>CM076093.1:34437812-34985000 GCA_038088585.1 Chrysina gloriosa | reverse complement strand
ATTCCGGGATGGGGACATTTTGCCCGACAAAGGTGGTGTACACGGACGACGGTAACGTACACATATAGTTGTGGTGTACACGGACAATGGTGGTGTACTCTGATAGCTGTGTTGATGATTAAGTCGGAGGTAGATCTTTGTTGTTTGGCGGAAAAGTCTAGCACTCTTGTGTTGTATTTTTCTTGCATTTGTAATGGCCTACCAGTTTGAATTTTAAATTTCGCGCCTTCGACGTGAGTGAGAACAACAGTTGTGAGGTTAGTACCGAAAACTGAGTTATGTTGCTATATCTGTTTTCTGGTTGCAGTCAGTTGCAGTACAGGGAGCGGATGGTTTGTGGGATGACGCGAGCTTGCACAGTCGCCTAGAGGAAGCGTCTGATCATCTATAATCATCACCTGATCGCTTCAGTGCGGAGCAGATCACGATCCGTTTGGTCTGGGCGGCTGTGTAGTCCAGCGTTGTTGAGCGTTAAGATTCTTACCCGCCGCGTTAGATACGCATTTCAAGGCATCGGCGCTCTCGTGCAACAGCATCGGTAAATCGACGCTATCGTCGAGGAATTCGGTCAGGGTCCTCATCAGCACGCTCGGCTTCTTCTGCAGGTAGAAGCTGAAGTACTTGTTGTCCCGTTCGGGCTTCACGACGGCCCGACGCCCCCTACGCACGATATTCACGTAGGGGGCGATCACCCGCCTCGTCGCCTGGTCCGTGGCGTTCAACGCCAGCGACATCTTCTTGAAGTCGGCTTTCCTCGTCGGCTTCCCGTACTTCCGCCTTATCGAGTCGGTGGACGCCATTTCCGTTCTTTTCTTCTTCTTCTTTATCGGTTCCTTCGAAATGGAAAGGTTGTAACAAATAAGACTTAAAAAGGTCGCGAAGTGAACGGGGACGACTGTCAAAATATGAAAAGTGACGGAGAAGTTGTTGATGGTTGTTTGTCGGCATACGTTATAGTTCCTGCGCGGACCAATCACGAATAAGGGGCGTGACGGTGTCATGCCGCCAAATTCAAATTTATTAAATCAAAGAAATAGTAGCTCTGTAGGATGGTTTAAACTTAAAATAATGCACACCTTTTTGATATATTAATTCCTATATTCATACAATCTTCTGCATCATCCCATCTCTTTCATGTGCAAGAAACACGAAATTTTTGATAAATAAATTAGGCCAAATAAAAGCTAAAAGTTTAGCACTAATATAATTTGATTTATCCTAATTCGTGTAGATCTTAAAGCGTTCAATTGTACCGTTGATAGTTATCGATATGTAAACAAACATATAATCCGATCTCTGGTAATAACTATTTGAGAAATTCATTTAAAAGGAAATGCAATCAAAACTAAAACGTACGTAAAACCTAATCAGATTAACAACCAAATTGCGGAGAATTGTGGTAAGCACAGGTAATACAAGTTGATACAAGTAGAATGACGTGAACTTGATTGCATTTATATTAAAGGATAAATATCTACAATTTTACAGAAATCGGTAACATCAGCACCATCTACTGCAAACTCGAACACTAAATTATAGTAACACTAATGATCCACTAATACCTTAACTAAATATTAATAATAGCGCCCTCTTTTGAATAATTGCTGAACTGCTAACACCGCATTAGAATTAGGTAACTGTAGTACCTACGTTATGTAGATGGGTGTTTCGGTTTTCCAATTATTCACGAAAACGCTAGTTTAAATAGTTACTTTCTTGTTAAAAACCGTTTTATATTTCTACTATCTAGTGCAAATGGCCATAAATAGCAAGAAATACAGGTATACTTTCGATTATTTGCCACTTTTCTATGCCGAAAATATAGGTTATCTTCGGGAATTATTTGCGAGAACCTAAATAATTATTCATCAATATAAACTACGTGTGGAAAGAGATATGTATATGTTTCGTTTCTACGTTCATGTATAATTTATCCGCAAAAACGTATTGCCTTTTGAGGCCAACTAGAAATGCGTAGTCGACGTTAGCGCGTGTTGTCAAATTCCAAACGTACCTTTAAACTGGTGTGGATAAGAACGCATGTGAATCCACTGTGAATTCTCAATTTGGAATTGTTTCTGATTTTGGTCTGATGCTTGATGGCAAAGGGTTGCATAATTTTAATGCCACAGATACCTACCTTACCAATCCAATTTTACGCAATGGCCGCTAGATGTCACTTACGCTTAGCAGTTGATGTACTTAGTTCGTTCGTTTCGTCCCACCTAGATGGAGCGATTAAATTCTTAAGGTTCGTGATTGTTCGAGAGCGCAGTCGCAAATTCAACTTTCCGTGGCGGGCAAAACCGTTACCGGCGACCGCAACAGCACCATACCGCATTCGCGCGTAGGATTAGTTCTTGTATGGTGTTATAACCGGCTCGGGACGGCACGTAAACTTCGCGATGAGGATCGCGGTGTCCCTCGACGGTACCGGAAAAACGGAAAAATTTTAACTTCCGATCGCGAAAAAATCAAGATTTCCGCCGCGAAAAAGTCGAATTTATAATCGTCAGTGCGGTGCGCGCTGGTGTTTCCGAGTGTCTTTTGTTTTTCTCTTTTTCTTGTGCGTGCGACCGTTGAGGATGTAGAGCGATCCCACCTTAACGGCTTAAATGAAGAAACGGAAAAGGTGAATCGAACCGGAAGAGAGAAAAAAGAAATGCCTTTCGTTCAGCGTATCGTCGAGCCGAAATATCTGAGCAGGACGAGCCTGTGGGACGTCGACGGTAACCCAAGAGTTACCGACGATGAATTGGAAGCGGTCACCAACAACACCCTCAGTAACGCGCTTCGCCAGCTGGCCTCGCTGGTGTTGGCCGCCAACGATATCTTCGCCGAATTGCGCGACGAACTGAGGGGATTGCGCGGCGTTCGGAGAAACTGAAGTCGCGGATCGACCTCGTCGAGGACAGGCTGGCCGCCTACGATCCGAAAAAGTTACAGTCCGTGAGTATTGCGCTTCTTCTTTTTCCTCTTCTTCTGCTTCGAAGTTGTAGTTCTCGTTTTAACTTGTTTTTTCTTGCGGCCGAACGCAAAACAAAAAAGAACACACGGAGGGAGTGCGGTTCTGGTTTTTAAACATGAAATACCGATCTAGAATCCTCGGGACGTTCCTTCTTTTTCTTTTCGATCGGGCGTTTTCTATGCTTTGATCTGGTTGCGGCGGCTTCGCCGCCGTTGTTGTTGTTATTGTTGTCGTCGTGGTCGTCCTCGTCGTCTTCGGTGCTCTCGTGAACCGTTCACGATCGTGCATTTAATGCGCAAGGTCACGGAAATATTACGTTCGATGGTCAGGGACGGACTTTGAATGTATCAATTAAAGGATACTTTTCGGCAATGACTAGTCGGTAAGTCCAGTTTTTTTTTCAGAACTGATTAACTTGAGTTGGTTTAAGCGGAGAGCACGTCCAAACAGCCAGTTTTTGGACCGCAGATACTTGATTGTTACCACACCGATATCATAGATTCAATAGAATTAACACAGATTAAATTAGACGTTTGATAACTGTCACTTTGAAGCAACTGTTGCCTCAGCTAACTTCGTACAATACCTAGAGTACTTGAAGTTGACACAGTTACGGTTATGTTTATCTACTATTAAGCACGAAGATCACCATCACGACACTCCGGAAATGAATTACCTCCTCTTCCCTCTACCGCCCTTAAACTTCAAAATAGGCAAATTTAATAAAATTGACGGAGATCAAATTTGAAGTTTGACGACTGACAGTTTAAAGCTACTGATTCCTCAGCTAACTTCATACAATACGTAGAGTACTTGACATTGACACAGTTTCGGTTATGTTTATCTAGGATTAAGCACATAAATCACTATTAAGATATTTCCCCGACACCGAAATGAACTACCTTTTCCCCCTTCACCGTTCTAAAACTTCAAAATAGGCAAATTTGACAGAATTGGCGCAAATTAAATTTGACGTATGACGACTGACAGTTTAAAGCAACTGTTTCGTCAGTTCACTGCATACAATGCATGGAGTACTTAACATTGACAGTTGCGGTTATGTTTATCTACGATTAAGTTTGAAAATCATCTCCGTGTCACTACCCAAAACTCCGAAATGAACTCTCATTTCTGCCCTCCACCGGCCTAAAACTTCAAAAAAGGCAAAATTAATACACTTGGCGCAGATCAGACAGTTGACACTTTGAGGCAACAGTTTCTTCAGCTAATTTCATACCATACATGGAGTTCTAGACATTGACGCTTAAGATTATGATTTTATCTACGATTACGAACGATATTCGCCACCATTACCCTGAAACTTCGAAATGAATTACATTTTATCTCCTCCACCGCCCTAAGACTTCAAAATGGGGAAATTTAACAGAATTGGCGCAGATTAAATGTGACATTTGACAGCTGACATTTTGAAGCAACCGTTTTCACGGCTAACTTCATATCGTATATCGAATTCTTAAGTCTTGACGGTTGCGTTTAATCACGAAAATTTTATGCAACGATATATGAAAACATTTCGAAATGAAGTACGTACACCTTTCCTCCTCCTCCTCCTCCTCCCCACACCTCTCGGGATAAAGCTTTAAGGCAGACAAATTTAATTCGATTCAGCATTCCGCGGCGCGCAATAATGCCCCATTGTATTCCGGCTCGCCCATTGTAACATCCACCTTTTCTCCGGCGATCGTATTTTGCCTTCGATCCCGCTCGCGTTCTTTCCTTCCGGCGACGACGATTGTATCCTTTCTTATTCACGCGCGAAACGAACAAACGATATTTAAAAAATTGAAGTGCAAAATTGGATTTTACGTCTTCGAAAACCGTAAGCGTGCCTAAATGGTTGGAATTTTTTGAGATAGATACAAATAAGGTTAATATCTAAATCGATATGTTTGCTAACAATGGCGAAAAACTTTAAAGCTTTCGTACTTGAGCAGTGGACTTGTAATCCTAGATCTTTCTATAATCTCGACTTAGGCGAGACTTAGAAAAGCTTTTGGACTGAGCTATTGGACTTATGAGGTTAGATTTTCCTATAATCTTGACTCAGACGGGGCTTAGATAAGCTTTTGGACTTTGGCATTGAGCTTATAATCTCAGATCTATCCTAACTTATCCTAAGATGAAACTTAGAAAGTCATTTGGACTTATAATCTTAGACTTTCTTATAATCTCGACTTAGACGGGCCTAGGAAAGCTGTTGAACTTCAGCATTGGACTTATACCCTTAGATTTTCCTATAAGCTCGCCTTAGACGGGACTTAGGAAAGCTTTGGGACTTGGGCACTGAGCTTATAATCCCAGATTTGTCCTAACTTATTCTAAGACGATGATTAGAAAAGGATTTTGACTTATAATTTTAGATTTTCCAATAATCTCGACTTAGACGGGGTCTACGAAAGCTGTTGAACTTCAGCATTGGACTTATAACCTTAGATTTTCCTATAATCTCGCCTTAGACGGGACTTAGGAAAGCTTTTGGAATTGGGCGCTGAGCTTATAATCCCAGATTTGTCCTAACTTATTCTAAGACGATGATTAGAAAAGGATTTGGACTTATAATTTTAGATTTTCCAATAATCTCGACTTAGACGGGGCTTAGAAAAGTTTCTTGGTATCGGGACTGAACTTATAATCGCAGATTTGCAATAACTTATCCTAAGACGAGGACTAGGAAATCATTTGGACTTCTAATCTCAGATTTTCCAATAATATCGATTTAGACGAGGCTTAGAAAAGCTTTCGTACTTCGGAATTGAGCTTATAATCCCAAATTTGCCTTAATTTATCCTAAGACAAGGTCTAGAAAAAGGTTTTGCACTTCGGCATTCAGCTTATAATCGCAGAATTTTCCTGGCCTCGAGTTAGACGAGGCTTAGAAAACCTTTTAGACTTAGATATTGGACTTGTAATCCCAGATTTTTCTATAATTATCACTAAGACGAGGCTTAAAATAGCTCTTGGACTTTGGCATTGAGCTAATAATCCCAGATTTTTGCTGACCTCGACTAAGACGTGGTCTATAGAAGCTTTCGGACCTAGGTATTGGGCTTATAATCCCAGATTTTCCCTAACTTATCCTCAGACGAGGCTTAGAAAATATTTTGAACTATGGCATTGAGTTTATAATCCCATATTTTCTCTAACCTACTTAAGACGGGACTTAGAAAAGCATTTGGATTTAGTCATTGGATTTATAATCTTCGATCTTGCTATAATTTCGACTTAAACGAAGCTTGGGAAATCTTTTAGACTTCAATATCGAGCTTATAGTCCCAGATTTTCCCTATCCTATCCTAACACAAGGCTTAGAAAGGCGTTTGGATGTTGGCCTTGAGTTTATTATCGCAGCTTTTGCTGGATTCGATTTAGACGAGGCTTAGAAAAGCTTCTGGATTTCGACCTTGAATTTAAAATCGCAGATTTTTCCAGCCCTCGATTTAGACTAGGCTTAGAAAAACTTTTGGACTTCGGCATTGAGCTTATTTTTGCAGATTTTTGCTCACTTATCCTAGGACGAGGCTTAGAAAAGCTTTTGGACTTCGACATCGAGCTTATAATCCCAGATCTTCTCTAACCTATCATGAGGCGAGGCTTAGACCAGCTTTTGGATTTCGGCATTGAGCTTATAATCGCAGATTTTGTCTGGCTTCGAGTTAGACGAGGCCCAGAAAAGCTTTTGGACTTCTGCATTGAGTTTATAATCGCAGATTTATCCTGACCTCGACTGAGACGCGACTTAAACGAGCTTTTAGACTTCCGCATTAAGCTTATAATCCCAAATTTATCTATAATCTCGACTAAAACGGCGCTTAACATTTACGACCACTAAAAGAAAGCTCTTCGGCGTGAACATTTGTAAACGGAAATAACTTTTAGCACCTTCGGATTTACCCGATTATCCAACGACAAGCCCGTTTCGATTTTATCGCCGCGTTCGTTTTCCCTCGAAACGCAAGCGTTAGAGCTAAATTTACGACCGTTACTTTACGAAAACGTGTTTGTTCACCCTCCGTTTATACGGGGAGCGAAACAGATACCCGACTAGACCCGAAACCAGCACCGGGGAAGCCCTCTAAGAAGATATTTCGGTTACGTAAAGGAAATGGGGGTTACCTTATACCCCTTCACGTCGCTTCGACGATAATTAGCTTCGGAGGACGTTTTAATTGCGCGCCGTAAGGGCGGTTTAGACGGAGCTAATTTCGAACGCTAAACGCGAACGAAAGGAGTTAGATCTGTCGTTGTTGCTGTTGTTGTTCTTCCCCGGTGATAATCGAGAACTACCCTCTACCCTCTACTATCGCTACCTTTCGTTCTCTCGACCCCCTTCCCCCGATTCGTGTCGAATATCGAACAAAAAGCGGTTCCGCTTCGGTGGAGGTAGGAAAAAAAGAAAGACGAAAAAGGGGTGCCGACTGTTGGTGGTAACTAGATTAAGGTGTACAATGCGGTACATCTGCCGCGAGTTTTCCGACGAGCCGCGCGCATTATTGTCAAGTGCGCCCTCTCGTAAGGGATACGGAGGGAGTTGTGGACGAGCACCTTCCTTGACTACAATCTACAGATGGTATAAGGAATTTGAACCTAACTTATCCTAAGACGTGGCGTAGAAAATCATTTGGACTTTTAATCTCAGATTTTCCAATAAATATCGTTGTAGAAGGGACTTAGAAAAGCTTTCGGACTACGGAATTGAGGTTATAATCCCAGATTTGCCCTAACTTATCCTAAGACGAGGCTTAGAAAATCATTTGGACTTTTAATCTCAGATTTTCCAATAAATATCGTTGTAGAAGGGACTTATAAAAGCTTTCGGACTTCGGAATTGAGCTTATAATCCCAGATTTGCCCTAACTTATCCTAAGACGATGCTTAGAAAATCATTTGGACTTTTAATCTCAGATTTTCCAATAAATATCGTTTTAGGAGGGACATAGAAAAGCTTTCGGACTTCGGAATTGAGGTTATAATCCCAGATTTGCCCTAACTTATCCTAAGACGATGCTTAGAAAATCATTTGGACTTTTAATCTCAGATTTTCCAATAAATATCGTTTTAGAAGGGGCTTAGAAAAGCTTTCGGACTTTAACATTATGCTTATAATCCCAGATTTGCCGTCACTTATTTTAAGACCAGGCTTAGAAAATCATTTTGACTTTTAATCTCAGATTTTCCACTAATCTCGATTTAGACAGGGCTTAGAAAAGCTTTTGGACTTCGGAATTGTGCTTATAATCCCAGATCTGTCCTAACCTATCCTCAGGCGAGGCTTAGAAAATCATTTATGCTTTCAATCTCAGATTTTCCAGTAATCTAGACTTAGACAGGGCTTAGAAAAGCTTTTGGACTTCAGCATTGTGCTTATAATCCCAGATTTGCCCTTAATTATCTTAAGACGTGTCTTAGAAAATCATTTGGACTTTTAATCTCAGATCTTCCAACAAATATCGTTTTAGAAGGGACATAGAAAAGCTTTCGGACTTCGGAATTGAGGTTATAATCCCAGATTTGCCCTAACTTATCCTAAGACGATGCTTAGAAAATCATTTGGACTTTTAATCTCAGATTTTCCAATAAATATCGTTTTAGAAGGGGCTTAGAAAAGCTTTCGGACTTTAACATTATGCTTATAATCCCAGATTTGCCGTCACTTATTTTAAGACCAGGCTTAGAAAATCATTTTGACTTTTAATCTCAGATTTTCCACTAAATCTCGATTTAGACAGGGCTTAGAAAAGCTTTTGGACTTCGGAATTGTGCTTATAATCCCAGATCTGTCCTAACCTATCCTCAGGCGAGGCTTAGAAAATCATTTATGCTTTCAATCTCAGATTTTCCAGTAATCTAGACTTAGACAGGGCTTAGAAAAGCTTTTGGACTTCAGCATTGTGCTTATAATCCCAGATTTGCCCTTAATTATCTTAAGACGTGGCTTAGAAAATCATTTGGACTTTTAATCTCAGATCTTCCAACAAATATCGTTTTAGAAGGGGCTTAGAAAAGCTTTCGGACTTCGAAATTGCGCTGATAATCCCAGATTTTTCCTAACTTATCCTAAGACGAGGCTTAGAAAATCATTTGGACTTTTAATCTTAGGTAGTCAAGTGTATCATTGCTGAAGAGAATTACTTCGAACATATTTAGAAGGGGCTTAGAAAAGCTTTCGGACTTCGGAATTGCGCTGATAATCCCAGCGTATCCCTAACTTATCCTAAGGAGAGACGCAAGACGTTTCGAATTTTCCTTTTAATCTCAAACGATAAATCGCGTCTCCAATAAAGGTATCGTTGTGGAAGGGGGCTTAGAATAACGCCGAAAGAATTTTCGTATATAATTAAGGACGTCGATGATTCGGAATTTCTTTCTGGCGCCTATCCCAAGACGACCGACCCCGTTAGAGCGCGGTGCCATCATTTATGCGTTTAATCTCAGATTTTCCAGTAATCTAGACTTAGACAGGTCTTAGAAAAGCTTTTGGACTTCAGCATTGTGCTTATAATCCCAGATTTGCCCGAACTTATTCTAAGACGAGACTTAGAAAATCATTTGGGCGAAGCAGGATAATCGAAAGAATTAATAAGTCAGAAACAAATGAAGTCTTCCGAATTGAATAGTGCTTGGATACAAGCGGAGTGATCAAAACCTGGACGAAATTCGCAGCTTTTACATGTTTAACCCCCTATAGATCGAATACCCTGAACATTTCGCACTTAGAAATGTTCGATCCGATTTGTACTCGCCACGGGCTTTAATTTGATGTGTAACACGATATACTTACCAGCCATTCGATTTTTGGCCCAAACCGTATGTGGTACTGCAATTTGCAAATTTCAAGAAAATTCAACCCTAACCAATTTAGTTGTTTTTCGACATAATTATGTTTCCGGAGACGTAAAACCCAATTTTGCCCTTCAAATTGGTGAAACGTCAATCGTTCGAGCGATCTACGTCGGAAAATGGTAAAAATTCATTGAAAAATTGGCTAAAATCGACTAAACGCCAGCCTTCCGGTTTGAATAAGCTGTGTTGACGTCTTGAAAAATACAAAGTGTGACTATCCGCTTTTAAATATAAGACAATCACCTAAACGACGCTGTATAGGCTTTAGAACCACCGGAAAATTCGGGAAATTCGCCATTCTTGTACGTTTAACCCCCTGTAGATGGAGGATTTTCAACATTTCATGCTTAAAAATGTTCAATCTGGTGTGTACTCACCGAGAGCTTTAATTTGATGTGTAACACGATATACTTACGAGCTTTTCGATTTTTCGCCCAAATCGTATACAATTTGGAAATTTCAAGAAAATTCAACCCTGACCGATTTAGTTGTTTTTCGGCATAATTATGGTTTTGGGGACGTAAAATTCGATTTTGTACTTCAAATTGGTGAAACGTCAATCGTTCGAACGATATACGTCGGCAAACGGTAAAAATTCATTGAAAATTTGGCTAAAATCGACTGAACCCAAGCCTTCCGGTTTGAATAAGCTGTGTTGACGTCTTGGAAAATACAAAATGTGACTATCCGCTTTTAAATATGACACAATCACCCAAACGATGTTGTATGGGCTTTAGAACCACGGCAAAGCTCGGGAAATTGGCAATTCTTGTACGTTTAACCCCCTGTAGATGGAGGATTTTCAACATTTCATGCTTAAAAATGTTCGATCTGGTGTGTACTCGCCGAGAGCTTTAATTTGATGTGTAATACGATATACTTACGAGCCATTCGATTTTTGGCCCAAACCGTATGTGGTACTGCAATTTGCAAATTCCAAGAAAATTCAACATTAACCGATTTAGTTGTTTTTCGGCTCAATTATGTTTCCGGGGACGTGAAATTCAATTTTCTGCTTCAAATTGGTGAAATATTAAGCGTTCGAGCGATATAAGTCGGAAAATGGTAAAAATTTATTGAAAATTTAGCTAAAATCGATCAAACGCGAGCGTTCCGGTTTGAATAAGCTGTATTGACGTCTTGGAAAATACAAAATGTGACTATCCGCTTTTAAATATGACACAATCACCCAAACGATGTTGTATAGGCTTCAGAACCACCGCAAAATTTGGGAAATTAGCAATTCTTTTACGTTTAACCCCCTGTAGATGGAGGATTTTCAACATTTCACGCTTAAAAATGTTCGATCCGATTTGTACTCGCCGAGAGCTTTAATTTGATGTGTAACACGATATACTTACGAGGTTTTCGATTTTTCGCCCAAACCGTATGTGGACCTACTACAATTTGCAAATTTCAAGAAAATTCAACCCTGTCCGATTTAGTTGTTTTTCGGCTTAATTATGTTTCCGGGGACGTAAAATCCGATTTTTGTATTTCAAATTGGTGAAATGCCAACCGTTCGAGCGATATACGTCGGAAAATGGTCAAAACTCACCGAAAATCTGGCGAAAATCGATCAAACGCGAGCCATCCGGTTTGAATAAGCTGTGTTGACGTCTTGAAAAATACAAAGTGTGACTATTCGCTTTTAAATATAAGACAATCACCTAAACGACGCTGTATAGGCTTTAGAACCACCGGAAAATTCGGGAAATTCGCCATTCTTGTACGTTTAACCCCTGTAGATGGAGGATTTTCAACATTTCACGCTTAAAAATGTTCGATCCGATTTGTACTCGCCGGGAGCTTGAATTTGATGTGTAACACGATATATTTACGAGCCTTTCGATTTTTCGCCCAAACTGTAAGTGGTACCCCATATTTGCTAATTTCGGGAAATGTCAATTGTGTCCCTGTTTACGTAACTGTTATCTTAATGAGAAACCAGCAGCACTTAAAATATGGAACGCATCACTCATACGCGATGCATATTTCTATTTATAAAGATAATAGGTACACACCAGGCACCCTGTCTCTGTATACGTAAAATACCGCCTAGATATTATGGCGAGATGTGGAGATCGAATCCATAACCTCCGAGTATGCAGTATAGTAACGCATTACCTGAGTTACCACGGGCTTTCCTATCTTCCAATGTTGTTTCCAAAAAAAAACTACTATTTTCCCCCTCCCCCATTTTCCGCCCCTGTTATCGAATCAAGTCAAGCTCGATCCATTCCTTTCCTTCATTATTCTCGTCGAATTAGAAATGTCAAAGTCAAAAGGTAAGTTTGCAGCATCAACAATCTTAGAACGACTTATCCACATTCGAGTTGAAGATGCTCGGCTCACTCGACTCTCTCTCCTCGAGGAATCGAGCTTCGCCCCGGCAATAACCATTACTCAAAAGATTACACCGACGAATCGAACTTACCGCGGCTATTAAAACGCGCATATTTCAATAGTAAATTACGTGAAAAGATAACCGAACGTACGTACGCAGGTCGGACGAGGCGGTTTTAAAGTCGTATTAAACGTAGATTTACGTCCGAAGACGGCGGCATCGTTCGCTTAACGCTTGCATCCGAAAAAATTAATCATCGTGCCACGTACATACGTACTTGGCGTACGTCGTTAGTTAGGTTTAAATTTACGACTTTTAACGTTAATTTCTTTCGCCGGTTGCGACGACGCGACGGGCGAAAGAAGGTAATTTCATCGGGCACGTGATCGCTCTTTTTAAACACTCTCTCTCTCTCTCTGTCTTCCCTTCTCGCGTTCCGCGTCTTTCTATCCGGTCGTTGCGGCGCGAATATTTCTACAACGACCGGTGCGTTGTAAAAGTGGAAACGGTCACACGTGGATGGAAAAGGACGGTTTCCCTTTTCCTGTTTTGAGGTTTCGGAACCGGCGAGGAGGGAGGAGGGGGTCGTAAACCGGGCGAGGGGCGAAATAGACGTTACCCGAGTTGAGATATTTTTACCACGTAAGTAGCCTAGTAAACATTTTTAAATTTCGCGGATAGTTTAAGTTGGTATTTCCTACAATAGTAGACATACTCGCCAATTTCTAAGCACAATGCGGGCGAATATGTCCACTATTGCCGGAACTACCAACTTAACCTCTCCGCGAAATTTGAAATATTTTTACTGGCTACGTACGGAAATATAAGGAAAATATTGCGGGAGAATTTCTTCGTCTAACTGTCAAAACGTGAACGCGAAAATTCGTTTTTCGCGTTTTTCTTTCCCGGCCGTAAAGACGCGCATTTCATCATCGGATAATATTAAAAAGTTCTGCCGGTGACAGGCAATTAATTACGGCTTCGAAGAAGGCGGCTTTTACGGCTTCCCCGCATTCCAGATCTGTCGAATTAACTTAAACCGCAAAACGAGCGGAAACGGTTATTTATTTGTTCCGGACGTTCCGGGGAAAGGGAAGCGAAAAAAAAAAAGAGAAAATTGACATTTTGCGTTATCGAATCTAATTTGACGTTGACAGGTGACAAGTTCGAACAACTGCTTTCGTGGCCAACTTCGCGTTATTAATCGGATTTTGACGTTGACAGTTGAGGTTATGTTTATATTACGATTGGATGGACGAAACAATACCCGCTCCATCAGAAAACATACATCTTGACATAAACTACCCACCTTATGCACGCTAAAAATCCAAGATGGGCAAGTTTAATAAAAATTGACATAAACATGACATTTAATATCGACATCTGACAGTTCGAAGCAACTGCTTCCGTAGCTAACTCCATGGCATACATCGAAGTCTTGTCTTTGGCCGTTGAAGTTGTGTTTATCGATGATAACCAAGATAACTACAGCGACATTATCGGAACACTTTTCTCCCTCTTCTGTCAAAGCTTAATTTAATAATAAATTACCCACCTTATGCACGCTAAATATCGAAGATGGGCTAACTTAATAGATAGATAGATATCTTTATTCCATTGTGCAGGGCGTGGAACATGTCAATTACAAATTTAAAATGTATCAGTAGAAACTTTATGTACTATTGCGGCAACAAAAAATGGGACACTTAAAATAATGTAGTTTAAATCTGGCTTTTGCCTTGTCAAAAGTTATGTCATTTTGAAATCATTATTGACATATGTCATTATGCCGCATTCAAGTGCTACTGGAAAAATGGAAATAATTACATTACTTGGGGAAGGATGGTCCATAAGAAGACTAGGTAATACATTTGGAGTGCCCAAAAGCACACACATTAAAAAATAGATCACTACAACAGGGAACTGTAGAAAGGCAAAGTGGTTCTGGTCGTAAATTAGTACGGAATTTCATGGAAGAAGAAAATCTTATTCAATTTTTAAGGAATAATCCATTTGATACCGTGGTAAAAAATAACTAAAAATACTAGATTAATTTATTGTTTCCATTAAAAGATTTGTTTCCAAGATTTTTATTTCAAATAAATGCATTTAACAGAATTTTCTTGCGTTCGTGGGTAAACTATTCTTGAAATTAGACAAGATGATTGACGTGAACATGACATGAAACGACTGGTTTACACAGCCAAAAAACAGTCAAAATAGCCTATAAGACTTGTCCCGATTTTTGTTGCCGCAATAGTACATATGTATATATACAACAATAAAAATGGTATGTATAGACCATTACAATGTATATAATAGATATAATGGACAGCATTAACCAGTCAGTTCATATTTTTGAAAACAAAATCATCAACATTGTACAATGCTCCTTTTATTAAGAATTTAATAATTTAATTTAATTTAAATTTAATAAAAATTGATATAAAGATAACATTTGACGTTGACAGCTGACAGTTCGAAGCAACTGCTTCCGCAGCCAACTTCATGGGATACATCGATTTCTTAACGTTATCAGTTAAAGTTGTGTTTATCTATGATAACCAAGATAACTACAGCGACATTATCGGAATCCTTCAAGATCAACCCTTTCTTCACTCTTTTCCCAAAGCGTAAGGATAGGGAAATTTAATATAAAAAACGTAAATCAAAAGTGACGTTGGCAGTTGATATGTTCGAACAACTGTTTTCGTGACGAACTTCGCGTTATTAATCGGATTTTGACGTTGGGAGTTTAGGCTATGTTTATATTACGATTAGGTGGAAGAAACGATAACGTACATCACGGGAATCATCCGTTACACCAGGAAATATACATTTTGAAATGATACGCCCGCCTTAGCCACGCTAAAGATTCAAGGTGGACAAGTTTAATAAAAATTGACATAAAAGCAACATTTGACGTTGACATCTGACAGTTCGAAGCAACTGTTTCCGTAGCTAACTTCATGGTATTCATCGAATTCTTGACCTTAGCAGTTGAGGTTGTGTTAGTCTGTGATAATCACTATAACGACATAATCGGAACACTTGCAAATCAATCCTTTTCTCAGTCTTTTCCCAAAGCTTAAGGATAGGCAAATTTAATAATAAATTAGCCATCTTAAGCACACTAAAGATCCAATATGGACAAGTTTAATAAAAATCGACAGAAAAATAATATTTGAAGTTGACATCTGACAGTTAGAAGAAACTGCTTTCGTACCCAACTTCATGGCACACCTCGAATTCTTGACGTTGATAGTTGCGGTTGTGTTTATCTACGATAAGCAAGATAACTACTGCTACATTATCGGAACATTTCAAAATCAACCCTTTTCTCTCTCTGACAGTTCGAAGCAACTGCTTCCGTAGCTAACTTCATGGCATACAACGAATTCTTGATGTTAGCAGTTGAGGTTGTGTTTATCTATGATAAACAAGATAACTACTGTTACATTATCGGAACATTACCAAATCGACTGTTTTCCCTTCTTTTCTTCCAAAGTTTCAAGATGTGCAATATTAATTTTTAAGTTTGACCTTTGACAATTAAGTTTGAGCAACTGTTTTCGTAGCAATCTTCATGTCCGTAATTGTCCCGAATTGTGACGTTGACAGGTGACGTTATGTGTATATTACGATTGGATGTAAGAAACGGTAGCGTACATTTCGAGAAATCAATCGCTACAACGGCATATATACATTTCGGAATGAAGTACCTGCATTAAGCGCGCTAAAGATCCGAGGTGAATAAGTTGAATAAAAATTGACATAAATGTTATGAATTATTATTTAAATTTAAATTACGCGTCAAAGATCAAGTTTCCCGTCCTGTATGGAACGGGAAGGGTGGTGGTAGGGGAAAAGAGAGAGATGCTTTATGTTATGTTATGTGCGTGTTTTATGTTATGTGAGGTATATGTGGTGTAGATTAAATTACTATGAAATTCCCAACAGAATCATTAACATTTGACGTCGATATCTGACAGTTCGAAACAACTGTTTCCGTAACCAACTTCATAGCATACATCGAATTCTTGACGTTGACAGTTGAGGTTGTGTTTATCGATGATAACCAAGATAACTACAGCGACAATATCGGAACACTTGAAAATCAACCCTTTTCTTCCTCTTCCGCCAAAGCTTTAGGATAGGCAAATTTAATAATAAATTACCCACCTCATGCACGCTGAGGATCGAAGCGGGGCAAGTTTAATAAAAATTGACATAAAGATAACATTTGACGTTGAGATTTGACAGTTCGAAGCAACTGCTTTCGTAGCCAACTTCATGGTATTCATCAAATTTTTGACCTTAGCGGTTGAGGTTGTGTTAATCTGTGATAACCACTGTAACTACAGCGACATTATCTGAACGACCTTTTTCTCCCTTTTTCCCAAAGCTTAAGCATAGGCAAATTTAATAGGACCGACGTAAATCAAAATTGACGTTGACAGTTGACATGTTCGAACAACTGTTTCCGTAGCTAATTTCATGGCATACATCGAATTCAAAAAATAATCCTCAAAAATGGAGAATCGCCTCGTAGCTTGAGCAGTTCGTTTCAATGTATATCAAATGCCCGGAGCGTGATGTGGTCCACAATTAAAGGGATTTTAGAGAACAAGAAACTCATTCATGATCCGGCAAGGGTAGCCTAGCTCGATTACATGCTTAACTACACGTGCTAGCCACACGGCGCTTGAGATCGAAACTTAACAATGCGAAAATTATCATACCACGAATTATGGCATCAAAATAAAAAATGCTGCACTTTTTCCAAAAGTTCTTTAGCTTTATCGCGTCTTCTACGAACGAAAATTCCCATGTAGGCCGAGCAAATAATTCCTTGTTTATTTTTCGTTCTCTTGTTTGTCTTCTCCTTCTTTTTTAAAACAATACTAGTATTTACCCATTGCGTTCGATATTTTCCCATGAATTGCCGTCATATCAGCGGTCATAAAGAGGCAATTATCTTATCGCTATTTGCACTACTATCGAGTTATGGCGTTAAAAATATCACCATCGTCGCCGTAGTAGCAGAAAGTAACAAGAGACGATTTAGGCGCGCTCGCCGAGCTTAATTACAATTAGAGACTATTACGATATGAATGCGTCTATTCAACACTTCGATTTATTTTAACTCTCGGACACGCACGCACACACAATCGTTCCTCGATGGACGATGGCGTACAGACGAGGTAATCGCCGCTGTTGGGCGCCAAAGACCCCATCAACGCGACGAAATTTAACTCTCCGCCGACTCCAAACCGTAACAATAATAGCTCTGATTGAGCTCGATAGGTATGAACATGTGTATGCGATGCATTTATTAGGCGAGTTTCTAGCCCGAGAAAAAAATATGAATAAGAATAACAGACCGTGTAGCGGTCGACTGGGAATCCGCCTTTAAAAGAGATTTCAACAGCTGTTCTGATAGTCCGAAACAAACGCCGATCGTTTAAGTTTCTCCGGATCGTTGTAGGGGATGATGCGTCCGTCAACGAGGGCGCATATGCGAAAACGTACATCTGCTCTCATTTGAATTACATAAGCGATTATTACTTACGCAAACTTGATTATCGCTTATTGTTATTGATACTCCTCGACCACGATGCGTCCAGATTGAATTTTGACGTTGACAGTTGAGGTTATGTTTATCTATGATAACCAAGACAACTACAGCGACATTTGCAAATTTACACTTTTCTCCCTCTTTTCCCAAAGCCTAAGGACAGCCAAACCGAATAGAACCGTCGTAAATCAAAATTGACGTTAACAACTGACATGTTCGAGCAACTGTTTTCGTGGCGAATTTCGTGTCATTAATCGAATCTTGACGTTTGACGGTTGAGGTTATGTTTGTTTTATGAGTAGGTGGAAGAAACGATAACGTGCACCCGAGAAATCACCCGCTCCATCGGAAAACAAACATTTTGAAATAAACTACATCCGCCTTATGCGCGATAAAGATTCAAGATGAGCAAATTTAATAAAAATTGACATAAAAGTAACATTTGACGTTCACATCTGACAGTTCGAAGAAACTGCTTCCGTAACCAACTTCATGGAATACATCGAATTCCTGACGTTGACAATTGAGGTTGTGTTTATCTATGATAACCGAGATTACAGCGACATTTGGAAATAAACCCCTTTCTCCCCCTGTTCCCAAAGCTTAAGGACAGGCAGACCTAATAGAACCGTCGTAAATCAAAATTGACGTTAACAGCTGACATGTTCGAACAACTGTTTTCGTGGCGAATTTCGTGTCATTAATCGAATCTTGACGTTTGACAGTAGAGGTTATGTTTGTTTTATGAGTGGGTGGAAGAAACGATAACGTACATCCGAGATATCACCAGCTCCATCAGAAAACATACATTTTGAAATAAACTACATCCGCCTTATGCACGATAAAGATCCAAGATGGGCAAGTTTAATAAAAATTGACATAAAAGTAACATTTGACGTTGACAACTGACAGTTCGAAGTAACTGCTTCCGTAGCCAACTTCATGGCGTACATCGAATTGTTAATGTTGGCAGTTGAGGTTGTGTTTATCTATGATAACCGAGATTACAGCGACATTTGGAAATCAACCCCTTTCTCCCTCTTTTTCCAAAGCATAAGGACAGGCAAACTTAATAGAACCGACGTAAATCAAAATTGACGTTAACAGCTGACATGTTCGAGCAACAGTTTTCGTGGCGAATTTCGTGTCATTAATCGAATTTTGACGTTTGACAGTTGAGGCTATGTTTGTTTTACGAGTGGGTGTAAGAAGCGATAACGTACATCCGAGATATCACCCGCTCCATCAGAAAACATACATTTTGAAATAAACTAGATCCGCCTTATGCACGATAAAGATCCAAAATGGGCAAGTTTAATAAAAATTGACATAAAAGCAACATTTGACGTTGACATCTGACAGTTCGAAGTAACTGCTTCCGTAGCCAACTTCATGGCATACATCGAATTGTTAATGTTGGCAGTTGAGGTTGTGTTTATCTATGATAACCGAGATTACAGCGACATTTGGAAATCAACCCCTTTCTCCCTCTTTTTCCAAAGCATAAGGACAGGCAAACTTAATAGAACCGACGTAAATCAAAATTGACGTTAACAGCTGACATGTTCGAGCAATAGTTTTCGTGGCGAATTTCGTGTCATTAATCGAATTTTGACGTTTGACGGTTGAGGTTATGTTTGTTTTATGAGTGGGTGGAAGAAACGATAACGTACATCCGAGATATCACCAGCTCCATCAGAAAACATAAATTTTGAAATAAACTACATCCGCCTTATGCACGATAAAGATCCAAGATGGGCAAATTTAATAAAAATTGACATAAAAGTAACATTTGACGTTGACAACTGACAGTTCGCAGTAACTTCTTCCGTAGCCAATTTCATGGTATACATCGAATTCTTAACGTTGACAGTTGAGGTTGATAACCACCATAACTAGAACGACATTTGGAATGCAACTCTTTTCTCCCTCTTCCCCCAAAGCTTAAGGATAGGCAAATTGAATAGAACCGACGGAAATCAAAATTGACGTTGACAGCTGACAGTTGACATGTTCGAACAATTGTTTTCGTGGCGAATTTCGTGTTATTAATCGAATTTTGACGTTTGACAGTTGAGGTTATGTTTGTATTACGAGTAGGTAGTAGAAACGATAACGTACATCCGAGAAACCACCCGGTCGATCAGAAAATATACATTTCGCCTTATGCACGATAAAGATCCAAGATGGGCAAGTTTAGTAAAAATTGACATAAAAATAACATTTGACGTTGACATCTGACAGTTCGAAGTAACTGCTTCCGTAGCCAACTTCATGGCACACATCGAACTCTTAACGTTGACAGTTGAGGTTGTGTTTGTGTTTATCTATGATAACCACAAAAAAGCCAATTAATCAAAAAAATTGAAATATACAGAGCTGTGCCGCAATTTCCGATCGCAATGACGTCTAACTTAAAATTTTCGTATAGAAATGGAGCAAGGATTCAATATAAGGACCTTTTTAAATTTTTTCAGTTGACTTTTTCCAACCTCAACCGCTTCTGGATTGCAATTTTCGTATCGAAACATAATTAATCGGAAAATGTATGCAGGCGTACCACATGCTTCCGTATTAGGACCCTTTTCATTAGGTAATTAATTTTTTATAATGCGTCGGATAACTTCGAAGGTACTTTCATTTTGTATGTGATTGAAAATTAAGGAAAAGTTACTTTTGAGCCTATTTACGAAAAATGTCATCGTTCTTATGACGTTCCTCAAGGACTAGTGTAGAGGACTTTTGCATTTCTTTTAGGTCTAAGTTACTAATATTTCTCGTTGGCTCTTATATTGGTGTAGCGGAGGACTTCCTGGGCGCGCCTCTTTTATGTTTTATAAACGAAATTACTTTATACTAGTTTACCACTCGAGGTCGTACGCGTCTATCTACGAGGGGTGAAAATGTTATTCCCGGAACTCAGAACTCATAAAGAAAGTCCCTTTTACGCTGACGTACGACGTCCGAACAATCCTTCTATTGACTAAACACACAGACAAAAGGCAAACTTCCTCTCCCTATCCTAAATCGAAAAGCGCGGAGTGACTGATAGGATCGACATCTTTACTTGGAATATTCGTATTTTTACGTGTATGGTACGTCTATCGCTTCGTACGCGTCAAGATTTCACGGCGAATATACACATTTTATCAAGTTCGTGCCCGGGACACATGCTTCGCAACACTCGACGAATCTAGTCTAACGTTACGATGATATGCCACACACTCAGAGTAAGCGTTATTAACCTTCCTATACCCACGCATACGGTCTGTGAGACCGACTTATATAGTATAGTATACGTCTTTCATTTTGACGTGAGTATAGGAAGGTTAACTCCGATAAATTCCGGGGTTCGCTTAACTAGTGGACCTTTCAAATACCCGCTCAAAATTAACTGAAAAATCATCAGAATTAATCGTGGAGTGCCTCGAGGCTTAATTATAAAATACGCGAACCTTTTTGTTGTTGTTTGTTTCGTAATTAGAACGAAATTATTTTCCGCGTCTTTTTCTGCATAGATCCTTAATCATTTTCGTAATAGCGACGATGATAACGCAAGAATTTCTCCATCGCCTCGCTTCATAATACGTAGTTCCCTTAATTGCGAATTTTTTGCCTTTTTCCCAAACCGATTTTTTCAATCCGGTAGGATTTTAATTTATGCGGCGAGGTCGAAGATATCGCTCCAAATTCGGAACGGAATAAGTCGTTCGTTCGCCCGACGAGAAGAACGAGAGGAAAAAGGAGAAACCAAAAAAAAAAAATGACAGCCGAAAGTCACGTCATCGGTACGAGGGGGAAAAAATAAGGTTCGGTCGTGAGAGAAAAATATTCGTGTCCAGGCGATATCATCTCCAGGATTGTCGCCGGCAAAACGGGTCCTTTTTTATTTGAATTCTCGCGCGTACACGGCCGGCCGAAAGTTTCGAGAGCATCTCTTCGTTCGGAATCACATCGAACGCCTCATCGAGGACGCCTTCTCGAAGTAATAAATAAGAGACGGCAATAAATTTAATAGAAACGGTTCGAAATGCATCGTGAAGTTGAACGGATGGGTGTTTGTTTTGCGATAAGATGCTGATAATGGTGCGACAGCTGGGAATGTAAATTTATTGCGTTGAGGTATTTTTAGAAGACGACTCCGTCCTTTTTTCTCGCGCGCGGTGAAAATAGATAATAACTTCGTGATCGCCTCTATTAGATGAATGATGAACGAAAATCTACGCGATACCAAAGCGTAGATGTAGACTGGATTTTTCACAACTTACGCATCAAATTCAAGCGGAAAAAAATTCATAATAAACAAAACGAATTTTTTAAGAGAAAAAGTTCCCTACTATCGCAGGAAAGCCGATATGAATTTTTGAAATCTCGAAACGGACTGATTGAGAACTGCAGAACTGCAGTTAGAAGTAAGAGCGAACGTTCATTATTTAAACGAAAATATGTAAACGCTAGTAAAATTCCATTCATATGTTAAGCAAGGTCAAGTGGTTATTACGATAGGACGTGTCCGTTTAATTTCTTGGCCAACGCGTTCGTCCGTATTAAATCTAACCCAAACCTGAGTCGTGCGTGTGATGAATCATCATTATGCCAGGTACAAGTACGTATCCACACCGACGCGAACAACTTTGAACATCTGTTATTGCGATAACTAAGCCAGTGCACCCAAAACAAAATTTATTTGCCCAACTTCTTTCTTCTTCCACACTGATTGACTTATTCTTATCTAATAGTAGTAACGCTACCAAAATTCCAGCCGAATGTTAAGCAATGCCAAGTGTATATTTGGATAGGACGTGTTCGTTTAATTTCTTGGCCAACGCGTTCGTCCGGCTTAAATCTAACCCAAACCTGAGTCGTGCGTGTGATGAATCATCATTATGTCAGGTACAAGTATGTATCGACACCGACGCGAACAACTTTGAACATCTGTTATTGCGATAACTAAGCCAGTGCACCCAAAACAAAATTTATTTGCCCAACTTCTTTCTTCTTCCACACTGATTGACTTATTCTTATCTAATAGTAGTAACGCTACCAAAATTCCAGCCGAATGTTAAGCAATGCCAAGTGTATATTTGGATAGGACGTGTCCGTTTAATTTCTTGGCCAACGCGTTCGTCCGTATTAAATCTAACCCAAACCTGAGTCGTGCGTGTGATGAATCATCATTATGCCAGGTACAAGTACGTATCCACACCGACGCGAACAACTTTGAACATCTGTTATTGCGATAACTAAGCCAGTGCACCCAAAACAAAATTTATTTGCCCAACTTCTTTCTTCTTCCACACTGATTGACTTATTCTTATCTAATAGTAGTAACGCTACCAAAATTCCAGCCGAATGTTAAGCAATGCCAAGTGTATATTTGGATAGGACGTGTTCGTTTAATTTCTTGGCCGACGCGTTCGTCCGGTTTAAATCTAACCCAAACCTGAGTCGTGCGTGTGATGAATCATCATTATGCCAGGTACAAGTACGTATCCACACCGACGCGAACAACTTTGAACATCTGTTATTGCGATAACTAAGCCAGTGCACCCAAAACAAAATTTATTTGCCCAACTTCTTTCTTCTTCCACACTGATTGACTTATTCTTATCTAATAGTAGTAACGCTACCAAAATTCCAGCCGAATGTTAAGCAATGCCAAGTGTATATTTGGATAGGACGTGTTCGTTTAATTTCTTGGCCAACGCGTTCGTCCGTATTAAATCTAACCCAAACCTGAGTCGTGCGTGTGATGAATCATCATTATGCCAGGTACAAGTACGTATCCACACCGACGCGAACAACTTTGAACATCTGTTATTGCGATAACTAAGCCAGTGCACCCAAAACAAAATTTATTTGCCCAACTTCTTTCTTCTTCCACACTGATTGACTTATTCTTATCTAATAGTAGTAACGCTACCAAAATTCCAGCCGAATGTTAAGCAATGCCAAGTGTATATTTGGATAGGACGTGTCCGTTTAATTTCTTGGCCAACGCGTTCGTCCGTATTAAATCTAACCCAAACCTGAGTCGTGCGTGTGATGAATCATCATTATGCCAGGTACAAGTACGTATCCACACCGACGCGAACAACTTTGAACATTTGTTATTGCGATAACTAAGCCAGTGCACCCAAAACAAAATTTATTTGCCCAACTTCTTTCTTCTTCCACACTGATTGACTTATTCTTATCTAATAGTAGTAACGCTACCAAAATTCCAGCCGAATGTTAAGCAATGCCAAGTGTATATTTGGATAGGACGTGTTCGTTTAATTTCTTGGCCAACGCGTTCGTCCGGTTTAAATCTAACCCAAACCTGAGTCGTGCGTGTGGTGAATCATCATTATGCCAGGTACAAGTATGTATCGACACTGACGCGAACAACTTTGAACATCTATTATTGCCATAAATAAGCCAGTGCACCCAAAACAAAACTTATGTGCCCAACTTTTTCTTCTTCCATACTGCTTGACTTATTCGTATCAAGTAGTAGTAACGCTACCAAAATTCCACTCGAATGTTAAGCAATGCCAAGTGGATATTTGGATAGGGCGTGTTCGTTTAATTTCTTGGCCGACGCGTTCGTCCGGTTTAAATCTAATCCAAAGCTGAATCGTGCGCGTAGTGAACTTTGAACATCTGTTATCGCCACCAGTAAGCCAGTGCACCCACAACAAAATTTTTATTTGCCCAACTCACTGACTTATGCGTATCTCATATAATCTTATCAATAGCTTGGACGTCCAAGTTGTCAAGAACCTGTGTATGAGCCCATAAATTGCAAGTAACAACAGATCTTTCAAGTCTAAAAGGATTTTTCCAATTCGAAAGAGCAAAATTAAATCGGCTACAAACGAAAATGTTTTCTGGTGTGCTGCCAGATTCTGTATACGGGCCGTCTTCATTTATCTGTAACTAACACTAGAACTCTACAATGTCGCAAGACTCAGTGTACAGACCTTTCCTCTTCGTCCGAAGCACACCGGAATGTTCTTCGATAATCCCCGAAAGAATTTTCCGGTGTGCCGCAAGATCCTAGTTGTAGACCTCTCTTGTGCGTTCTAAAAACTAAAGCATTCCTTCGTTTTGGAATAATGCAAGATTCGATTGCGTTGTGATAGCCATTAATGGTCATTTACTCTGGTGTACCGCAAGGTTGAGTGTACAGACCTTTTTTGTTATTTCAAGTTTACGTTCCCAAATTTATTTTGTCGTGCCGCAAGGTTGTAGGTAAGAATCTTTGATGTTTCCTTTTCCGTTTTAATGACTCCTGTTTAGAATGAAATAAAAAAATTGAGGCCCTGAACGTTAAAATCTGACAATTAATTCTGGTGTGCCCCAAGGTTCTGTGCGCGGGGCTTCCTTGTTTTCCGTTTTCGTTTTTCTTTTAATAATCCCTTTCGGAATGAAATAAGAGATTTGAGCTTCTGGAGGTTAAAATCTGACAATTTGTTTTGGTGTGCCGCAAGGTTCTGTGCACAGACCTTCCTTGTTTGTCTGACGCTTAAATTTCGAAATTTATTCTAACGTTCTCCAAGGTCATACGTGTACATCTTCCTTCTTTGTTTGATTCTGATGCCTCAAGGTTGTGGATATGAACTTTTTCTTTCTTTCTGTTAATAATCCGTTTCGGAATGAAATAAAACTTCTGGATGTTGAAATGTGAAAATTAATTCTGGAGTGCCACAAGATTGTGGATATGAACATTTTCGTTTTCCTTTTTGTAATAATCCGTTTCGGAATGAGATAAAATTTGAGCTTCTAGAAGTTAAAACCTGAACATTTATTCTGGGATGCCTCAAGGTTCTGCGCGCAGACCTTCCTAGTTTGCTTGACGCTTAAATTTCGAAATTTATTTTAGCGTTCCCCAAGGTCATACGTATAGATCTCTCCTCTGTGTTTGAGTCCTTACACTACGAAAATATTCTGAAGTGCCGCAAGGTTGTGGATATGAGCCTTCGGTTCTGTTTTCTTTCTTTTAATAATCTGTTTTGGAATGGAATAAGACTTGAACTTGAATTAGACAATTGATTCTGGAGTGCCGGAATATTGTGGATTTGAACCTTTCCTGTGTTTTTTCTTTTAATAGTTCTTTTTGGAATAAAATAAACAAATTGAGCTTCTAGAGGGTAAAATCTGAAAATTTCTGTACGCAGATCTTCCTTGTATCTGAAGCTTAAACGTTGAAATTTATTCTTGCAATCTTCAAGGGCATGCGTATATATTTTTCCTCTGTGTTTGAGGCTTGCACTACGAAATGTGCCGCAATGTTGTTGTTTCTGTTTGTGTCAACGTTGTGGTAATTCTTGAAGGTTAAAACTTGGAATTTATTTTGGCGTGCCGCAGGTTTCTGTATATAGACCCCTCCCGTTCGTGTGTTTTACATTAGCCGTTTATTTTGGAATAAAACAGAACTTGATAACGTTTTTATAACTTTTGAAGGTGAAAATCTGACATCTATTCTGGTGTGCCGCATGGTTCTGCGACCGAACCCGATTTGTTTGTGCTTTCGAAACGTTCGTTTAATTCGAAACGAAGGCGAAGTACGCACATACATACGTATGGCAGGGCATCTTGATCATTTCCGAAGCTTTTTCTATGTATTAATTGCTAGAAAATTTAATTCCCTTTTACGGGGTTTCGAACAGGGAACGCCATCTTCGAGGCGACCGCGTCGAAGTACGCGCGACGTTCAAACTTTCACATTCGGCCTCGTATAGATATTTCGATGCGGTCATCTGGCGTTCCGGCGAAATTACTCTCTGCACCTATCGAGTTTATTGCCACATTCGACTCCGAATCATTTACATCTGACGCACGCACCGTCAGCCCGTATCCATTCCACCTTTCCGTCGTCGTCGTCCCATCTGGCGCGAAAAAACGTCTTTTTCCCGGTCGTTCGCCCAAATTCGATTACGGCGATAATGCCACGTCCTCGGGCGATCGTCAAATTCGAAAAATCGCCGCGATTTCCGTAAAATAAACGAAGAAACGACGAAGAAAGGGGAAAAGAGATGGAGACCGAGAACGCGCGCGAAGTTCATTAGCCACCGCGTTTCTAACGAGGCGATACGTACAACGTACGAAATGGCGCAATAGTCGACGATTACGACGAACGGTGTTTACTTTCGTATGTAGGTATTGTTGAAATATCGAGTTTTCCGACGATGGCGCAATCTTCTTCGGACGACGCTGCAGATGCTCGCGTAATAATCGTTCGATTTTACGATATCGCTCCTGGCTCGATTTGATAGGTGCGCGACGTGGAAACGTGAAAGATATCGCGGATTTCGAACGGGAAAGGATCCGACCCGACGGGGAAAGACGCGCGTTTCGAACCGTTTGTTTGTCTAAACAATTTCCCGGATACTAACTCGAAAGCATCTCGCGTGTTTAACGAGCGATTTTTGTTACTTTAACGCAATTAGCGAAACTGACGAACGACCGGTTTCCTTCGTCGCCGGGCGTTAGTTCATTTACCTGTGGTTCGAGTAGGAAACTGCCCGTGGAAACGTACAAATCCTCTATAAATAGTAAACTATTTTCTAGAGCCAAAATCTTAAATTAAAATAACATCTGGATGACTCTCCATATAACCACCTGATTGAATAAGGTAGCTACGAAGTAACTGTGCAAAGGCTCACTAAGTAAGCACAATTTGCATATTTGCCAATGATCCATGAGCCAATCGCGGACCGCAACCGGGAACTACTTATCGTTACTATCGTTCTTATTGTCCTTACTTATTGTTTGATGGCGTTTGCCTCTTTGCAATTCGTTTTTGTTTATCTCGAGTACTGCCCCGATAGCGTCGGAGAGATGTTAGGTTATATTAATTACCGTGATCAAAGGGGGAAGTGATGTTTGTAGATTGGCTCCACGTTGGGCGCCAATTAGTAATTATAGCAGACTATAGAACTAGACTAATCCATTTCGAATCTTTCCTTTTCTTTCCGTTGATGGATTAATTCACATTTTGACATCGAAGGTGGTGTCAAGCTGCAAGGACCCATCTTCTCCTTTCATCCTTTCATCGCCTAATAGTTGAGATACCCTGACTTATTGGACACCCAAGACGGATTCAAGTCTGAAATGTTGGTATTTCGGGTTATTTAGTGACCCTCTGCAACACGTCCTCGTTCATCTCGGTAAATCTTATCGCGATAGCGCATTGGAGAGATGTTAGGTTATGTTAATAAGTGCGATCAAAGGAGGAGGTGATGTTTGTAAATTGGCCCCACGTTGGGCGCCAATCATTAATTATCACATAGAAGGAGGTATGTAGCTGAATAATCCACTTCGAATGTTCCTTTTTCGTTCCTTTGACGTAATAATTCAGATCTTGGCACCGAACGTGGTGTCAAGCTATAGGAAGCATTTCATCCCTTCATCCTGTCATCGCGCCAATTACCAACATAATAGTGGGGATACCCTGACTTATTGGATACTCACGGCGAATTCAAATCTGAACTGTGCGAACTTGCGTGTCTCTCACCCTCTGCAACACGTCCTCGTTTATCTTGGCAAATGTTACCCCGATAGATATTACGTTATCAGCGTGATCATAGGAGAAGGTGATTTCCACGTTGGGCGCCAATTATTAATTGTCGTATAGTTTGAAGGCGTTTGTCTGTAGGCATGTTATTAAACTTATATCTGATTGTTGTTCTTTTTACCTCTTTCGTCCGACTCGGTTCATCCACACCGCGCCCAGCTAAACACTCTTGACCTGGGCAGACCACACCAGTCAAGTTTGAGCTAGCCAATTTTTCAATCGTTCCATCCATTGGATTAGCGGGTTGATCTTCGTGAAACTTCTGTTCAAGGTCCCCTTTCATAAAAGGATCTTCTCACGAAACAGCAACGGTTGCAATTGAAGCATCTCCTGCATGTGCATAAGCGAGGGTCTGGGTTCGAAGACGTGGGATATCCTACCACGCGCGCGAGCGTTGATCTAGCGAGTTCTGCAGCGGAGGATGAGGGTGTTCCAGTTTTCATGGAATTGAGGGTTATCATCCCCCGCAGTATTTTGTTTTGTGCCACAACAAGGTGGTTGATGTGACACTTAGCCGAGTTAATCTAGCAAAGGGCTCTGTTAGCAATCGCTCTGAGGTGACCCATGTAGCTCTGCTCTATGCTCTTCAAATCCACCAACGTTTTACCGTCGCTTATTTCTTCGAGATCGAGGACACGTGGAGCTGGAGAGCGATTTGGTCTACGATCAAAAGCAGTCTATTTCCGGCCTGGTTGATGCTGTTGTCCGAGTGCGATGTCGTTACACTTCTACGTAGGCATGGTCCGAATATGCGATTATTGTTCTCTCTACCTCCTTCCTCCAATCCGACTTGTCCACACCTCATCCAGGGAAACACTCCTGACCCAGGCAGACCATGTCAGTCAAACTCGAACTAGCTGGTGTTCATTAAAAAAATCGCCGTTTCTCGGGCCCGTTTTTGAGGTCGAGACACGGAAAGATGTTGACTATCATCGCCGGTCCGCGATGAAAATGTTGTTTCTTTTTTGTTAGTAGAGCCCCATGCTGACGGAATCGATGCTTTATCTCCACTAGTTTCTCTTTTCATTTTTAAACTTCGACTTCATTTCGTTAAAGAACCGCAAATCTCGCATCAGAGTTGGAGTATGACTGTCTACGTCCCCTCATCGTCTCGTGAAGGCGCTCACAGCTGGCCAGCGAGTAGATTTCCGAAAAGATAGTGGACCAAGGTCCCCTCAGTACTGAAGTACTTAAAGAAGATCTTGTTGTGATCTATCCATAACAATGTCAAGTCCGTCGGTGATTTTACAGATCTTCATCTTGGGTCTACGTTAGCCAATTCCTTCTACGATAGGGTGAGAGGTCAAGACTTTTGAATATTCGACAGGGAGGGAGTTTCAAAATCGCTCCGAATGCGATCTTTCCTTGTGTATCTTGGGACGCCGGGTCCGCAGGCTCCTGCTCTGCAGAGCTGCTATGGTAGAGACGTGGGTGCCTACAATCGTAGTGTACATTATCAACCCGCTTAGGGGCTCTGTGGTGAAATACGCGATTCACATTGAGATGGTCCTGGGTTCGAAATCCGACCGCGACGTAATTGTGAAAATCGGTATCTTTTCATCTAATATGCTGCGAAAAGTAAGGAAATGCCACTGGGCGAGCCAGGAGCGGTACGGTATACGTACGTATACGGCTCGGTGGCTCAGAACCTTTTCACCGAAAAGTAGAAAGGATGAAAGATAATGATGATAACGATGAATCATAATTTCCGCAGTGATGACTAGACGAAGAGCATCGATTTAAAGCGTAGTAGGAGGGGAGAGGAGGATAGGGGTGGCTGGGGCTTGCGGGATTCCATTATATGACTTTCATTGTCGAATTCTCCGTGTCCTCGAACCATTTCTAATCTCGCATTCCGATCTAAGATATGCATCCCGATCCTGTTCCTCAAAATCTCGTTCGAGCATCGCGGGAACGCCATCTATGAAATCTAATTACGTACTGTAGACGGGAACGCCAATCCGCGACAATAATCCTCGCCTCGTCGTAACGACGACGTAAAAGTACCGTAATTACTATATAACGGCGTACCGACCGAACCACCATCAAAATGACACACGTATTCTTCGCCGATGCCAATTTCCAGGCGGACACGGCACTAATTACTTTTCCTACGGTGCGCGTACGCGCAGATGGCTCGCCGAACCGCTTTTGTAATCGAAATTCCGCAGAATTCCATTGTCGTAGCGCTTCGCCTAGCGTGACTACCGCGTGTTTTTCAACGCGACGCGAAGACACGACCTCCGCGCTTCGCGCGTCGACTTCCTCCGCTTTTATTGTCCGGTCGGACGTCCCTCCGACGACGAAGAGGACGACGGGGATTAGATATCCGTTGAGCCACGACGTCGGGCAGATGGAAAGCGCCAGAACGGAATCTTCGAAATCGATGATGGTTTAATTTAATTTCGCGCTCGTCGACGTTTCCGCCGAAGAGGACGTGTTCGTCGTCTCGTTTAATTGCGTATAACAGCTGATGCGCGTTTATCGCAACCGGAATGGTTTTAATTACGTTTACTAGGGGGATAATCAACGTCTTAAGCGCATTGAGGAGAAGGACGAATTCGAAGAAGTACCGGTGATTTCAAGCGAATTGTAATTTCTTTTAACGCTGGCTGAGGAAAAAGGAGAAATATGATCTTCATCGCCATCTATCGGATACTTATCGGAATAGATGATGGAACTTCTGACGTCATTTCGGAATTAGACCGGTTTTTACCCTTAAAGTCGTTAAATCGCAGGAGAAAAGGTGTAGAAATCTGTAAGATGTCCCCTTCAGCTTGCATGTGCACTTGTCTTATCTGGAATTGAGCCACCTTCAAGTACAGAACCTTAATGTCAAATCAGAAGAAAATCACCATTTTCTTCAAAATCGAAAATACGATCCTTATTACCATCTATCGGATATTTATCGGACTAGATGACCGAACTTCTGACGCCATTTCGGAATTAGAACGGTTGTTACCGTTAAAGTCGTAAAATCACAGGAAGAAAGCTGTAGAAATCTGTAACATTGCGCCTTAAGATTGCGTGGTGCACTTGTCTCATTTGGAATTGAGCCACCTACAAGTACAGAAACTTAAGTAAGTTAAGTCGAAATACTATCTTCATTGTCATCTATCGGATATTTATCGGACTAGATGACCGAACTTCTGACGCCATTTCGGAATTAGAACGGTTGTTACCATGAAAGTCGTAAAATCACAGGAAACAAGCTGTAGACATCTGTAAGATGGCCCCTTCAGATTGCGTGGTGCACTTGTCTTATTAACTGAGCCACCTTCAAGTACAGAAACCTAACGACAGATCCGAAGAAAATCACCAATTTCCTCCAAAATCGTCAACATTCCGGATTCCTACTTTCATTTTCGGATCAGTGCACAAGGTCACCGCCATCACCGAGCGTGCGTTTAAAGAAAAGAAACATATTGTCCTGCTGTATTCCTCGACGTCTCACAAATCTTCGACGGAGTACAGAATCGGGATCTTATCCATGGCCACGATGATGCTATGTTTGATTCCTTTTATAATTTCGAAAATTTAATTCGGGTTTAATTGGGGTTGTAACACGACAAGTACTGTCCCGATCGGAGCATCTTGGAGAGATATTACCTTATATTAATTAAGGCGATCGTAAGACGAGGTGATGTTTGCAAATTGGTTCCACGTCGGGCGCCAATCACTAATTCACGCATAGAAGGAGGTGTGTAGTCGACTAAGCTATTCCGAATCTTCCCTTGCTTCCCTTAATTTGTACTTGCGACCCAAAATTGTTAAGATTGGAATTATTCCCAGGCGATCGGAATATACACACTCGATCCGTTCTTGCAACTTGCGACCGTTCCCGATTAAACTACGATCTTGACAAAAAGCAACGTTTTATGGCTCGCATGAGCGCCTCTAGTAATAATTCACGTTTTGACATCGAAGGTACTGTCAAGCTGCGGGAAGCATCTCCTCTTTTCGTCCTCTGATCGCAACAACGAATAATTGAGATACCCTGTCTTATTGGACACGAAAACGAATTCAAATCGGAATCGTTCGGATTTCGGATTATTTTTTGGGTTTTTTCGCCCTTTGCAACACGACCTCGCTCATCTCGGTAAATACTGTCACAATAGCGCCTTGGGGAGAAGTTAGGCTATATTAATCAGCGCGATCAAAGGAGGAGGTGATGGTCGTGATCCACGTTGGGTGCCAATCGTTAATTATCGCATAGAAGGAGGTGTGTAGCTGACTAATTCATTCCGAATCTTTCCTTTTCTTCCCGTTGACGTGATAAGTCACATTTTGATACCGAACGTGAGGTCAAGCTACAGGGAGCTTTTCTCCTTTTATTGCACCAACGAATAATTGAGATACTTTGACTTATTGGATGCTCATGGCGAATTCAATTCTGAATTCTAATTCGTAGGTTTTCCTCACTCCGTGCAACACGCCCTTGGTCATCTCGGCAAATACTGTTACAATAGCGCCTTGGAGAGATGTTTAGTTATATCAATTAGCGCTATCAAAGGAGGAAGTGGTGTTTATACATTGGTTCCACGTTGGGCGCCAATTATTAAGTAAAGCGTAGATGAAAATGTGTAGCCGATCAATTCACTACGAATCTTTGCTTTCCTTTTCTTTTACGTACTAATTCACATTTCGCCGTCGAGCGCGGTGTAAAGCTACGGAAAAGCTCTCTCCCGCTTTTGTGGCGCTAATTGTTAATTGAGGTACCTAGACTTGTTGGTCACTCGCGGCGAATTTAGATCTGAACTGTTCGAAAGCCGGAATTCAAAGAAAAAAAGAAGGGAAACAATTATTAACTCTTTCATTCACCGAAGGTCGCTCACAGACCTTCGGAATGAACCGTAACGTTTCGAACGAACGAGATTACCGCCCCATTATCCAGGTCCGTTCCCACGAACGATTATATTTAACTATCTCACCGTCTAGGAGCTCGATCGCCTTCAAAATTCCACCGTTCCTCTTTTGTTTCGCGTATACCTGACACGTCGAGTTAGTACTCTTCTTTTTTCTTGTTTTATCCAAGCGCGAAGTAGGTTTCCGGATTATTTCGTGCGTTTTCATGAGAAGAATTCGTACTTTCACGCTTCGGCTAAGCGAAACAAAAACCGTGCCACTTTACCCACGTCCGTACGTACACATCGTGCGCCGTGAGCGGCGCATGAGATCGAAGTAAAAGTCGACGTCGCTCGAGCTCGCCAAGTAATTTACTTTTCGGGCATTCCTCGCGACTTAAGGAGGAGGCCTTTTCGATCGGAGATCGGACGCGAAACGCCGTGTTTACCGTAAAATTACGACGTCGACGTACGTGCATTGGCGTTCGGCTCCTTTGGATTCCGAAGAACGCGAGACGCATCGATCATCGTTTTAGTTACGGAACGGAACGGACGGACGGGGACCGCCAATGGAGCCGGTTCCGTTTCTCTATCATGGCCTCACATTAACGACTCTCGTAAACGTCGATGGGCGATGAGCCGGGGTGAGACGAGCGTCGGGGGCGCGGGGGAGAGGGTTTCGAAGATGGAAGTCGGGGCAGCGTGTTACCTGGTAGGTAAGACGCCGCGGGCTTCCCGGACCAGTCTTGCGACCGCGGTCGGTGGCTGGGGCCCACTCGAGACGCTTCGAATAGGGAATATTTAGTTCGATTTGCGTTTGACCGATGATGTAATTTTCTTGCGTTCGTTAGATCGAGCCGGAATACGCGAGAAAGGTCGCAATTAAAGGAATAAAAGAGATATTAGCTCATAGGAGACAAGAGCAATTTCGAAAAAGAACAGCCAACCCAACTAATTATTACGCGTTTGGAAGAAAGAAAAATAATTTTCAAGAAATTTTGAATTGTTCTTTGTCAAAAGCGCCCTATACATTGACAGATGAACTGCAGGTCGATACCCGTGCCGAGAATCTGTACCTTAGAATCTCATAGGGGCACATATATGAAGAAGGGACTCCATTTCTTCATTTTAAGCTCGCCGCTGACGTGTCAAACTGTGTTAGACCGCACCATCGATGCTCAACGACGAACAGCTGTCGTAGCTAGCGATATTTTTAATGCAAATTCAAGCGAATTGTAGAGTGTGTGGGGTTTCTGGCAGGTTACCGTGTGGACGCGTACATGCGGCCGGCGATAGGTTATCGGTATGGGCCATGGACGCACATATGTACATACCTTATGCTAGAATAATCAACATTTAAAGCTTACAATTCTTGGCTCCACACTGCAAATCGCGGTTGCTTGGCGGAAGCATTTCAGCTTAGAATATTTGTAGAGGGTGCATCTCAAGAGTCATGGAATATACTTAAAAATTTATTGACGTGCCCGGTGTGTCCCCTCGAAGGTCTCGACGAGCCCCTTTTTTATAACTGTTGGCACGGCCGCTACCGTAGCCTTAATGCTGTCAAAATGGCGTCCTTTGTGTATAGCCTTCACCCGCGGGAACGGTTTGGCTTGTTCATGGTCCTCCAAAACAGGGGTCATCGTCCACCGCTTCCTGGTCCTTTCCTAAGCTTCTTCACCCCACCTTCTAGACTTAGTTAAGCAATTAGTGAGTTTCGGTATCTCTTTTGTCGAGTGTTGTGCGGAATTTGATAGCCCTGGCTCCACCGATGCTCGGAGCACACTGACCTTGACTGCGCCCTGCCCCTTCTCTTCCCATTCCTCCACCTAATCCAGCTTGACCGAACACGTTGCGACCAGTAGCGTTGCGGTAAAAATATATTTCATAACTTTTGGGGCACACCTTGCAAGTAGTCATTGAGTTAAGCTTAAGCGACTGGTTTAAGTGCGTGTTTAAACATGTTTGAGGCACCCGAAGATGATGATTTGCCCTTGCCTGGACAACCATTTCTTGTAGGGGGCCATAGAAGTTTTGTGCTGCGAGTAATCTTGAAAAACATACATTTTTGTAGTATCCTTATGAAGCAAGTTGGTCCTCCAAAACAGAGGTCATCGTCCACCGCTTCCTGGTCCTTTCCTAAGCTTCTTCACCCCACCTTCTAGACTTAGTTAAGCAATTAGTGAGTTTCGGTATCTCTTTTGTCGAGTGTTGTGCGGAATTTGATAGCCCTGGCTCCACCGATGCTCGGAGCACACTGACCTTGGCTGCGCCCTGTCCCTTCTCTTCCCTTTCCTCCACCTAACCCAGCTTGACCGAACACGTTGCGACCAGTAGCGCTGCGGTAAAAAAATATATTTCATAACTTTTGGGGCACACCTTGCAAGTAGTCATTGAGTTAAGCTTAAGCGACTGGTTTAAGTGCGTGTTTAAACATGTTTGAGGCACCCGAAGATGATGATTTGCCCTTGCCTGGACAACCATTTCTTGTAGGGGGCCATAGAAGTTTTGTGCTGCGAGTGATCTTGAAAAACATACATTTTTGTAGTATCCTTATGAAGCAAGTTGGTCCTCCAAAACAGAGGTCATCGTCCACCGCTTCCTGGTCCTTTCCTAAGCTTCTTCACGCCACCTTCTAGACTTAGTTAAGCAATTAGTGAGTTTCGGTATCTCTTTTGTCGAGTGTTGTGCGGAATTTGATAGCCCTGGCTCCACCGATGCTCGGAGCACACTGACCTTGGCTGCGCCCTGCCCCTTCTCTTCCCTTTCCTCCACCTAACCCAGCTTGACCGAACACGTTGCGACCAGTAGCGTTGCGGTAAAAAAATATATTTCATAACTTTTGGGGCACACCTTGCAAGTAGTCATTGAGTTAAGCTTAAGCGACTGGTTTAAGTGCGTGTTTAAACATGTTTGAGGCACCCGAAGATGATGATTTGCCCTTGCCTGGACAACCATTCCTTGTAGGGGGCCATAGAAGTTTTGTGCTGCGAGTAATCTTGAAAAACATACATTTTTGTAGTATCCTTATGAAGCAAGTTGGTCCTCCAAAACAGAGGTCATCGTCCACCGCTTCCTGGTCCTTTCCTAAGCTTCTTCACGCCACCTTCTAGACTTAGTTAAGCAATTAGTGAGTTTCGGTATCTCTTTTGTCGAGTGTTGTGCGGAATTTGATAGCCCTGGCTCCACCGATGCTCAGAGCACACTGACCTTGGCTGCGCCCTGCCCCTTCTCTTCCCTTTCCTCCACCTAACCCAGCTTGACCGAACACGTTGCGACCAGTAGCGCTGCGGTAAAAAAATATATTTCATAACTTTTGGGGCACACCTTGCAAGTAGTCATTGAGTTAAGCTTAAGCGACTGGTTTAAGTGCGTGTTTAAACATGTTTGAGGCACCCGAAGATGATGATTTGCTCTTGCCTGGACAACCATTTCTTGTAGGGGGCCATAGAAGTTTTATGCTGCGAGTGATCTTGAAAAACATACATTTTTGTAGTATACTTATGAAGCAAGTTGCAACGGAAAAGTTCAAAGGCGAGGAGGACTAATCTTACTTGAGGGCCGCATGCGGCCCGCGGGTCGGGGGTTACCCATGCCTGACTTAGTCTGTCGAAATAGGTTTCATTATATTCATGATTTGTGGAGCGGGATTTCAAGATGTTAACCGCGACGGGCGTCTTTAAACTTTGCAACGTTTACTGTTTAAATACGTTCATGGTGAAATTAAAAATCCTGCATTCAAACCTTGAAACGCTAAGCGAGACTAACGCGCAGCACTTGCATAACCTCCCATTACATGGAAACGCGTTCCAATCCATTCAACGTCGGTCGTATCGATAATTGCGTCATTTCCCCACACTCTCTCGCACACATACACATAGGCACAACAACAGTGCATAATCGCCACCTCTTTTACGCACTTTCCCACTTTACGTATTCCGTCCACGTCGTTCTTTTTAAAGTCATTTCTCGTTAGGCACGTGAGTCACTCCGAAAAGCCGAAATCGCTTATATATATACGCAAACGTAACGGGCGAGCATAATAAACACTTCGATTATTTCCCCCGCTCGGGTCTGTTTACATCCTCTTCGTTTATTATTTCGGGCGCGATTTATTAGGTAATCCCCTGATTCACTGTGCGGCTTTCGTCCGAGTCGATGCACTTCGCCCGCGTTTTCCCCGTTTCCTCGCCGAGAACGGCCTTTTTACCTGGATCTAGATCTCTCGCTTCGTTTAGCAAAGACCGTACGACCGCTCGATTACGTCACGCTCGGTATATTCGGGGTAAATCGCTTCGTCCGCTAATGAGGCTAATTGCCGTGAAACAAAGAGGTCGTTCGCTTCGCGCCGTCACGTCGGAAAGCCGCGCGGCTCTTTTCGTTTCGTGAAGACCCGAAATGGAGTTAATTCGGTGTCAATTAAGAGGGGTCAATTAGCGACAGCGCACTCGCTGTTTAAAAAAGGTGATTAGGTAACATATGGTGCATGTGTATCGAGAATGTTTCTCTTTCTCTTAACGAGGTCGTTTCTCTTCTAAATTCAGGAAGAACCCGTGGTAGCTCACTTGCGTGAGATTATGGGCTCGGGCGTGGTGCATTCGAATCCCACATCCGACGTAAGATGGAGGCGTTTTTCCCGCTATCTTATCGCTATCTTCGGTAGTCCGAACCAAATATAGCGCCGTCTTAAAAGATTGTCGCGCCTGGATGCGAAGTTCTAATTAGCGCCCTCGCTGAACTCGCTAAACTCGCTATAAGTTGTAAAAAATATTAAAGTGCAATTGCGCATTTAGCGCCGTACGGTCACATGGACGCTAATAATTTTTGACTACCTGCTAGCGCCCCAAATGCTTTTGACGCCCCTAAACGGGTTAAAACGACCCTAGCCAAGTCAAAACGGGTCCGAAAGATTCCACTACTCCACGAAATCCTCAGACACAGTCCTCGATACTTCTTAGAGACGATGGGCCTAAAACTGATCGCTGCCCACGAGAGTCAGAGCTGCTTTCGTGCAAATAAACGTGCACGCTAAATATTTATGGCTACCTGCTAGCGCTCCAAAAGTTTTTGGGCACCCCTAAACGGGTTAAAACGACGTCGGTTAAGTAGAAACCTACGACCAACACCTCCAAACGGGCGCTCAGATGCAGAACTCCGCTCCTTCACGGAATCCTTCGAAACAGGCGAGTGCCCTAAAGCATTGCTGCCCACGAGAATCAGAGAGTCTTGTAAATATATATGGAGGCAAAGGATTTATGACTACCTGCTAGCGCCCGGAAGTTTTCACCCCTAAACGAAATTCTTCGAAGCAGTACTTGATACCCCTCAGTTGAGGGAGATGGCGGGTTCCGATCCAGCCTCCCAGCCTACCAAAAAGTAGTCAACGCGCCGGGCGTGTATTCTGGGAGGTAGTCAAAACGCGGAACACGCATGTTTGGAAAGTGATCTCGAGGGCGATTTGGAGGGTTCAACCCCTCGAAAATTTAAAATTCGCGCCAACTTCCTTGCTTTTGGTCGATAGGTAGCCGTAGGTAGTGACTAAAGGTGTAGGTAGAGCTGGTAACAGGGAACTGTAGGTAGGGCCTAAAGGGTATCACGCGTGACGTCACCAGAAGATGTCCTTCTTGATCAGAAGGCGTCGGTGTTGGTCGGAAGATGTAGGTTTCGTTCAGGAGATCTCGATAGAAAGTGCTAACTACCTTCCAAACATGGGCGTATCGGGTGTTGAATACCTTCCAGTATACATGCTCAAGGTGTTAGATTCCTTTCCAGGAGGCTGGGAAGCTGGTTCAGAAACCATCATCTCCCTCTACTCCCCTCAGAAGCCAATATCTTATGAAAGTTAGAATTGCTTTTCTACCCTGTACGTAAACGTACTACGGGATAGGGAGAAAACAGAAAAGCTTACTAATCCCTTTACGTTTCCCCAATCCGAAGTTAGTTAGCTTGCCCGGACTGGTTGGTAAGTTAACGCGCCACAAAATTAAGAGTCTAGTGTGCTAAACGCAGGTGTTGGGGAGTGAAGGGAATCTTGAAGGCCAAACGTAGAGCTAAAAGCTTTGAAGCTAGCTCAAAAACAGCTAATAATTACCCCAACTAAAAGAAATAAATTACATGATTGGTGGAGAGGCCTCGACTCTCAATTGCTTAAACCAAGACGTAAGATTTACAACGAATAGCTGACCTTAACCGATAAACTAAACAAGGAATTTGAGGTTAAAACGCACACGAAGCTCTAACGGAGTACCGAAAATGGATTTCTAACGATAATTACATGAAAAGCACTAAAAAAAAATGAAAAAGTTGGATTTGAATGAAATCGATTTGAAAAATTAACTTCTCTCGACAGGAGCTTCACGCTGGAAACAGCTTGAGAATGCATTTCTAACGATGATTACATAAAAAGCGCTTAGAAATTTGAAAATACAGAACGGAAGTAGAGCGTCCCACCAAAACGAGACAACAGTCGACATCGGTCAAATCCTGCAAGGGTTATGGAGCATCGCACAACTAGAAAATATAGGACGGGAACAAAAAGCGACACGTCCGATAGGTCCGAAAGGGTAAAAATGGGCCGGAAAGACGACGATTAATAAATCTAAAGTTACTCCTGCGGGGCGATGAATGACGTCAAGTTTAAAGCGCCCTCTGTCACGTAACGTCGGATGTTAGGTTCGAGCTGTCAGGGAGCAGATGCGGCAACTCAATCGAACAGGGAAAAGCTTTCCTTTATTCCACTCAATTGGATAGCTGCGGGCATCCATTTTGACACACTGACTCGTCATAGCCTTCAACTGTCTTTTATATCTCTTATATTTCTGCAAGGTGAAGGCAAGGGCATCGTCTGGAATAATCCAGATTCCACTGTTCCACGGTTTTCTCGCCTTCCATTTTTTTTTTTCATTGGTTAGTTTTAGCCATCGTTTCATCAATTTCGTCCGTTCTAAATTCGTCGAAAAAGAGAAAGTCGCGCTTTTTACTACGCGCGAACGTTAAAGGTAAAAACACCGGATTTACGGCCACGCAATTGTTGTTAAAGAGGTTCTACGCCTAACGGACCGACCTAGGAGGAAGTCGATTACGTAGCCATCCTAGCGTAGAGCCTATATTGCGACAAATACCGGCACGATTCGTTCCGTCGCGTGAAATTCGCAATTTTTCGATAAAAATGCGGCCGCGAGGTGATAACCGGAACATGAGTTTCGGCACATATCCAGCGTATCATCTTCGGGGTTATTTGAGTAAAATTAGTACATGTTGAAATAAAAGGGATTATGCGTAGGGATTTTTTCCAATTTTTTCAAGCGCGTCGTCGTCAATCCCGATGGTGGTTAGAGCATGAACGTATCAGACAGGAAAATTGATGACCTGGACTGTCTCTGCTCTCCCATTGGAGATCAAAGCAAAACAATCGCTAAAAGGAAGAAACGGCATCGTAGGCCATCATCGGTTACTTCCGGATAAGTTTACGTGAAATAGGATCTTCCCTCTTTTATTATCAGCGTTAAATAGAATAGTGCGGAAAATCAGTTTTTATTAGAAATCATAAATGTAACGTAAAGGAACGGAAAATTACTATATAGAAAAAGCGAACTTGTAACGATTACAAGAAAACGGCTCGAGTTGAGGGTGTTTCAAACTTCATCCGAAATTTCCTCAAAATGTCCAAGCTTCTGACTACGATAGGACTAAAACGAGAAATATTTCGGCGATTTTAGTTCGAAATTCGCGGTTTACATCCTCGAGAATATTTTTCGGCAAAATTTGAGCAAAATCGGAAATGCTTGAAATTTTGACATTTTCCCAAAGGGGTAGTTTTGGCCGAAAATCAAAGTCGATGGAATCATGCTTTCTTGTACATCAAATTGAAGCTTTTCGAGCGGGCGTTTGGAAAAAATTATTTCCAGGATCGTATCTGCAAAGGTTAAAAAATCACCGACGTCAAACTAGGATATCATCAACGATTTTTGGATATTATCCGAAAAGCGATGACGTAGTCCAAATGTCATTAATTCGGACATTGCATTGAAGCCCATAGCGAGTAGATGACGTATAGTTTTGTAGAAATAAACAATTTTGAACGTTTCGGAGGTTGAGGCGTTCGGATCGTAAAAAACAAGTGCAAATTGGTCGATTTTTAAGTAAATACCACGAAGCAAAATGGTATCCAAATCTAGCAATCCTTCAAGGCGTGAAGCCATTAGATCATTTTTCTACACCCGCATCAAATTTGGAACGGATTCCTTGAAAACGGCTCAAGTTGGTGGTGTTTCAAACTTTGTCCAGAATTTCCTCAAAAGTTTCGAGCTTCTGACCTCGATAGTTCAAAAACCAGACGTATTTCGACGATTTTAGTTCGAAAATCGCGCTCTGCTCCCCGAGAGTATTATTTTGGAAAGTTTGAGTGAAATCGGAAATGGTTGAAATTTTGACAATTATCCAAATTCCCTCGTGATTCTTGCCGAAAATCAAAGTTGATGGAATCGCGCTTTGTTACACATCAAATTGAAGCTTTTCGAACGGACGTTTGGAATAAACTATTTCCGGGGTCGTATTTGCAACGGTCAAAAAATTACCGACGTAAAACTAGGATATCATCAACAATTTTTGGATACTACCCGAGAAAAACGATAACGTAGTCCAAATGCTATTAATTTAGCCATGAAATTGAAGCCCATAGCGAGTAGATTAGGTATAGTTTTGTAGAAATAAACAATTTTGAAAGTTTCGGAAGTTGAGGCGTTCGGAACGCAAAAACCGAGCCCAAATTGATGGATTTTTGAGTAAACACCATCAAGAAAGATGGAGTCCATATCCGGAAAGCCTTCAAGACATCGAGAGATTTCATCATTTTTCCACACCCGTATCGGATTTGGAACGGATTCCATGAGAACGGCTCAAGTTGGTGGTGTTTCAAACTTTGTCCAGAATTTCCTCAAAAATTTCGAGCTTCTGACCTCGATAGTTCAAAAACCAGACGTATTTCGACGATTTTAGTTCGAAAATCGCGCTCTGCTCCCCCAGAGTATTATTTTGGAAAGTTTGAGTGAAATCGGAAATGGTTGAAATTTTGACAATTATCCAAATTCCCTCGTGATTATTGCCGAAAATCAAAGTTGATGGAATCGCGCTTTGTTACACATCAAATTGAAGCTTTTCGAACGGACGTTTGGAAAAAACTATTTCCGGGGTCGTATTTGCAACGGTCAAAAAATTACCGACGTAAAACTAGGATATAATCCACTATTTTTGGATATTATCCGAAAAACGATGATGTAGTCCAAATGCTATCAATTCATACATGAAATTGAAGCCCATAGCGAGTAGATTAGGTATAGTTTTGTAGAAATAAACAATTTTGAAAGTTTCGGAAGTTGAGGCGTTCGGATCGCAAAAACGAGCCCAAATTGATGGATTTTTGAGTAAACACCATCAAGAAAGATGGAGTCCATATCGGGAAAGCCTTCAAGACGTCGAGAGATTTCATCATTTTTCCACACCCGTATCGGATTTGGAACGGATTCCATGAGAACGGCTCAAGTTGGGGGTATTTCAAACTTCGTTCGAAATTTCCTAAAAATTTCGAGCTTCTGACCTCGATAGTTCAAAAACCAGACGTATTTCGACGATTTTAGTTCGAAAATCGCGCTCTGCTCCCCCAGAGTATTATCTTGGAAAGTTTGAGTGAAATCGGAAATGGTTGAAATTTTGACAATTATCCAAATTCCCTCGTGATTCTTGCCGAAAATCAAAGTTGATGGAATCGCGCTTTGTTACACATCAAATTGAAGCTTTTCGAACGGACGTTTGGAAAAAACTATTTCCGGGGTCGTATTTGCAACGGTCAAAAAATTACCGACGTAAAACTAGGATATCGTCAACAATTTTTGGATACTACCCGAGAAAAACGATAACGTAGTCCAAATGCTATTAATTTAACCATGAAATGGAAGCCCATAGCGAGTAGATTAGGTATAGTTTTGTAGAAATAAACAATTTTGAAAGTTTCGGAAGTTGAGGCGTTCGGAACGCAAAAACCGAGCCCAAATTGATGGATTTTTGAGTAAACACCATCAAGAAAGATGGAGTCCATATCGGGAAAGCCTTCAAGACGTCGAGAGATTTCATCATTTTTCCACACCCGTATCGGATTTGGAACGGATTCCATGAGAACGGCTCAAGTTGGGGGTATTTCAAACTTCGTCCGAAATTTCCTAAAAATTTCGAGCTTCCTACCGCGATAGTCTCAAAACCAGACGTATTTCGACGATTTTAGTTCGAAAATCGCGGTTTACACCCTCGAGAATATTTTTCGGCAAAATTTGAGTGAAATCGGAAATGGTTGAAATTTTGACAATTTCCCAAAAGGGGTAATTTTGGCCGAAAATCATATAAGTTGATGGAATTATGCTTTGTTATATATCAAATTGAAGCTTTTGACGCGGACGTTTCGAAAAAACCATTTCCGGAACCGAATTTGTAACGGTTAAAAAGCTACTGACGTAAAACTAGGATATTATCCACGATTTTCGGATATTATCCCAGAAATGGTAACGTAGTCCAAAAGTTATGAAGTCATACATCGCTCTGAAGCGATCTCAGGATAAGCAGATTACGTGTAGTTCCGTAGAAATTAAGGAATTTTAATGTTTTGGAAGTTGTAGCGCTCCGAACTCAAAAACTAGTTACGCTTTCCATAAATTTCTATTCGTATTATAAACGACAAAGTAGCCCAGATATTAACACGCTGCTACTCCAACATTTTTGGAAGAATCTCAAAGTTTCAAGGCGCAAAATTCGAGTAGAATCTGAAGCCTATGAACAGATCGTGATATAATAAACGTCGAAGTAGTCCAGATTAGTTAACAAGCGACTACTTCAAAATTTCTTTAACAATCTCAAGTTTGTAGGCTCAAAATTTGGGTAGAATCGGAGACGGTTTTAGAACCACGTGTGTTACGGCTTGGAAGTTAGAATCGGGGAAAATCGCAATAATTTCGGGACTTTCCCTAGTTTTCTGGAACGGTTTTGGTAAATGACGATTTTATTCGGTTCCTTTTCGAATCTTTCCCTTTGGGATGAAAAAGAAGTGCGCCTATGAAGAGATCGTTGTCGTCTTTGAAGGTATCGAATTCCCGTCCCAATAACAACAAACAACAGACGTAGTTTCTTTTGAAACCTTCATACCTTCGAGCACGTAAAAGGCGGATCAATCGATCTAACAAACACGATACATATAATACCAAGACGACGACGTCAACCGAGCATACGTGCTAGGTAGTCGATATTTCGTTTTTATCCGGCTGAAAATCCGGCGTGCACGAACGTGTGGAATCGAGAGGTCGGCGTGGTATCGATGCTTGTGCTATCTATACACATGCACACGGCAAGAAGGAATAACTCTAAGGTTTCTTCGTATAGAGGCGGTAAGGTGTGTCTCTTCTACAACATTCCTTTCTCGCGTCGCCTACCGTATGAATGGCGCGAGCGATATCGAAAACGACCGGTGGTGAAAAGAAACCTCTCGAATCGGCCCCGAAAAGCGTTTCAATCGTTGTTTAGTCATTCCGTCGTTCGAGAAGAAATTAGATCTTAATTAAGGGGCGAAAAACGATCTTCCGGAAATCGACGCGGGGCTTCCCGGCGGCGGAAAAAAGGGGGAAAAGAAAGACGCTAATTGAAACGAGGTGGACGGGGCGAAGAAGTCGATCGAGTAATTTTTTCGTTACCGCGTTCATAAAACGTACACAAATTTGAGGCTACCGTCAAAGTCGTTCTAACGCTCGAAATTCCAGTCACGCCGGATTACCCGAGTCCGCGTCGCCTCTAACGCTGATTAATGGTTTTCTTGGGATCTACAGCGCTCGCACACAAATGTGTGTCAGAAAGGTTTCGGGCGGGCGGATGGCCTTCGTAACCCCCAGGACGAGGATTCCAGGTCCGTACTTACAGAGAGAAAAAGAGTGTGGAACTCGAAAACGAGAAACTGAACCTCGAACGATAATATTTGTCGTCTCCTCTGGTAGCGGTCGTGAAACCCTTCGAATTCGATTTCTTCGTTGCGATTGGGGGAGGAGGGGACAAAGAAATGGCGGGCGCATCTTCTAAAGCGCGTTGTAAAAATTTTGGAATCTTAACCTCTAGTTCCAGATTTTAATCCAATCGATAAGTCCAAAATTCAAGACGAATTCTAATTTTTTACCTTCAATCGAAGCCAGATACTTTACAACCATTTAATCGAAAAAGAAATCCGCTGTCACTGACGTAAAGGCATAAATCAGCGAAACTTTTTGATTACGTTAAGTCCAAAATGTAAGTCCAAATCAAATTCATACTAACGTCAGTTCTGATCACCTCCAATAACATGTTGTGAACGAAAAGAACGCGATTACCAAAAAAGTCCGAATTTCGTAAAAATTACTAAGTATACTAAGTCCAAATCTAAGCACGATTAATACCCATTCTAATTACTTCGAATCCTTAGTTGACGTAAAGAGATAAATCACCGATGTAACTTCAACGGAACTCTAAGTCCAAATCAAAATCTGCTTGGATACGTCGTATCCTAAGTCCAAAATGTAAGTTTCCATCAAATTGATACTAACGTCAGTTTTTATCACCTCCAATCACATGCTGTGAAAGGAAAAAATCCCCGAATTTCGTGAAAATTACTGAGTATACTAAATCCAAATTGTAAGTCCAAATCTAAGTACGACTAATACCCATTCTAATTACTTCGAATCCTTCGCTGATGTAACGAGATAAATCACCGATGTAACTTCAATGAAACTCTAAGTCCAAATCAAAATCTGCTTGGATGCCGCGCATCCTAAGTCCAAAATGTAAGTTTCAATCCAATTGATACTAACGTCAGTTCTGATCACCTCCAATCACATGCTGTGAAAGAAAACAATCCCCGAATTTCGTGAAAATTACTGAGTATACTAAGTCCAAATAGTAAGTCCAAATCTAAGTAACGTTTAATACTCATTCTAATTATTTCGAATCCTTAGCTGACCTAAAGAGATAAATCACCAATGTCATTTCAATGAAACTCTAAGTCCAAATCAAAAATCTGCTTGGATGCCGCGCATCCTAAGTCCAAAATGTAAGTTTCAATCAAATTGATACTAACGTCAGTTCGGATCACCTCCAATCACATGCTGTGAAAGAAAAGAATCCCCGAATTTCGTGAAAATCACTGAGCATACTAAGTCCAAATAGTAAGTCCAAATCTAAGTAACGTTTAATACTCATTCTAATTATTTCGAATCCTTAGCTGATGTAAATAGATAAGTCTTCGATGTAACTTCAATGAAACTCTAAGTCCAAATCAAAATCTGCTTGGATGCCGCGCATCCTAAGTCCAAAATGTAAGTTTCGATCAAATTGATACTAACGTCAGTTCGGATCACCTCCAATCACATGCTGTGAAAGAAAAGAAGCCCCGAATTTCGTGAAAATTACTGAGTATACTAAATCCAAATTGTAAGTCCAAATCTAAGTAACGTTTAATACCCATTCTAATTATTTCGAATCCTTAGCTGATGTAAATAGATAAGTCTTCGATGTAACTTCAATGAAACTCTAAGTCCAAATCAAAATCTGCTTGGATGCCGCGCATCCTAAGTCCAAAATGTAAGTTTCGATCAAATTGATACTAACGTCAGTTCGGATCACCTCCAATCACATGCTGTGAAAGAAAAAGAGCCCCGAATTTCGTGAAAATTACTGAGTATACTAAATCCAAATTGCAAGTCCAAATCTAAGTAACGTTTAATACCCATTCTAATTATTTCGAATCCTTAGCTGACGTAACGAGATAAATCATCGATGTAACTTCAATGAAACTCTAAGTCCAAATCAAAATCGGCTTGGATGCCGCGCATCCTAAGTCCAAAATGTAAGTTCTAATCAAATTGATACTAACGTCAGTTCGGATCACCTCCAATCACATGCTGTGAAGGAAAAAAGCCCTAACTTCGTGAAAATCACTGAGTATACTAAGTCCAAATAGTAAGTCCAAATCTAAGTAACGTTTAATACCCATTCTAATTATTTCGAATCCTTAGCTGATGTAAATAGATAAATCATCGATGTAACTTCAATGAAACTCTAAGTCCAAATCAAAATCTGCTTGGATGCCGCGCATCCTAAGTCCAAACTGTAAGTTTCAATCAAATTGATACTAACGTCAGTTCTGATCACCTCCAATCACATGCTGTGAAAGAAAAAGCCCGAACTTCGTGAAAATCACTGAGTATACTAACTCCAAATAGTAAGTCCAAATCTAAGTAACGTTTAATACCCATTCTAATTATTTCGAATCCTTAGCTGACGTAAATAGATAAATCATCGATGTAACTTCAATGAAACTCTAAGTCCAAATCAAAATCGGCTTGGATGCCACGTATCCTAAGTCCAAAATGTAAGTTCTAATCAAATTGATACTAACGTCAGTTCGGATCACCTCCAATCACATGCTGTGAAAGAAAAAGAGCCCGAACTTCGTGAAAATCACTAAGTATACTAAGTCCAAATAGTAAGTCCAAATCTAAGTAACGTTTAATACCCATTCTAATTATTTCGAATCCTTAGCTGATGTAACGAGATAAATCATCGATGTAACTTCAATGAAACTCTAAGTCCAAATCAAAATCTGCTTGGATGCCGCGCATCCTAAGTCCAAAATGTAAGTTTCGATCAAATTGATACTAACGTCAGTTCGGATCACCTCCAATCACATGCTGTGAAAGAAAAAAGAGCCCCGAATTTCGTGAAAATTACTGAGTATACTAAATCCAAATAGTAAGTCCAAATCTAAGTAACGTTTAATACCCATTCTAATTATTTCGAATCCTTAGCTGATGTAAATAGATAAATCATCGATGTAACTTCAATGAAACTCTAAGTCCAAATCAAAAATCTGCTTGGACGCCACATATGCTAAGTCCAAAATGTAAATCCAAGTTCAGTTAATAGCCGTTCTAATTACCTGCAATAAATTGACGGTACAAAAACATATATTCCTCTTCGCGGGATTAAATTTAAAGAAAATGTAAGTCCAAAACGTGAGTCGAGATCAATGCTTCTCCATTTGAACCAAACAGCCTTCATTCATAGTGTAATTGAGGAAGGTTGACTTTCAAAAATTTAAGTACGCTAAGGCCAAAATCTAAGTGCAAAATGTAAGTTTAACTCAAATTGTAGCTTTCTTCCTTCGAAACTAACGATCCTCATTTTTTATTGCCATTGAGAAAGGTTGAGTTTCAAAATTTCGAGCGCGCTAAAGCCAATATGTAAGTCTAATTTAAATGTTAGCAGTCTACATTGGAAATTAACGATTTTGATTTTTTATTGTCATTGGAAAAATTTGATTTGAAAAGAAATTCAAGCGCGCTAAGGCCAAAATCTAAGTCCAAAATGCGAGTCTAAGTCAAATTTTAGCCGTCTTTGTTTGAAACTAACGATCTTCATTCGTAGTGTTATTGAGAAAGGCTGCCTTTAAAAAAATCATGTACGCTAAGACCAAAATCTAAGTCCAAAATGTAAGTCTAACACACATTTTAGCTTTCTTCCTTCGAAACTAACGATCTTCATTTTTTATTGCTATTGAGAAAGGTTGAGTTTCAAAATTTCAAGCGCGCTAAGGCCAATATGTAAGTCTAATTTATATTTAAGCCGTCTTCATTTGAAACTAACGTTTTTGATTTTTTATTGTCATTGGGAAAATGTGATTTAAAAAGAAATTCAAGCGTTCTAAGGCCAAAATCTAAGTCCAAAATGCGAGTCTAAGTCAAATTTTAGCCGTCTCTGTTTGAAACAAACGATCTTCATTCGTAGTGTTATTGAGAAAGGTTGATTTTCAAAAATGTGCGTGTGCTAAGTCCAAAGTATAAGTCCAAATACAAGTTTAATTAACTTGTACTTTATTATTTACTTCTATTTCCATTTTCTACCTTTTCTTCTACTATTTTTTCTACATATTTCACTTTTTCGTACTTTCGTTTCTTTTGGTTCCCCTCTTCTTCTTTCCTCCTACCTCTCCTTCTGGATTCTTAGGGTCTTGCAGATGCCGGATTGTCAATTCGGCTTGTCCAAATTTTCAATTCAAAGGACTGTACCGTACAAACTTAACTTTTCTTCTTTTGCTTTGCTTCTTCTCCTTGTCTCTTTTCTTTTTCTGCTACTTTTTTCTTCTATTTCTTGTTCTTCTCATTCTTCTAGTTCTTCTCATTCTTCTAGTTCTTTATGCCCTTTTAGCCTTCGAAGTGTAGATTTCAATCCCGAAATTTTTTTTTGATCAACGTCCATACTAGAACTTAAAAGTTTACTTTTTGTTCGTTTCGATATTTCACTGTTTCTTGTTTCGTCAAAGTTTCTTCTTTATTCTTCCTTCTTTTGTTTGTTTTCCTTTTTATCTCTTAGGTCGTTAAGCAAAGGAATAAATCATTTGCTTAATTTCTGCCTACATTCCTTCTTCTTGATCTTTATGCTCATTCCATTTCTAACTCCTCGTCTTTCGGTTCTCTATTTTGCTTTTTCTTCCGGTTTTTCTTTTTTTCCCATCATCTTGCCCTTTCAGGTTTTGGCTTGTAAATTTCTTTTTTACCCATTCTAAATCCAGACCTGTACCAGCTCCCAGAACCTTTCCTCTTCTATTTTTTGTGTTTTCCTTCTTTTCCTTTACTTCTTCTTATCGGTCTTTATGTCCATTCAGGCTTAGAATTGCGAATTTCTTATCTCAAACTTCCAAATCCAAGTGAGCAATTGAATTGGGATAGTTATCTTTGGTTCGGATTATGTCCCTTTTTTTCGTGAATGACATTTCTCTTCTTGCATTTCTTCTTCCCCTTCTGAGCTTGCGTTTTTTCCTTTCCTCTTTCTTCTGCTTCTTATTTTTTCTCTACTTGTTCTTCTCGATCTTTGCGCTCTTCCAATCATTTGCTTCTTATTTTCTTCTCTACTTGTTCTTCTCGATCTTTGTGCTCTTCCAATCATTTGCTTCATTTCTTCCCACTTTCCTTCTTCTTGATCTTTCTGCTCGTTCCAGGTGTCAGATGAGTTTACCTTTTCCCCAGTTTTTCTTCTTTTTCTAGATCTTCATGCCCTTTCCGGTTTGGGGTTCTAAATTTCTTTTTTTTTACAAAATTTTAAATCCGGCCTTGTACCACATCTCAGAAGACTTTTTCTCTTCAGTTTTCTCCGTTGTGTTTCTTCCTTTTTTCGCTTTATTTCTTATTGGCTTTTATGTCCGTTCAGGCTTCGGATTGCGAATTTCTTATCTAAAATTTTTAACTTGCAGGTCCGCAATAGAGCTCGGATATTTACTTTTTGTTCGAATGATTATTTCCCTTTTTTCACGAATGAAATTTCTCTTCTTCCTGTATTTCTTCTTCCCCCTCTGAGCCTGCATTTTTCCCTTTCCTCTTTCTTTGGCCTCTGATTTTCTTCACTGCCTGTTCTTCTCGATCTTTATGCTCTTCCAAGCCTTGGTTAAACATCTACTTCTCTTATTCTTCCTCGTCTTCGTCTTCTAAATCCTCAATGGTCTTTCAGGTATTGGGTAGTGAATTTATCTTTCAAGAATTGTAAATCTCTAGGCTCAGAATGTTACTTCTTGTTCGGATAAATATTTTGAAATTTTCTCTTCCTGTATTTTCCTGTGTTTTGAAGAACCACTATTATTATTTTTCTACTATTATATTGTATTATTTTTGTCTTTGTGTGTGTGTACCATTTAACTCTATTCTCTTTAATATTGTCCTGTTAATGGATGTAGAATTTGTTGGGCAAAAAAGAAACGGATTATTATTATTATTTCTTCGTCCTGTTTTTCTAGTGGCCTTTTTCCCTTTACTCCTTATTTCCTCTGTATTGGCTCTTTTTCTCCTCTTGCTTATTATTTTCTCTATACTTCTTGTTCTCTTGCTACGTATTTTATCTGTACTTTTTCCTCTGGATCATCACCTTTACGGTCTTCCGAGCATCGGTTAAAAATGTTTTTGTCTTCTTATTTTCTTCGTCTTTTTTTCTTCCTTTCCTTCTTTTTCTTCTTCTTCTTTTTGTTTCTTGTCCTTCTTCTTTGTTTATTTCTTTTTTTTTTTCTGTTCTTTTGTTTCTTCTTCTTTCTCTTTATTTCCTCGCCTAGATCCTTATGGTTTTTCAGGGGTAGGATTGTAAATTTGTCTTGTAAAAATGATAAATCCAGGTCCGAACTTAGCACCATTATCTTTTCTTTTTTTTTTTTCGAAACAGACGACCTTCGTAATCATCCAAGCAACGAAAGCAACACATCGCGATCAGCTGTTTGTTTCTTATTCTCTCATTTCTCTCTCTCTCTCTCTCTCCGTTTTCTCTCTTTCTTTTCCATCTGTGTTTCCCGAGATGACGATGAGGGTATTAAATTACGCGCACATGTCTCCTCGAAACGACCGTAACGATTAAAAAAGAGAAAAATCAACGACGACGACGTGTCGAGATTCGGGCCGCACGGCGACCTCGCTCCGGACGATACAATAGGTCTATTCCGTTTTTCCCCCTTACGTGTACTTAGCGAGCGAAAAACAAAGGAAAAAGGATGACAAAAGAAAACGCGACGACGCGACGACGCGATGACGTACTTATTGCCGTTGCGGCGCGGCGCTTCGCGGCACTCGAGGTCGGTCCACTTGACCCATTTGTGGCGCTGTTCGACGACTGCGACGAGGATATGATGCCTACATACATACGTCGTAAACATAATAATAATTGAATAACGTTTTTTTCGTTTTGTTTTTTTTTTTTCACGTGTATAGACATAGATATGAAAGATGATCGTCACAGATGGCCGTGAGATGAAAACGAGAAGATGTTGATACCGGCGGTGCCGCAAGGTGCGGCACTCCGACCTTTACGGTGTGTAGTAAAAGCGTAGTAATAACTTCGATTATTACGTCGTAAATTACGCGATGATTGCTGCAATATTTCCGTTGTCGGTGATAAATCGGGTTATTGGTGCGTCGTAAATGTTGCTTCCCTTCAAGCAAATCCTAATGAAATAAAAAAATCCATTCATCCCCACGTTTCACCCACATTCTCGGGGACCGGGCCTTGTCCTTCCTTATCATCGCCGAAGGAAGGAATCTGGTTTATACCTCTCCGCGTGGTTTCATTTTTGTCATAACACAAATATTAGAGAAGTCAACCCCAACGTTCCACGGTCTTCTCGTCCTCCTCCCTCTCGCTTGGTAGACGTGTACGACGCATACGCAACGCACCTATAATATGCCCGTATGTAAATATTTTGTCTGTTCTGTAAATATTTGAACGCGGAGAAGTCTCGGTTTGTTTAAAAAGCGTTAGTGTCGTGGTAAATGCACTTAAAACCGACACAAAGAGGCCCAGGTATCAATCGGATTGTTGTGCATCGGATTCGTGGCGTTGAAAATAGGAGTAACCGGTGGGAGGGAGCCAGGTCTGTGTACGTAGTCGTGTAAATAATTAAAATTGTCTGCTTAAATGTCGCGTAGGACGCGCTGTAAAACGGTTTAAATAAATTAGAAACAAATGAAAGTATGTAGATATGCAAATCCGAAACTCTCCCAAAAGGTCTAACAAGTTTGGTGACTGTAATTTTCTAAACGTTGGCATTCGAACTTGGAACAATGGAAATTTCAACGATTGCCAAGTCCAAAATTCGCGAAAAACTCCGATTTCGATCAAGGTCACATTTGATTGGGTATGTTGAAGCGTTTATCAAGGAACAAAAAACGCTGATATCAGAGTAAAGATGGGAATGGATGTATGGAAGTATTTCTGAGCATGCTAAGTCCAAATTGTAAGTCTAAATCAAATTCTGCCCAGTTTCAGTTGTAATCACGTCCAATAATTCGGTGTGATGGAACGAAGACCGTGTTACCCAAAAAAAAAAAAATGGAATTTAGTGAAATCGTTACAAGTCGAAAATGTAAGTCCAAATCAAATTTCAACGATTCCAATGCCATTGGGGATCATTCGTTCAAGATACGCCGTTTTCGAACATTACGAATTGAATACATCGGAAATTTCAACAACTGCTAAGTCCAAAATCCACGAACGAATCAAATCGTTATTCATGTCACGTCTAGTTAGGTATTTTCAACCGTTTATTAGGGAAAAAGACGCTAATACTGGAATATAGATCCGGATCGATGAGTATTTCTGCGTGTGCTAAGTCCAAATTCTAAGTCTAAATCAAATTCTGACCAACGTCAGTTGCAATCACCTCCAATGATTCGGTATGATGGAAAAAGACCGTGTTACCAAAGAAAATATAGGATTCAGTATGACAAGTCCAAAATGTAAGTCCAAATCAAGCTTGGCCGTTTCCATTCGGAAAGGACGACTCCAACGCTTCCAATGCTATTGGGGATCACCCGTTCGACGATACGTCGTTTTCGAACATTACGAATTGAATACATCGGAAATTTCAACAACTGCTAAGTCCAAAATCCACGAACGAATCAAATCGTTATTCATGTCACGTCTAGTTAGGTATTTTCAACCGTTTATTAGGGCAAAAACGCTAATACTGGAATATAGATCCGGATCGATGAGTATTTCTGCGTGTGCTAAGTCCAAATTGTAAGTCTAAATCAAATTCTGACCAGCGTCAGTTGCAATCACCTCCAATGATTCGGTATGATGGAAAGAAGACCGTGTTACCAAAGAAAATATAGGATTTGGTGAAATCGTCAAGTATGACAAGTCCAAAATGTAAGTCCAAATCAAATTTGGCCGTTTCCATTCGGAAAGGACGATTTCAACGCTTCCAATGCTATTGGGGATCACCCGTTCGACGATACGTCGTTTTCGAACGTTACGAATTGAATACATTGGAAATTTTAACAGCTGCTAAGTCCAAAATTCACGAAAAATTCAAATTTTGCTCTATGTCGCTTTTAGTTAGGTATTTTGAATCGTTTATTAGGGAAAAAGCGCGAATACTGTAGTAAAGACGGGAATCGATGAGTATTTCTGTGTATGCTAAGTCCAAATTGCAAGTCTAAATCAAATTCTCACCAGCTTCAGCTGTAATCACCTCCAATGATTCCGTGTGATGGAAAGAACACCGTGTTACCAAAAGGAAATTAGAATTCAGTGAAATCGTTACGTATGACAAGTCCAGAATGTAAGCCCAAATTCAGTTTGGTCGTTTCCATTCGGAAACGACGATTTCAACGATTGGAGATTACCCGTTCCAGATACGTCGTTTTCGAATGTTACGAATTGAATACAGTGAAAATTTCAACAGCTGCTAAGTCCAAAATTCACGAAAAGCTCAAATCTTGATCTATGTCATATTTGTTTAAATATATTGAACCGTTTATTAAGGAAAAAAGCACTCTGATACTGGAGTAAAGATCAGAATCGATGAGTATTTCTGCGTATGCTAAGTCCAAATTGTAAGTCTACATTAAATTCTGACCGGAGCCAGTTGTAATCATCTCCAATGATTCGGTGTGATGGAAAAAATAGATCGTGTTACCAAAAAAATTAGAATTGAGTGAAATCGCTACGTGTGACAAGTCGAAAATTCAAAAAATCCAAGAAGTCCAAATCAAGTTTGGCCGTTTCCATTAGGAAGCGACGATTTCAACGATTGCAATGCCATTTGGGGATCACCCGTTCAAGATACATCGTTTTCGAACGCTACGAATTGAATACATTGGAAATTTCAGCTGCAAATAGCTGCTAAGTCCAAAATTCGCGAAAAACTTAAATCTTGATCTATATCACATTTCGTTGGGTATATTGAACCGTTTATTAGGGAATAAAACTCTGATACCGGAATAAAGATTAGAATCGATGAGTATTTCCGTGTATGCTAAGTCCAAATTGTAAGTCTAAATCGAATTTTGACCAGCGGTAGTTGTAATCGCCTCCAGTGATTCTGGGTGATGGAAGAAGACCGTATTACCAAAAAAATTTCGAATTCAGTGAAATCGCTACGTATGACAAGTCCAAAATCTAAAAAAATTCGAAAAGTCCAAATCCAAGTTTGGCCGTTTCCATTTGAAAGCGAAGATTTCAACGATTCTAATGCCATTGGAGATCACTCGTTCCAGATGCGTCTGTTTAACGTTATGAATTGAATACAACTGCTAAGTCCAAAATGCACTAACAAATCAAATCTTGATTCAGTCACATTTATTTAGGTACTTTGAACCGTTTATTAGGAAAAAACAACTAATACTGGAGGGAAGATCCGAATCGGTGTGCACTTCTGTATATGTAAGTCCAAAAATTGAGTCCAAATCAAATTTCGCCGTGTTCGTTCGAAATCGACTGCACATCCTAACGCCGTTGAGGGTTATGTATTTAAAAAACTGTCATTACCAACGCAAGCATCTGAATTGAATAAAAACTCCTGGATATATAAGTCCAAAGTACAAAGCCTAAATTAAATTTTATATGAAAAGATATTACCATGTGATACGTGCCTACTTTCGATTGCAATTGGAAATCTCCTTAAACCCTTAAATCCATATCACTTTAAGATCGTCGGATTCTGCGGAGACCAAAGAATGAAGTCCAAATAAAATTTGGCCACCTTCATTCCGAAACTAACCATTTAAATTTCGTCACTAAGGATCATCTATTTGAAAGATGTCGTTTCTAAACATTTGAATGCGATGAACGCTCGGCGAACTGCTAAGTCCAAAACGTAAAGTCTAAATGAAATTTCGACCAGCGTCAATTCGAGTTATTTCTAATCGATTCCCAGCGTGAAGAGATGAACTACCGATATAAGCGTTGATCTGAATCCGGTAAAGATGTAAGTCCAAAATCCAAGTCCAAATTAAATTTGATATTGCCTCACTCGGAGCATAGCAATGTCCATTCTAATACCGTCGTTTCTTTTTAAATAAAAAGCGCCATCATGAACGCGAACACCTCGATTCAGCTCAGAATTTCCATATCAGCTAAGTCCAAAATGTAAAGTCTAAATGAAATTACGACTAACGTCAATTCGAGTTATTTCAAATTGAGTCCCAGCGTGAAGAGATGAACTACCGATATAAGGATCGATCTGAATCCGGTAAAGATGTAAGTCCAAAATCGAAGTCCAAATTAAATTTGATCATCCCTCACCCGGGGCCTACCAATGACCATTCTAATACCATCGTTGTTTTAAATAAGAAACGCCATCATGAACGCGAACACTTCGATGCGAACACTTCGATTTACAGCAGAATTTCCGCATCAGCTAAGTCCAAAAATGTAAAGTCTAACTGAAATTTCGACTGATGTTAATTGGAGTTATTTCTAACCGATTCCCAGCGTGAAGAGATGAACTACCGATATAAGGATCGAAGTGAATCCGGTAAAGATGTAAGTCCAAAATCGAAGTCCAAATTAAATTTGATCATCCCTCACTCGGGGCCTACCAATGTCCATTCTAATATCATCGTTGTTTTAAATAAGAAATGCCATCATGAAAGCGAACACTTCGATTTACAGCAGAATTTCCACATCAGCTAAGTCCAAAATGTAAAGTCTAAATGAAATTTCGACTGATGTTAATTGGAGTTATTTCTAACCGATTCCCAGCGTGAAGAGATGAACTACCGATATAAGGATCGAAGTGAATCCGATAAAGATGTAAGTCCAAAATCGAAGTCCAAATTAAATTTGATCATCCCTCACTCGGGGCCTACCAATGTCCATTCTAATATCATCGTTGTTTTAAATAGAAAACGCCATAATGAACGCGAACACTTCGATTTACAGCAGAATTTCCACATCAGCTAAGTCCAAAATGTAAAGTCTAAATGAAATTTCGACTAATGTTAATTCGAGTTATTTCTAACCGATTCCCAGCGTGAAGAGATGAACTACCGATATAAGGATCGATCTGAATCCGGTAAAGATGTAAGTCCAAAATCGAAGTCCAAATTAAATTTGATCATCCCTCACTCGGGGCCTACCAATGTCCATTCTAATATCATCGTTGTTTTAAATAAGAAATGCCATCATGAAAGCGAACACTTCGATTTACAGCAGAATTTCCACATCAGCTAAGTCCAAAATGTAAAGTCTAAATGAAATTTCGACTGATGTTAATTGGAGTTATTTCTAACCGATTCCCAGCGTGAAGAGATGAACTACCGATATAAGGATCGATCTGAATCCGGTAAAGATGTAAGTCCAAAATCGAAGTCCAAATTAAATTTGATCATCCCTCACCCGGGGCCTACCAATGACCATTCTAATACCATCGTTGTTTTAAATAGAAAACGCCATAATGAACGCGAACACTTCGATTTACAGCAGAATTTCCACATCAGCTAAGTCCAAAATGTAAAGTCTAAATGAAATTTCGACTAACGTCAATTCGAGTTATTTCTAATTGTGTCTTAGCGTGAAAAGATGAACTACCGATATAAGGATTGATCTGAATCCGGTAAAGATGTAAGTCCAAATTAAATTTGATCATCCCTCACTCGGGGCCTAGCAATGTCCATTCTAATACCATCGTTATTTTAAATAAAAACGCCATCATGAACGCGAACATTTCGATTTACCCCAGAATTTCCACATCAGCTAAGTCCAAAATGTAAAGTCTAAATGAAATTTCGACTAATGTTAATTGGAGTTATTTCTAACCGATTCCCTGCGTGAAGAGATGAACTACCGATATAAGGATAGATCTGAATCCGGTAAAGATGTAAGTCCAAAATCGAAGTCCAAATTAAATTTGATCATCCCTCACTCGGGGCCTACCAATGTCCATTCTAATATCATCGTTGTTTTAAATAAGAAACGCCATCATCAACGCGAACACTTCGATTTACAGCAGAATTTCCACATCAGCTAAGTCCAAAAATGTAAAGTCTAAATGAAATTTCGACTAATGTTAATTGGCGTTATTTCTAACCGATTCCCAGCGTGAAGAGATGAACTACCGATATAAGGATAGATCTGAATCCGGTAAAGATGTAAGTCCAAAATCGAAGTCCAAATTAAATTTGATCATCCCTCACTCGGGGCCTACCAATGTCCATTCTAATATCATCGTTGTTTTAAATAAGAAACGCCATCATGAACGCGAACACTTCGATTTACAGCAGAATTTCCGCATCAGCTAAGTCCAAAATGTAAAGTCTAAATGAAATTTCGACTAATGTTAATTCGAGTTATTTCTAACCGATTCCCAGCGTGAAGAGATGAACTACCGATATAAGGATCGATCTGAATCCGGTAAAGATGTAAGTCCAAAATCGAAGTCCAAATTAAATTTGATCATCCCTCACTCGGGGCCTACCAATGTCCATTCTAATATCATCGTTGTTTTAAATAAGAAACGCCATCATGAACGCGAACACTTCGATTTACAGCAGAATTTCCACATCAGCTAAGTCCAAAATGTAAAGTCTAAATGAAATTTCGACTAACGTCAATTCGAGTTATTTCTAATTGTGTCTTAGCGTGAAAAGATGAACTACCGATATAAGGATTGATCTGAATCCGGTAAAGATGTAAGTCCAAATTAAATTTGATCATCCCTCACTCGGGGCCTAGCAATGTCCATTCTAATACCATCGTTATTTTAAATAAAAACGCCATCATGAACGCGAACATTTCGATTTATCCCAGAATTTCCACATCAGCTAAGTCCAAAATGTAAAGTCTAAATGAAATTTCGACTAACGTCAATTCGAGTTATTTCTAATTGTGTCTTAGCGTGAAAAGATGAACTACCGATATAAGGATAGATCTGAATCCGGTAAAGATGTAAGTCCAAAATCGAAGTCCAAATTAAATTTGATCATCCCTCACTCGGGGCCTACCAATGTCCATTCTAATATCATCGTTGTTTTAAATAAGAAACGCCATCATGAACGCGAACACTTCGATTTACAGCAGAATTTCCACATCAGCTAAGTCCAAAAGTGTCGAAAGTCGAAATTCAAGCCCAGATTACTTACCGAACATTTGTCGAGGTAAAGAAATAAGTCGAAGTCCAAATTTGGCCACATATAAGCAAATCTAACGATTTTCCATTCTAACGTCATTCACTAGATCTTTAACCTAACCTATCTCCAATGACTTCCATCGTGTCATTGACATTCAAGTCGTACACGTCCATCGACTTTTTAAAGTCCGGATCCGTGCCGACCATTAAACTTAACAGCAATTAATGGAGCACCGGATTTACAACGGAAAAACCCGACCAGTTCGAACTCTTACGACTCGCTCGATATAGGTGTTGTGTGTTGTTGCCCGTTTTGGGCTTACATACAAACATATCGTTCCTACGTGATTGCAGAACGTTCGGCTTTTTAATAGGCGATACCGCCGCCGTCGTGGCAGTCGCCGCGAAGCGGTAAAATACAATCGCGCCCGAGCCGGAAGTTGTTCGGCTCGTTCTAGCGTACATCCTTCGCATAATGGATTACATCCATAAATATGGATACATGTCGTGTAATGCGCTGATTAATTCAATACGATCTGAAGAGAGCGACTAGGCTAGACGGACGAATGCGGAAAGCGAGCTAATTTTATGTATGTGTACGTGTGATGTACGCTATAAATTAGAATGGTCTAGACGCGATGTGAAATGGGAAAGCCTACGCGTTAGAATGAACGAAGTGAAAGATTTCGAATGATCGAGTTGTCATCCTCATGAAGAACTGCTAAACGCCACTAAAAGGACGTATGTCCTCGATATTCCCGGTCTGGAGTGCACGTGCCACGTGGTTCCTCACACGTAGCGCTAACTAGTAACAAATGACGACTTACTCTCCCTTCACGCCCCGTCAACAGATTTTTAGCGCGTACAACAACAGGGAGTGGAGGGCACAGATGATGCAAGTTGATCGATACATAAGGGCTAAATCCATATCGGCTTGTCCGATGATCAGATTTCCTCGTAAGTGCTGGCGAAGAAGAATGCCAAACGGCTAAGCAACTATGGTTTCGTCCGTCTAGCACGGCTTTCACGCAGTCAAAGGGCACACAAACTTTACTCTCAAATACTAGATTCAGCGCTACAGGCCTTGAAGGCCCCTGCCTTCTAGATTCAGAGTTACTTCTTTCCACTCTCTTCGATCTTTTGTCCTTTTCGCCACCTCCAACCATCTCCTTCTTGGGCGTCCTCTTCTCTTTTCCCACTTTCTCCAGTCATCAGTACTCTCTTCACGAGTCTCCGTTCTGGCATTTGAATCTTTGAGCCCGAATCTTGTTTGCAATACTTGGTTTCCTGAACATATTCATTACCCCAACATTTGTTCTTCTTCTCCATTCGTCCTCGGCCGTTTTGACTCCCCCAAATATCTTTCTCGGGACTTTTCTTTCCCAAGCTTCCATTTTGTTTTCTTCTTTCTTGGTCGTTACCCATGTTTCCCTCGCATATAGTACAGCAGGTCTTTATTACCGTGTCATATGCTCGCAGCTTTGATTTCTTTGAGTTTAGAATTGTTGTGAGGGACCCCAGTGCTCTACTTCCTTTAAAATTCTATTTTATCTATTTCCGTTTTTCTTGAGCCTTGCTTGTCACTGATACTCCAAGGTATGTACGTTCCTCCACTTTTTGGATGTTGTATTCCTTTTGTCCTGCTTTAAATCTGCCAATTTTATTTTCATTTGTCACCTCTGCATGCATTTCCATACATTTTGTTTTTCTTTCGTTCACCCTCAATTCGTATTTCCTTGCTTCTTCCTCGAAATGTTGAAATGCTCTTTCTAACTCCCTCCTACCTCTAGTTAAAAGGGCGACGTCATATGCATCCGAAATACGTAACGAGGGGGAGGGATAAACCTTGAACCGAACTTAGAATAGACTTCCGGTTCAACTAGACGAAGGTGTGGGTGTCGGTCTATCCGGTGATGGGACTTCCCTTTAAGGGATGGCGAAGAAGAATGCCAAACGGCTACGTAACCACGGTTAACACGCTCTAGCGCATACAACGATTGAGAAACGGGATGGGAGGCATAACTGATGCAAGCCAATGGATAAATAAGGGCTAAATCGCTGTCTGCCTGTCCGGTAATCAGATTTCCCCGTATTTACTTGTCTTCCTGGGCCATTTTGGATCATTTTGCAGTTTCAATTTAGCACTAATTTTCGTTCCCTGACGTTATGTGTGTCAGGCTGTACCCAACGAATGGGCGCGTTAGCACTTCGTGCCATTTCATCGTCGGTTGATTGAACGAAGGGAAACCGGCAGGCGGCCTTGTATGGGTAGAACAAAGTGCCCGAAGGGTACAGAACGTTGTAGATTGGTTCGTGACGACCTAGCCCAGTCACTGATCAGAGTTCCCCGTAAGGGTTGGCGAAAAGAAATGCCAAACGGCTACGCAACCATAGTCAGCGTTGTCCCAATATTTTAGAACGACGAAAATTAAACGGCCCAGACCGAGAAACCCCTAAAGAAACAGAAAATCCTAAGAATACGATCAAGTGAACCTGTTACTGTTAGAACGGGGTAAAACGCAGAAAATGGCTACGGATATCACATGTGCTCTAACCAATACTGAATTAATCAGTTCGTCCGATCCTCAATCAATACTTTACAGCGGTTCGGCGATCCAAATCCAAAAATGAGGCAGCGGAAACGAGAAGTATTTTCTCCATAAAATCCGAGATTTCAAACGATAATCTCTCGAGAAAAATAAAACTTAGCAAGACAAACGTCTTAACTGCACCAAGATCTCACCAAGAACACCGAAAGCTAGAGATAATCTAACCTAACCCCCAAATCATACGTCCATCGGATATATCGGATATATTAATTTTTCCTCCAAAACCAGGCCTCAAGGTTCCCTCTATCCGTGAGGATGGAAAATCGATAAGCAATCGATAGAGTGTAATGACAGAAATCGATGTACGCGCGAAGAAAAGAAAAGGAAAACGTAACACGTGATGACCTAGCCTAGTCGCTGATCAAACTTCTCCGTAAGCGTTGGCGAAGAGACAAGCCAAACGGCTACCCAACCAGGGTTGACAAGTTTTTAGCGCAACGCAACGGCAAACCGGGGGAGGGAGGGCACAGTTGATGCAAGTCAATCGATGAATGAAAGTCTAGAAATGGATACGTTGGAAAGTCGGTAAAAGTGCGATGATGACCGAAAATCTCGAACTCCTAAAAAAGAGAAAGAACGCGTTTGAGACCGTAATACGTGAGATTCGAGGCACCCGCCGTCCGTTGCATTACATACAGATCGAGAATCGTGCGACGACTTACTACGTAGTAATTGTAGCCGATATGGAAATACAACGACCGGGAGTGCGTTTGTACGGGTAGTAGTTGTTTAACAGACAAGATTTGACATTACATGGAATGCACGCGCCCACGTAACGAATCGGTCGTTTCCCCTGGAGAAACGAAAAATACGCCACGTGTAGCGTCTAATCGTTTTTCACCTCTTTTGGTTATCGTTGTTCAAACATCGACGCATCGATATCCGTACCCCAAATCGCCGGATCCGATCGACCATACCTCCACGTTCCTTCCACTCAGTTCGTAATTGACACGACGACGGACGGCGCGATAAAAACGCGCAACAACTACCTGTTCTCGTCGATGTCGTTTTGTTTACGTAAACGGAGGGAGCCATACGATCCCGTGCATGTTCAGGAACGCGTGGAGGTCGGTCGGCTACGCGCGCTTAACCAACGCTCGTGACGACGACGCAGCAGCGCCCGGTTCGAAACCGGCGCGTCGTTCGTCGAGATTTGTTGATCGTGCGATAGGTATAAACATGCGCCGCGAGTAACGAAGTTTCCAACGGCCCAACTCTCTCCCCGTCTTCGGTGAACGTTTTCGGTATAATGAGGCTCGGCAAGATGATGGGCTTTTTTCTGTTCGTTCGACGAACGGACGAGGAGGGCGCGGGGCGAAGAGGGGACAGGAGCGCCTTTATATTTTCTATCTGTTTCTTTTCCTTTTCGAGCAAAGGGAGGGGAGAAGGAGGAAGAAAGCAATTATCTAATCGTAGAATCTCAAATATGTAAAATAATATGACATTGGGGGCCGGCTTGTTTCTTTTGTATCTCCGCTGGTAATGGAGGTCGAAGAATTGTAGGCAGAATTTAGATGCTTCTTTTAAGATATTCAACGTCCAATGAGGTCTGGAATGTAGGAGTACAGGGATTATTTAATTTCGGGTATTGTAAAATTCTCGTCTGTAAAACAACTAGTACCCGTACAAACGCACCTTCGACCATCGAATTGCATACAGATCGATAATCGCACATCGACTTACCTAGTCAATGAAGAATTCAAATATCCAATTTAGGACTTGTAATCGTCGAAGTTCTAAATTGTTTTAAAACCCTCCAAAGAGCTGGGCAAGGAGATTTTTGAAGGAGGCGGTCCGGATGAGAATTCACGTTACTTTCGAGTCATAACTAGCACTGTACAGCTTTTAAAAGAATATGATCTTGTTGCCTATTGCCTTGCGACCAATGCTCTAGGCCGTAGTGCATGTAATAAAGTAGCAAGGCGTATGGTGGCGCTGAGCAAGGAGTTTACTGAGCTAATTCTGGACCATGAACAATTTGGGTTACATCTTAATTCAAAGGCAACGAAGTTGCCATCCTCAGTGGAAAACTGGTCGAATTCAGTATCACTAGCGAATCAGGCTAATGCCCAAGACGAACACCACCCAACAAACGCTATACAAAACTAAAGCACTGCACAATAAACATCACACAATGAACGCACAGTTTCGCGCGTCCATTGTGTGATGTTCATTGTGCAGTGTTTTGGTGTTGCACAGTGTTCGTTGTGTGGTGTTTGTCTTGGGCATTAGCCGGATTCGCTAGTGATACTGAATTCCCAGTTTTTCACTCAGGATGGCAACTTAATTGCCGAAATACGTATCTGGATTTTTTCCGAAAGGTGTAGTAAGGGTAATTTTATTTATTTTGTACATTATTTTAGCCACAGTCTCCTTATTCTTATTTGTTCTTAATTCAAAGAATGAAGCAGTGGATGTAGAATTGGAAGAGCGTCATTTTGAACATGCAGACCGTGTTTCGTCTGAAGTCTGGATTAGCATGGAAATTGATCATTTTTCTGTCGAGGCAGAGTACATCGGCCCGCAAGAATATGTAACTGCGACATTAACTTTGGATGAAGAATAGTATTCGAGGCATATTCGAGAGTCTCTGTACTTTCATCAAATTGCAAAATGTGATTCGAAGCACTGCTGTGGTCTTCGAAGATCAAATCTTCGAAGCCTTTTTGCTGACGGTTTTTGCCACTCCCCTGTAGACGTTCAATAAACTACCAATGGTTATACTGCGGTGAAAAATTCGGAGACGAAAGGACAAAAATTTTCTCCTTTACTCTTTCAAGTGGTTTTGAAGCTTCGTCCGTATTCTAATGAGAGTGTACATCTTTTTCTTACGATTCGACCAATGGTACTAGCGGTTACCCCCCTCCCCTCCCGCACTTTCGCTTTCGCCGTCACTCATCTCATTGTCAATAAATGGCCGCGGAATTCTCACTGGTTATGTCAACTAATGACTAACCTGGGCAAACTAATTACGAAATAAGTTACGATAGCCTACATACATACACAGAACTAATCGCATACAGCATCGATTTAGAACTAACTAGAGAATGGGGAAATCGGCGATGCTTGCGTAGCTTATTTCGTAATTGTACGCTGTCACCGCGATTTTCCTAGGCAACTAATGACTGCGGCGATGCGTTTGTGCGGGTAGTAGTTGTTTCACGCATGAGAAATCCATGTAGGCACTCATGTGATCGTGTTCCAAACCTATCTTCGACGGGTGGGACGCGATTTCGGGTAGATTTTCAATAATTTTCCACCATTTCGGAATATTGCTAGCCCGGCGCAACGCGAGACAAAACATTTACCAAACGGGAAACTCGAAACGCGCCTAAAGGGCACGTAAAACGTGCCGCGTTCGAGCTCGTTAGTATTGCGCAATCACGATGTCCGATGTTAACGCACCTATAAGTACGAGTACATAAGTACATCGCCAACATCTGGAGCCGTTCGTCGGGTCATATTTCTCGGGATTTGTCATCAGATCGTACCGAACGATATCCGCATTAGAAACTGCGGAATGCACGACTCGGCCGGGGCGATAAACTAAACGCGCGCGATTGAATATAAATCGGGCGAGGCGCGAAGTTGCGGAGTTAACGAGTTCCGCTTCGTACTTACCATCTCCCCTCGCTGATGGTAATCGGAGGGCGATTCTCGAGTAAGTTCTAATGTCGTATTTTTCTTATGAAATCGCAATTGGCGATTAGTTACGAGACGCGCGTTTGACTGGTAACGAAGCTAGCGTCTTCAAATCGCATCTTGTCGATTCGTTAAGGAAGAAATAGCTTTGAAGATGATGACGTCGCGGTCGACGAGGCACGTGTTTCCGAAACGAATGAACAATTCTGTAGTAAGTAGTCTGGGAAAACAGCGGTTAGCTGCTAAAATGAGTGATTCCCAATGATTTCGTTTGTGTCAACCGCGTTTACAACGTGGGAATCAAGTGAGAGATGCGACTCCGAATTATGCGAATTATCTTTTTCTAACGCTCCGACCAATGACACTACTAGTTGCGAGGGCACCCCCCTTCACTCTCGTTTTCATTGTCACTCATCTCATTGTCAATAAATGACCGCGGAAATCTCACTGGTTGTGTTAACTGATGACTAATCTGGGCACACAGCGGTAATTACGAAGTACGTTGCGACATCCTACATATACACAGTACTACTCGCATACAGCATCGATTTAGTACTGAGTCTAGAGCGGGAAGTCGGCGATGCTATCGTATCTCTTTTTCGTAATTTTACGCTGTTACCGCTGTTTACCCAGGCTAGTAGTAAGCATGTGATGTGATCTAGCCTCTTGCCCTACAACTTGTTTCCCTCAAGTCTACTCCATTGGCTCGGTATGACCTGAAAGTGATAGAGCAGCGGATATTTAGAAAACTTTTTAAACAAATGATCAGGCATGCATCTCATGGTGCATTGCGATCTTCCTTTATCTCGTACATGAAATAACACAAATAGAGGATGATATGGTAGCAGTACTATTCGACAATCCTAAACTAGCAAGGAGTCAAGTTTCTGACGAAAGTAAAAATATCGGCACCGGATTGAGGTTTAAAACAACCTTCCCATAAATGTATACGGACCCGACTTCAACATGAAGACGAAAACCCAAGAAGTTGTGTGGATCGCGTACTTAACCAGAGCGAAAAAGGACGTACATATCAATACGGTATTGGTGGAAAAGGGACAGCGTATTATTATGTTTTATGGAACTTTATCGACCGGTGTCGACATCGTTAGCCTGGACAAACAGGGGTAACAGCGTACAATTACGAAATAAGTTACGACAGCATCGCGAACTCCCCAATCTAGTCAGTACTAAATCGATGCTGTATGCGAGTTGTTCTCTGTATACGTATGCTGTCGTAACTTATTTCGTAATTACCGCTGTTTCTCCAGACTAATCCCAGAATAATCAAAATAAACATAGGACGATCCATTACCCGCATTATTCGGCTTATTTAACTCCTCATTTGTTGTTTAGCCGAAAGTGGCAGAGAAGAGGATATTTAAAAAACGATACATGAAAAATACGAACTTTGTAAACAAACGTCAGGTATGCATCTCATAGTGCATTAGGACCTTCCTTAATCTTGTTCACGAAGTCGCATAAATATAGGATGATATGTTACCAGTACTATTCGACAATCCTAACTTTCCAATGGGTCGAGTTTCTGGTGAAAGTAAATGGTATGGAACACGTCGATGCCCAAAATAATATCTGCGTAAATGTACACGGACTTGACTTCAACATGGGTCTTTGTAATCACTATAAATTGAGAGCAATTATGTGGATAAATAAAACAAAATGAAGGCGAGAAAAAAAGAGAAAATCGATAAATGTGGGGATTCTCCAACCGACGAAGTCAAACGAAAATTGCCGTCTTGGCACTTGCGATATTCAATATGCTTATCGGCGCTATCTATTACTGCGAATTCTTATCAATCGAGTGATAATAGGACGTAATGTATCGTTTGATTATGTTGTGGCCTACGATTATAGATTTAGTCTCACTAGTTACGTACGTATGTAGTTCCAAATTCGTAATTTTGAGCGAACGTCGTTTTCGTTCGGTGGAAGTTTTGATCTTGGAAGTCGTCCTCTTCCCCGAAAGTAAGTGCTCTCTTTTCTTTTTTGAATCATATTATTTTTGTTTGACGTAGCACGACAAAGTATTTATTTTTAAGATTTACTACAACCAAACTCGCCTCTGTCCGTGTAATGCCGTCGCCGTCTTCGACTTCATAATCGCGGTGCGAACGCGTCCGTTGAACTTAACATTCGTTCGTACGACTTCTATATTTACTTTAAGCAGCGGTCTTCGCGGCCGAAATATATTTAGAAGGCAGTACATACATTCTATTTTCTGCCCGTTCGATTTTACATCCGTACGTACGTTCGTCCAAGGATACCAACTTGAGGAATCAATTTCGAGCGAAAGAAAAAAAGGAGCAAAAGGCGACTTCCTACTTCAAACGGCCTCTTTCGTCCCGAAAGAATCCGACGACACAGCTGTCTCGTCGTCTTCGTCGTCGTCGCTCCGTATTTAGCGCTCCTGGACAATAACCCGGCAGTCGAACGGGCAGTAACGAACGGTTAAAGAAGAAAAAGACTCTCGTCGAGGGTCTTTGTACCTCGTTTCTTCACCAACTTTCCATCTAAGGAAAAACTCCTATGGTATCTCTCGAGCTCGCCACGAAAACGAGGAAACGAAAGACCTCTACATTAACTCTGTCCGTACACGGTCTCCTCGAAGCCTCTCTATCTTAATAAATTAAAATCGTCGATCGTCAAGCGACGCGTAATAATACGAATTTTTGATCGGATTTTTCAGAATTCCGCAGCGGTTCGCCTCGATTTTTCACCCTAGAAAAGACCGCGCGTCCATCGGACCGGATCTTAAATCGCTAGATCTAACACCGTTCAGAGCGATAATACTCGACAGTTTTTGCGGTATCGCGGACATCGCCATCGTCGACCGCAAGATCTCGAAGCTATAATTTCCTTAACGGTCGGCCTCGTAGACCCTGGAGACCTGTACGAATCGAGCGGGCTTTGGAATCGTCGAAATCGCACCGCCATCTAGAACGGTGCATTTTTTTAAATAGTTTCAATTATACTCGTGGATTCCGCCCTTTTGGAGAACTGTACAAGCAGTACCCCTAAATATTTACGTATCACACATAAAGCTTAAATAACTGTCTGTAGATGGCGCTACATTCTAGTCCCCAAGCATGGCTAGCGAATAACTTCAGTTATATACTCTAGAATTCGTACGGGTAGTCGTCGCTTGGTGTAGGAATTCGACTGTTGTACAAATTAAAAGAGAACGGTAGATAAACAAAGCGGGTTCTAGCACGAAAGTGACGTCATCAGCTATTTTTTGTTGGAGTACCTATTGACGTTAAATCGAATATGACGTCAGCAGCTGGTTATCCAGTCCGGTAGATGGCGATTAAGACAGCTGATTATCTAGCCCGATAGATGGCGATGAAAGCTCCGCCTGTAGCTGCAGCCATTTTTGTTGAAGTACCTCATAAGGCCAAATAGAGTACAAAATTCGATAACACGTCAGCAGCTGGCTATCTAGTCCGGTAGATGGCGATGAGGGTATGTCTGCAGCAACATACACTTTTGTTAAAGTACCTCAAAAGCCAAATCGAATATTAAATTGGACATGACCTCAACAGCTGGCTATATAGTCCAATAGATGGCAACTAAGACAGCTGATTATCTAGTCCTATAGTACCGAAGTACCTCATGAGGCCAAATAGAATACAAAATTGGATATAACGTCAGCGGGTGGCTATCCAGTCCGGTAGATGGCGACTAAGATTGCTAATTATCTAGTCCGATAGATCGCGATGAAGGCTCTGTCTGTAGCGGTAGCCACTTTTGTTGAAGTACCTCCTGACGTCAAATTGAATACAAAATTGGATACAATGTTAGCAGCTTGCTATCTTGTGCGGTAAATGGCGATGAAGGTCTATTTGCAGCGACATCCGTTTTTGTTAAAGTGGCTGATAAAGCCAAATCGAATACAGAATTGGATATGACGTCAACAGCTGGCTATATAATCTAATAGATGGCGACTAAGGCAGCTGATTATCTAGTCCTATAGTACCGAAGTACCTCATGAGGCCAAATAGAATACAAAATTGGATATAACGTCAGCGGGTGGCTATCTAGTCCGGTAGATGGCGATAAGGCTCTGTCTAGAGCAAGTTTCATTTTTGTTAAAGTAGGTCATAAAGCCAAATCGAAAACAAAATTGGATATGACATCAACAGCTGGCAATATAGTCCAATAGATGGCGACTAAGACAGCTGATTATCTAGTCCGATAGATGGCGATGAAGGCTCTGTCTGTAGCGGCAGCCATTTTTGTTGAAGTACCTCATGAAGCCAAATCGAATACAAGATTGGATATGACGTCAGCAGCTGGCTATCTAGTCCGATAGATGGCGATGAATGCCACGTCAACAGCTGCAACAATTTCTGTTGAAGTACCAGATATAACCGAATCGATTACAAAATTTGGATACGACATCAGCAATTGGCTATCTAGCTCGGGAAATGGCGATGAAGAGAGCTCACTACTTAGTTCGATAGATGGCGATAAAAGCTATGTTAGCAGCGGCAGCCATTTTTGATTAAAGGACGTTGAAATTTACGTCATATAAGCGACAGACGAATTTGGACCGTCTAACCGTCATTCAATTGCCAAGCAATGTCCAGTGACTAGTCAACGTTACATTCTGCGCATACCTCGATGTAGTTTCGGAAATCATCCTCAATTCCCAAAATCCGTCCTGGCATCATTACGACCAGACGTGACCGTTAATTTCCTTTAAATCGTCGAAATTTATCGCCAAGAGGGACACGTGTCTCGGTGTACAAATCACTCTCGGAATTACCGACATACACACACGTCGATTAACTGCTTCGCGTTGGCGGCCAATTTCGAAAATTACGATACCGTCCGGAGAGGAGGTGTAAGAACGTGTCGTTGCCCAATTCGCCCATTCACAAAGTCGTCGTCGGCCCGTTTCGACACCGAATCCTCATAAAAGCTGGGAAAATCGTTCGCCGGTCACGCGGCCTTCTTTCGTTTTGAAAGGTTGTTGCGCCATCACCGTTACCGCCGTCACCGTCGTCCTTCTGTTTCGTCCGGGCAATTTGTCAACGCCTACTTGGATTTCCAGCGACAGGTCGTAATAAAGTTCCTATCGGATGTTTGCGCGTACAGCTACAGCTACAAGTAGTCTCGCATCGGGACACAAACGATCATTTTGTAGTACTACGTAACTCTATTGTATCGAGATATATACCTTCGTACCCTCTCGTCATCAACTTCTTAGTATATCAAGATAGTTGACATCTTTACTATCGATCGAGCGATGCGAGAGCATGTCGTCTACTTCATTTTAGAATGCTCTGTATAAAGATAACGATTTATCTCAATCTCGTATTGAGATATCTATATACATATATAGTCACATCTCCTAGTATTATCTCTATACAGGTAATGAAGGGAATCGTATGCACCTTAATTTGAGATAATTATTTCGTATTGAGATATATGTGTGTCATAATATTTGTACGATAACACAATTGACACATTTCGTGTTGATTGTGCGGCGTTAAAGTCTGTGCTCTACTTTATTTGTAAATACACACTCTATAGATAATGATGCTATGGCACGCTCTAACACCTAAACGAAGCAAATTTCCCGAGTTTCGACGTCAAAATCGTATTCTACACCTTCGAAAACATCTGTACACAGAATTTCGTCTAATTTAGCACATATTAATTTTTCTTTGGATTTCCAAAGGGGTACCCCTTGGAAATTCGAAGAAAATCGAAATGGTCGGAAGTGCGACTTATTACACATCAAATTAAAGCTCTTCTCGTGGAGATTAGGGATAAAATAATTTCGGGTACGAGAGACCGTTCATTGAGGAAATATTCAATGAGAAAGTGAAAAGTGGTTCTGGACGAACCGCTTTGGTACGCTCTAGCACCCAAACGAAGAAAGTTTCACTAGTTTTCACGTCAAAATCGTATTCTACACATTCGAAAACATCTGTACACAGAATTTCGTCTAATTTAGAACATATTAATTTTTCTCTGGATTTCCAAAGGGGTACCCCTTGGAAATTCGAAGAAAATCGAAATGGTCGGAAGTGCGACTTATTACACATCAAATTAAAGCTCTTCTCGTGGAGATTAGGGATAAAATAATTTCGGGTACGAGAGACCGTTCATTGAGGAAATATTCAATGAGAAAGTGAAAAGTGGTTCTGGACGAACCGCTTTGGTACGCTCTAGCACCCAAACGAAGAAAGTTTCACTAGTTTTCACGTCAAAATCGTATTCTACACCTTCGAAAACATCTGTACACAGAATTTCGTCTAATTTAGAACATATTAATTTTTCTCTGGATTTCCAAAGGGGTACCCCTTGGAAATTCGAAGAAAATCGAAATGGTCGGAAGTACCACTTATTACACATCAAATTAAAGCTTTTCTAGTGGAGATTAGGGATAAAATAATTTTGGGTTCGAAATACGGTTCACTGAGGAAATATTCGATGTAAAAGTGAAAAGTGGTTCTGGATGAATCGCTCTGGCACGCTCTAGCACCCAAACGAAGCAAATTTCGCGAATTTTCACATCAAAATCGTATTCTACACCTTCGAAAACATCTGTACACAGAATTTCGTCTAATTTAGAACATATTAATTTTTCTCTGGATTTCCAAAGGGGTACCCCTTGGAAATTCGAAGAAAATCGAAATGGTCGGAAGTGCGACTTATTACACATCAAATTAAAGCTCTTCTCGTGCAGATTAGGGATACAATAATTTCGGGTACGAGAGACCGTTCATTGAGGAAATATTCAATGAGAAAGTGAAAAGTGGTTCTGGACGAACCGCTTTGGTACGCTCTAGCACCCAAACGAAGCAAATTTCACTAGTTTTCACGTCAAAATCGTATTCTACACCATCGAAAACATCTGTACACAGAATTTCGTCTAATTTAGAACATATTAGTTTTCTCAAGTTTCAAAGGGATACGCTCCCTTGAAATTTCGTAGAAAATCGAAATGGTCGGAAGTACGACTTATTACACTGCAACTAACCATATGTCCGGTAGAATTTTTCCATTTTTGCCACCATGTTTCCGTCGTTTTCGGGACGAGAAATGCCGCATATGCAAATGGGTCGAGGCGACGAACATGAAGAATACAACGACGACGACGCTGTTAACGTTGAAGGCAACGCGATGGAATGAAATAAAACAAACGAAAGTCGATCGTCGGAGCAACGCGAGTGCAGGTTATTTGCGGCTTTCCTACCGGGAAGGATGACCGATCGGCGTTCGGTCCGACTAATTGCGACAGAATTCGAAATTTTAATGAAAATGAACGGAATTCTGTACGGGTTTGTGTGTATCGAATCGCGTATAGAAGCTAACGACAATAAACCTATGTACGACGCGCATATGCGGGTAATCTAATCGTACGGACATTTTTTCGAATTAGACAGGTGTCAGGAGGCGATAGATGTAGTAAACCTGTTCTTGGTCGGTCGCTAATCCGTTTAAAACCGAAAGACATTAGTCGACGATTAATAATTTATGAGCGTTTCGAATCGAAACGAATATAAAGTCCGCAACGGTAAAATATCGCTATTTCACGGGCGATTAAGATATGTTTGTAAATATACAGATGCTTGAAAGATCTGCTACATTCATTGGTAAATATTTAGGAATCTTGAAATAACCGTCTCCAGTCGATAATTTCATGTGATTTACGTAGACGACAGACATATTTCTCGAAGTACGGGTTTTATAGACGATCGAGATATGTTCGGAAATATTTACATATTAGAAAGATCGCTTATCTTAAAAAACCACAATCGTGTCCAGTTGTATACTCTATCAGATTTCTATAGGCGATAGAGATGTTTTTGGAAGTATTATAGGCGATCGAGATATGGGAAAGAACACACGTTTATGAATAGGGAAGATCTCATCTACGTCTAAAGATTTCGAAACCTAGGAAGGGTAATTTTAGACAAGCTTATTTACTTCATAACAGCATAATTCACATAGGCGATAGAGATATTTTCTTAATATTCAGATATGTTGCAGAACGTGTAGATATTTGAGAATCTACCTATCTTAGCCATTTTTCGAAATTTGAGAATTTGGAACAGTACTTCGATATATGTAGCCGATAACTGCACGTGATTCTTACAAGCGATAGAGGCGATTATGCCGATTGAGATATGTAGATCTTGGGTAGGAATACGATAGTCTTGTGTAGTTGTATGCGATTCATCTGGGCGTAAGATAAATACGAATGTTATAGGCGATTGAGATATGTATAGGGTTTTATACATCTTTGGAAGAGTTTTTTGATATTTTGATTTTGAAATAATACATTTTAGGAAAATATATCTCGATTTAAAGATATATCTGTTTCCACAAGCGTACGGATGATGCTCCGGCAGCAATCGTATAGTTATTATCTTCTATAAACATAAATAAGACTTAAACTTGATAAAGTTTGATGTTTCATCTCTTACTATACTCCTATCTTAGACCAGCGATAAAGATATAGGTTTGAGGTATAGTTTCGGTTAATTCCCAAAATATTAAAGCGAAATTTTCGGATTTTGTCTTCTATTTTAATTTTGCTGTTTTTTTAAAATGATACATCTTAGGAAAATATATCTCGTTTTAAAGATATATCTATTTCCATAAGTGTACGGATTATGATCCGGGAGCAATCGTACAGTAGTTAGCTTCTATAAATATAAGTAATACTTAAACTTGCTAAAGTATTGATGTTTCATCTTTTACTATACTCGAATCCTATACACGCGATAAAGATATGCTTTCTTGATATAGCTTTGAACCCCCGTATCTCGATTAATTTCTAAGATATTAAAGTGACATGTTCGTATTCTGTCCTCAATTTTGATTTTATGATCTTTTAAATCATACATCTTTGGAAAATATATCTCGATTTAAAGATATATCTGTTTCCATAAGGGTACGCACGATGTTCCGGGAGCAGGCGTATAGTAGTTATCTTCTATAAACATAAATAATACTTAAACTTGATAAAGTTTGATGTTTCATCTCTTACTATACTTGTATCTTAGACCAGCGATAAAGATATAGGTTTGAGGCATAGTTTCGGTTAATTCCCAACATATTAAAGCGAAATTCTCGGATTTTGTCTTCTATTTTAATTTTTCTGTTTTTTTTTAAATGATACATCTTAGGACAATATATATCGTTTTAAAGATATATCTATTTCCATAAGTGTACGGATTATGATCCGGGAGCAATCGTACAGTAGTTAGCTTCTATAAATATAAGTAGGACTTAAACTTGCTAAAGTATTGATGTTTCATCTTTTACTATACTCGAATCCTATACACGCGATAAAGATATGCTTTCTTGATATAGCTTTGAACCCCCGTATCTCGATTAATTTCTAAGATATTAAAGCGACATGTTCGTATTCTGTCCTCAATTTTGATTTCATGATCTTTTAAATTATACATCTTTGGAAAGTATATCTCGTTTTAAAGATATATCTGTTTCCATAAGGGTACGCACGATGTTCCGGGAGCAGGCGTATAGTAGTTATCTTTTATAAATGTAAATAACACTTAAATTCGCTAAAGTGTTGATGTTTCATCTTTTACTATACTCAAATCTTATACACGCGATAAAGATATAGTTTTGAGGTATGGTTTTGGAGCGCTGAATCTCGGTTAATTCCCAAGATATTAAAGCAAAATTTTCGGATTTTGTATCCTATTTTTAAATTATACATTTTAGGAAAAGATATTTCGTTTTAAAGATATATCTGTTTCCATAAGGGCACGGATGACGCTCCGGGAGCGGTCCTATAGTAGTTATCTTCTATAAATATGAATAAGACTTAAAATTGCTAAAATGTTGATGTTTCATCGCTTTCTATGATGGAATCTTATACACGCGATAAAGATATAGCTTTGGGGTATAGCTTTGGAAGCCTGTATTTCGGTTAATTCCCAGAATATTAAAGCGAAATTTTCGGATTTTGTCTCCTATTTTAATTTTTCTTTTTAAATGATACATCTTAAGAAGATATATCTTGTTTTAAAGATATATAGATGTTGATTCAGGAGTAATCGTATAGTAGCTATCTTCTATAAATATAAATGAGAACTTGCTAGAGTGTTGATGTTTCATCTCTTACTATACGCGAATTTTAGACACGCGATAAAGATATAGGCTTGAGATATGTTTTTGAAACCCCGTACCTCGCTTAATTCGGAAGATATCAATGTGAAATTTTCTGATTCCTTCTCCGACTTTAACCCGCATACCGTACGGTAGGCGACATAAAATTTCCTACTACGGTTTCGACGTTCCGAGCGCCTAACGTAACCGCTTTCATGCCATATACGTCGAAGAATGGGGTATTTTCTCTGGGAAATGGGACGCTGCGACTTTCTCAGCGACGACCGTAGTTACCGCCTTTATTGTTATTTATTTAAGGTTTCCGAGTATATAATTGACGCCATATGCCGCGAGAAGTGAGATATACCTGCGACGAGAGCGTGTACATACGTCGACGACGACAATAGAGGGAGCTCCCAAATTAACATATTCCTCACTTACGTGGCAGGCGGTATGTAACGCAAGAGGAATTCTATTCGCGGTTCGATTCTGCGAAAGTGAAAGTCGATTCGGGTAACTCAAGGGGGTATCGGCGATACGATACGAGAAAGAAGAAGGAAGAAAAAAAACGAAGGAAGCGGTATCGAATTCGCTTAAAAATCTCCGATACGTGCATGCCTTGGCTATTGTAGTTATCGGCGACGACGACGTGTAGGCTTTTAGAAAGTGTAAATATCTCTCTCTCCACGACGAGCGAGAACGCGCGGGAATTATCTTTATTATAGTGATTTGCGGGAAAGCGTGTTAGAACGGGCAGCAGCTATAGTCGTCGCGGCCGGATCCAATCTCCGGGTACTGTTAGTCTTAGGCGACGACAAAAGGCTTCGGATATTACCCCGGCTTTAATGTTAGTACACCATTCGAGGCGACGACGGTCGTTACAGGAACGTTTAAATTCATTTGCCCCTCCCGATCGTTTACCTTAAGCGAGCGGCCAATTTTCGATAATTGCGAGTGGATATAGGATATCGTAGACTCTCGGAGACCCTCGGACGTAATAACGACGATCATCTTGAGGCGTGCATCTCGTCAAATTATCAAAATACATATTTCCGCAATTACCCGTTTCTCGCTTCCTTCCCCAATTAAAACTTGTTTCGTCTTTTTGCGTCAGTACCATCGTCATGTACGACCTTTTCCGTAAAGTCGGAGCGATGGTCAGTGACGATTGAGATATATTTGAAGATATATATATATATATATATATACGTCAATGTAATTATTTCTAAAAATGTAAAAATAACCGTACGCCATTCATATAGGCGGTAGAGATATTTTTAGAAGTATGATTGAGATGTTTTTAAAGATATGTAGATACTGGAAAGATCGCGCATCTTTTAGGAATTAAAAGATCTCGAAACGACGAATCTCGATTAATGACGGCGATTCATATACATAGGCGATGATTAATAATCTATAAGCGTTTCAAATCGAAACGGATATGAAGTCTGCAACTGTAAAACGTTCCTATTTCACTTCGCAGGCGATTGAGATATTTTGGAGATACGTAGTAACTCGAAAATCGGCTAGCTTTATTTTTAAAGATTTAAGAATTTGGAACATTTGGAAATGATAACCACGTTCCAAGTTCACTTCCAAGGCGATTGAGATATTTTTAATTATTTAGAACTTTTGAATTAATCGTGTCTGGTCGAGTACTTTATGTGATTTATATACGCGATAGAGGCATTTCTAGAAGTACGAGACGTATAGTTGGTAAAATGTTGATACCTCATCTCCTACTGTAATCGAATGTTATACACGCGATAAAGATATCGGTTTGAGATATATTTTGGAAAACTCTATATCTCGGTTAATTTGATAGATATTAATGTGAATTTTTGTGATTTATAGGCGATCCAGATATGTTCGAAAATATGTACATATAAGAAAGATCCACTCATCTTACAAAACTATAATCGTGTTGAATCGATTATTGTATGAGATTTTGATAGACGATAGAACTGGAACTATTATAGGCGATCGACATATATAGATATATATAGATATATATATATAGATATCCGAAAGATCTGGGATCTTCATTGTTTAAAGATTTAGGATTTTGAAGATGATAACCATGTTTAGTCGTTTGCTCTATGCGATTTTACACAGACGATAGAGATATCTCTACAAGTGCTACTTTTGTAGGCGATCGAGATATGTTCGGAAATATTTGTGAATATTAGAAAGGTCACTTATCTTAAAAAGACCATGCTCGTGTCTAGTCGACTACTCTGTGACATTTCTATATACGATAGAGATGCTTTTGGAAGAATTATAGGCGATCGAGGTATGGGAGCGATCACACGTATAGCAATAGGGAGATCTCAGCTACTTCTAAAGATTTCAAAATCTAGGAACGGTAATTTTAGACAACCTTATTTACTTCATAACAGCATAATTTACAGAGGCGATAGAGATATTTAGGAATAGGTGAGATCTCAGCTACTTCTCAAGATTTCAAAATCTGGAAACGGTAATTTTAGATGACTCAACCAGACGAAATAGCTCTTAACTGGCGTCATTTGCCAACAAAACGTTCCCGCATTTCGGTTTCGTCCGCTGATTGAAACCACCCATCGATAACGAAGCGAATTGGGGGAGGGGCAAATGGTTATACACATAACGTCAAAAGGTACGAGAAGATATTTCTATTAAATGTTATACTCCCGACTATAGCAGTTAAGCGTTTCTTCCTTCTTCCTACCATCATCAACATCGACTCTAAGAAACCCTTTCGTGCGATACCGACGAACGTATGAACAACAAAGCGATCGGCGGACGACCTCGTTCCGGAGTCGTCCTTTATCGCTTAAAAACATCTTCATTACTACGTCCGCGTTCGCGGAACAATAGACGAGCGGCGGCAGCGGTGGCGGCGGCGGCATCGACGAAAAGAACGAAGCAAAAACAACAGACGCGCTATCGGACCGCGACCGCGACGACGTCGATTATCCCTCGACCTCGATGTTTATTTGTTTGCCGTGGCGTTCCACGAGCGGTCATTAATTTCATCCACGGGCCTGTCCGTGCATCGGGCTCTCTTGCTAGCCGATCATCATCAATAACGGACGGATTATTGATGAAGGCGGCGAGTGAAAGTCGCATGAGTATGCGGATTTTTGCGTGTGCAGGTTGTCCATGAAAGATTCAGCGCGGTCGAAGACGACTGGTTGCAGATTTTTTGTTTTAGTTGGCGATTGAGATATGTTTAGAGAGATATATAATAAATATACGTGAATGTCATCATATCTGAAAATGCAAAAATAACCGTACGCCATTCATATAGGCGATAGAGATATTTTTAGAAGTATGAACTTCATGAGCGATCGAGATGTTTTTAAAGATATATAAATATTCGTAATATTGTGCGCGTTTCTATGATTCAAAGATCGCGAAACGATGGCTGTCGACAAATGACGGCGATCCATATACCCGATAATTAATAATATATAAGAGTTTCAAGTCAAAACGAATATGAGGCCTGCAACTGTGAAACGTTCCTCTTTCACTTCGCAGGCGATTGAGATATGTTTGGAGATTAATAGTAACTCAAAAGATCGGCTAGCTCCATTTTTAAAGATTTAGGAATTTACAAATGATAACCACGTCTAGTTTAACCGATTGTTCTATGAGATATTTCTGGAACTATTATATGCGATTGAGATATACAGATATTCGAAAGATCGGCTATCCCAATTTTTAAAGATTTAGAAATGTGGAAATGATAACCAAGTTTAGTCGTTTACTCTATGCGATTTTACACAGACGATAGAGATATCTCTACAGGTACGAGTTTTATAGGCGATCGAGGTATGTTCGGAATTATGTACATATTAGAAAGAAATGTGGAAATGATAACCAAGTTTAGTCGTTTACTCTATGCGATTTTAAACAGACGATAGAGATATCTCTACAGGTACGAGTTTTATAGACGATCGAGGTATGTTCGGAATTATGTACATATTAGAAAGATCAATTATGTTGCAAAGCCGTAAGCAATCCTAGTCGACTACTCTATGTGATTTCTATAGGCGATAGAGATGTTTCTGAGAGTATTATAGGCGATCGAGATATGAGAACGATCACACGGTTGGGAATAGGGAAGATCTCAGCTATTTTTATGGATTTAAAAATGTAGAAGCGGTAATTTTAGACAAACTTATCTACTTCGATAGAGCGATAGAGATATTTTATAATATACAGATATGTTGAGGAACGTGTAGATATTTAAAAAGTTACCTATCTTAGCCATTTTTCAAAATTTCAGAACTTAGAAAAGCATTTCGATATAGTCGACTGTACTTGATTTGTACAAGCGATAGAGATGTGTTTGAGATATGTAGATCTTAGGTATTTTTAGTATTGAAGCGTATGAATACGATGGTCTTGTGTAGATAATGACTGCATGCGATTCATATGGGCGATAGAGAAATACCTATGTTATAGGCGATTGAGAGAGCTTTAGAGATATATAGATATATTTGACAAATGGTCTATTTTAACCGCCTTTAAAGACTTATTGATGTCGCTTCGAAACTATTTGTATATTAGTTATCTCCTATAAATATGAATGAGAACTTGCTAAAGTGCTGATATTTCATCTCGTACTAGACTTTAATCTTATACAGGCGATAAAGATATGCCTTTGAGGTATAGCTTTGGATCCCTGTATCTTGGTTAATTCCCAAGTTATTAAAGAAAACAGTTCGAATTCTGTCTCCTATTTTGATTCATATAGGCGATAGAGATATCTTTAGAAATACGAAGATATTTGTAAAATGGCCTGTATTGGGTATTTTTAAGAATTTCAAATTCTAGAAACGATAACTTCGTATAGCCAATAACTCTACATGATTCATATGTGTAGACGATATCGATGTAGAAGATTGAGATATATTAAGATACAATAATTAGACGCAATGTTTTTGTCGAAAAATTTTTTACCTCAAAGCATCGCAAATTTGTTTGCTTTTCGAGATCGAATACTTCCGATAGCGCTAGTGAGTTCAATCTCGGTCGGCTTGAAGTACTCAAGGAGCTGATTAATTGTAGTTATTGTCGTTAACATTAATTTTAGTAAGATGCAGATGACGAATTTAATGACGTCGACTACAATAACGTTCCACGCTTTTATTTTCTCCCGAACGAATTTCATAAGCGCACGTTACGCCACGGTCTTAATTGCTTCCATCCGTTAAAGGAAACCTGCAACAATTACATAAAAACACCGATAGAAAGACGTAAGATGTATGTATACGAGCGCGGCGGTATCCGGCCATGTCATTGACTCATACGTCAGTCAGTCGAACTTAATGACTATTCATCGGGGCTCTCCCTGGAATCGTCCGGTCGGCGAAGTCGACCTTACTTACTTAAGAACGTCGTCCTGTTTTATTTGTCGTTACTTCTCCTGCTTCGTTCGTTCGGATCGAGTTCGATTTCTCGCGTTCTTCTTTTTACGCGCTTCGTCAAAACAATCGCGGCGGCTCTAACGTACGTTCGGTACGTATGAATTATTCAATCGAGACGCGTCTCCGTAAGGTTGAAGCCCTTGCGGATCGGCGATCGTCAAATCAAGTACCACCTGGTGATTGGACCAAATAAGGCGAGTCGAGGTCGTTCAGACTCCTCCCCGCGAAAAAAGAACGACGGGTGGTTGTACGTGCGTGCGGGATCCCTTCTACCGTTGTGTTCTATAGAAGTCTTTTGTTTCACCTTTGTGCTCGCTTCAGCTTCACCATCCATTTCGGATACGTTTGATCTGAAGATCGCACCGACGAGGGATCTGGAAATTTAGGGACCAACCAAGAGACGGTCGTATCTGCAATAAAATTGGCGAGGTTCACGCGTTATTACCCCTTGTTCACAATGAACGAAGGGTAATAAAGCATAAAGCTCCCCGCATCACCACGTATCATTCCCCAGAACGGATTGGTACGCGGCAACCGGGCGTGAAAACGAAAATACGGATTCCTCGACCCCCTCCTTCTGCTTCTCTTTTGCCGGCTATGCTCTTCCATGGAGCCCTAGTGCCTCTTCATTAAGTTCTATGCAAGCCCTTGTACACCAGCAAAAATGACTCGATGGAGGTCGTCTCATAAACGAAGCAACTGTTCTTTTAACTATCATTTTAAAACCCAATTGTTTCTTAGACAAATCGCTTAGTGGCGGAGTGTTGAAAGTCACGCTTCACAATGTGAAGCTCCGTAAAATCCTAAAATTGGGCCTATAACCTCTAATATTCACCGAGAAAGTAAGGAAATTCCAATGGGCGAGCCAGGAGCGGTACAGTATACGTATGTATTACACCTAAAAAACGGTTAAAAGAGTAAAAGATAATAAATTAATGAATGTTTCTTAGGCATCGTTTTTTAGATCGTCGTTTTGTGACCAAGCAAGTCTCATGAAAAGCCCCTCAAACGGCCAATGAGCTCGCCAATGATAGCGATTTTTTCATTCAGGACCTTGACGATTGTCCTTGAAGGATTTTCTTCCTCGCTTTCTTCATCATGATGACGCGTCCAAGTCCCGGATCTATCACCACAAGGTCCCTGGCGGGCTCATCTTCGAATATTCCAACAGGGACTACGCTGATTACCACATTTAATCCTTTCTCCCGTTTTAGTTGGCGGGTATTTTAACAGTACTCGTCCGATCACCGAAGTAGAACAACGTCGGGCGTTGTCAGTACTTAGACGACTGCGATTGTCTGGTGAACGTGGTATTTTATTAGTTTTAATCATCAATGGTTAGGACCGCGTTTTACTTGTTTGCATCCAAAATTCTCGTCGAAACCGATTTGTGACGTCGTGGTATGACATAATATTATACTTAGAGGAGCCCTATAGCTATTTTTTAACTTATTTATCTTCTAAACAAAAACGACACCTTCCGATCAAAAGCAACACTTTTTGATGAAGAGAGAAATCTTCTGGTGACGTCTTGCGTAATATTCTTTAGGTCTTGTTAGCAGTGCCACCTCCAGTTACCTGTACCACAACGATACCTCCGACCAACAGCGATATCATCCGGCCAAAACCGACGCTACTCACGGCTACCTGTGTTACCGGCATAGGTACCTATCCTATCCTTTTTACCGATCAAAAACCAGGGGCGCGAATTTTGAGTTGTCGTGGGGCTGACGCCAATGTCCCGAATTTTTAACCCTCCAAACGCGCGTGCTTCGGATGTCAACCACCTTCCAGTATACGTGCTTGGGGTGTTGCCTACCGCCTGGGAGGCAGATCGGGAACCGGCCATTTCCCTCTACTGACGATTTCCCTCTTTTGTGGCGAGAGTCTTGCGGTCTGTTCCACCCATTTTTTCCGGAGCTGATGTTGGAATTACGGAAGGGTTCCCGGAAGCTGGATGACTATTGTAACGGTATTGAGACTCAAAGGTGGTTGAGGATATCATTGGCGCTGATGTCCCGTCTGTTCGCTGCGAGTGGCAGTGGTCTTAACTTGATTATCTGATCCAAAAGTGACCTGGGGTAGGTTTCCAGTTTCATCAACAAGAATAAATTGGTTTTTAACATTCAACAGTAGAAATGTGATGACCTCGGGACAGGAGGTTTTTCGTTAAGTTATATGCTTGATTGTCAAAATGAGTTTATCGTAGCATAACGTAACGTATTAAACGTGCCAACTTAATGAACGTGAGCCGGAAGCAAAAATTTCACTTTCGTCGCTTTCTCTAATTTATTTTTTATCGCGAAAATTATTTAAATAACCCATTATAACGGATATCTTTTTCTGCCCCGCCCCCTCCTCCATCCCGTTCTCTCATCGCGAGGGTGTCCTCCTCGCGCCGTTCTCTTTCCTTTACCTTTTCGCTGTCGAGGACGACCGTTGCGGTATTTTTCCACGCTCGAAGCTTTCTCATTCATCCTCGTTTTTGAGTCGAACGACAGACGGACAGCTCTCGCTTAATGGACGTCGTCGTTGCTTCTCGAAGAAGAAGAAGAAGAAACGAATAACTATGTCGGTACGTCGCGAGTAGACAATGCGCACGGAGCAGCGTTCGCCGTATCGACGATCGTAAATCAGCGGTTCAACGTTCGTGCCGGTCGCTTCGAAGTTACCGTCGTCGTTTTCGTATTAATGATTGTATTTGCATTTCGAACGCGCGGGAAACGTCTTCAATTACCGGCGTATTTATCTTTTAATGTCGTAAATGTACGGCTTCGTTGCGAAAGGTTCGACCTTTTTCGAACGTACCACACATCCGTTACGAATCGAACGTCGATACGATGCCGTAGGTGCACCTCGTTAGAAAAGCAGTGAGTGAGTGAGTGACTGGTAAATGGTGGGCGTTAACCCAAATCAGGCGACTGAAATGAATTCTACGTATAAGAAATATCATACGTCGATTAGATCCTAACAGTTTCTTTCCAGATTACCACGTTGAAAGCGCTAATCGATATTTGCATTTTAAATTTCGCGCCTTAACATCACACCGCTGCACCTGACATCAATATCTGATTTACCATCAAAATCCCCGTGAAGATCGGATTACGATTACGGAAATTGCTTGTGCCTATTTTGAAAGATATCGGTCGGTAAAATCTCGGAAATAGAAGCCGATCGGCAAAAAGTGATTTCACATTTTTCGCTTAGAATTTAATGTAGAATACGACACCTTATTTTTTAGCACCTACCATAAATGACCCTGTATATATCAAAAGGTTTTCCTATCTTATATCTCTATAGCGATAATAGTTCATAATAATTTTTCCTTAGCCATCGTATTTCACATAAAAATAGCACCAATTTACTGAAGCCCCCTCCCCCTCTCCCCTCATCCCCCTCCCAACCAAATTAAACAGTTTTCCCGAAATTGTATATGCAATTAGAAACAAATGCAAATCGGAAAAGCGTATCCTCCGCCACTGGATTTTGCAGCTAAATGCTAGATGAGCGCCAAATTAGTGGATGTGGATTTTTTCCTTTAACTTAAGAGCTAATTTTCTCACCTCCTCGAAGATCATTCGAAAATCGATAGAGATAAGTGGATGAATTGTCCACCGTTCCATTTCACGCGATTGATATCGCCAGGAGAACGCGATTCTCGTTATCTTAGGAAAAGACCTAAGAAATTGGCTTTTCTTTAATTTAAAAGCTAAGTTATCGTTTATTCGAAAAAATTCAAAACTCGATAGAGATAAGTATCTTTAAGCCAGAGAAAAGTGCGTATTACGTCTCTTAAAGATAGCGAATAATCCGAGAGGTATTACTTTTTAATTTGAAATATTTCATATTTCTAAAGCAAACCCGAAACTCGATAGAGATAAATTGATGAATCGTATGCCGTTTGATTCCACCGGTATTTTTAAGCCGGAGCAAAGAAGATGCGAATTTCGTCTTTTAGAGATAACGGAGATCTGGGCGGTTTCTCTTTTTAATTTGAAACATTTCATATTTTCGAAAAACACCCCCAAAAGTCGATAGAGATAAGTCGATAGATCGGGTGCCGTTTGATATAAATATTTCCCCCAAGAGAACAGTGATTTCGCCCGCTCAGGGGTAACAAGAAACCCGGGAAGCTTTTCTTGTTTATAATTCAAAGGTGATTGCTTCAATTCTAAAGTCGAAAAGCTATCGAGATAAGTCGCGCACCGTCTGATTCTACACTTATATTTCCATCGGCGCAACGATAATTACGTTTCTTGTAAATGAAAGGATAGTTGAGAGGTTATTCTCCCCTCCATGTTGATTATTCGAAGATAACGGAAAAGTCGATTGAGATATATCGATGAATCGCATGCCATTCGATTCTACGGGTAATCTCGTTTCTTAGAAATTACGGAGGACACGGAAAGTTTTTTTGTTGATAAATCTGTAAGATGAGTTGTTCTTTTTTTGTGAAGAAACTCGAGACTCTATCGAGATAAGTCGATGAATCGCATACCGTGCGATTTGATAGGTAGATTTTCCTTCGGGGGAACTCTAATTTTGTTTCTTAGTAATAGCAGGAAAATTCGAAGGTTGTTTTTCTTTACTTTCCAAGCTGACTTTTTCAGATTTTCTAAGAAAACTCGAAAGTTCGATTGAGATATGTATCTGACGAATCGTATTCCGTTCGATTCTATGGATAATTTAGATTCTTGGGGAGCACAGGGGGCCGAGAGGTTGGTTTTCCTTTTATCTGGAAAGCGAATTCCCATTCCTTTTTTAAAGAAAACCAACAACTCGATTGAGATAAGTCGATAAATCGCATACCGTTCGATTCGGCATGGATCTTCCGTCGAGGGGAGATGATATTGTTTCTTAGAGATGACGGGGGACCCAGAGGTTGTTTTTCTTAAACTGAAAAGTTGACTTTTACGTTCTTCCCGAAATAAATTCATTGGTCGATTGAGATATATCGATGAATCTTATTCCGTTCGATTCCGTGGATAATTTAGATGCTCGGTGATCACAGGGGGCCGAGAGGTTGGTTTTCCTTTCATCTAGAAGGTGGGTTCCCATTCTTTTCGTTTTAAGGAAACACATAACTCGATTGAGATAAGTCGATAAATCGCATACCGTTCGATTCGACATAGATCTCACCTCGAGGGGCGATGATATCGTTTCTTAGAGATGACGAGAGACCCAAAGTTTGTTTTTTCTTAAATTGAAAAGCTAACTTTACCGTTCTTCCTGAAATAAGCTCATTAGTCGATTGAGATATGTCGATGAATCTTATTCCGTTCGATTCCGTGGATAATTTAGATTCTCGGAGAGCACAGGAGGGCCGAGAAGTTGGTCATCCGTTAATCTAGAAGGTGAATTACCATTCTTTTTAAAGGAAACTGACAACGCGATTGAGATAAGTCGATAAATTGCTTACCATTCGATTCGACAGATAGATCTCCGCCAGAATAGCGATGATGTCGTTTCTTAGAGATAACAGGGTACACAAAAGTTGTTTCTCTTGAACTGTATACCTGACTTTTCCGTTCTTCCTGAAATAAACTTATTGGTCGATAGAGATATGTATTTTATGAATCTTATACCGTTCGATTTTATAGATAATTTAGATTATCGAAGATCACAGAAGGGGCGTTTTGCCTTTAATTTAGAAGGCGAGTTTTCCTCTTTTTTTTAACGGAAAACTCACAACTCGATTGAGATAAGTCCACGACTCGTACCCAATTGGATTTTACGGATTTTGGCGGGAAAAAACAAACAAGTTATTGGCGGCGTATGCAATTGATTCTCAACAGATTTCTCTCCCCCCCTCTGGGGGAAATACATGAATATCGATAGAGCACCGAAGCAAAATGTTAACTGCAATTTTTCGCGTGGAAAAAGTTCGTCCGTTCCCTCTAGAAGAGCATAAAAAGCATACTCGTCTGTTAAAGTTGTACACGCACACACACACACACATGCATACGCCAGTTTAGGCTATTTCTGTGGCTATAAGAGGTAAACCATATAACTTTCACCACTCTTAAGGCATTCCCGGTTGAAGGAACTACATATCTGCTTCTCTAAACACGCTCAGATAAGTTTATTTACGTTCGTTCGCTTTTTCTCTTCTCCGTGTTGTATATTCGAATTTAAAAACACGTCCGTCTCGAAACGGAGTCTGGACGAATCCAGATGTAGGATCTCGTACGCCGTACGTACTTAATTTGAGGTTAAACAAATGAAATTACGAAAGAAAAGAAAAAAAAGGACGCATTTCTTCGGCGGGGTTTGGGGGTTAGGGGCGCATCTGTGCGTTGCGTCGTCAGAATTCGTTTACGAATTCGTAAAAATTCGATACCGCTCAGACGACGGTAATAAAGCGAGGGGAAAATGGGCGATAAACACCTTTCATGTCGTCTTCTTTGTTTTTATAAACAAGACAGGAAAAAGTCGGATCAAATCGTCGATCTTACGAAATCGCGCGCGGTCGTTCCACTCCCGACGAATGGTTGAACGAAAAAAAAAAAATAAAGGAAAAAATCGAGAATTATAAAAGCAAACAATCCAGTCCGAACCGCGTTACCGATTTCGGGCGTCGTTTCGGGTTACATCCCCGTTTTAGGTGGGAGAGGAAGGGCACAGGGGGCATCGAGAAACCCGAAACCGTCGAAAATTCCGCGCGTCATCTTGTTTGTGCTTTCGGCACGGATTCGTCGCCGTCGTCGTTTTGTTGACGTTTCGTATTTCGCGTTTATTGGCGATTACGTATTTACCGAATGCTCGCACGTAGTCGCGTTTTGTTTTCGTTTTTCGCCCCCTTTTGTTTTGATTTAGGGGAACGCAAGGATACGTCGCGAAATCAGAATTCGCTTGTATCAGCGAGACCGATCTTCGATTGTTTTGGATATTTCTCGTTTCACAAAGCAGTCGTTTCCGTACACGTACACGGTTAAGAAGGTTATGAGATCGGGTAAGATCGGTTTTTCCAAAAAACTCCGGGCTTCCCCGGACTAGTTCTTTAACTTTCTTCTGTGTGTGCGTCTCTCTCTCTCTCTCTAACATCTTCAGGTTACTATCGCTTTGGTGGAAACTCAAGTGTTATAATTTACCCGAAAAGATACAGAAAATACCACTAAAACGCCCAAAAAATGAGATAACCAATAACAGACTGATTCATTGTTTCGAATTCAACAGCCGTATCTGAACGATGAGTCGTGACTAGGGTTCGACAAACGCGTATCTTGTTCGCTGTATATAGACTGTTCTTTCAGCGAACAAGATGTGCGTTTGTCGAACCCTAATTATAACAGACCGGTTCATTGTTTCGAATTCAACAGCCGTATCTGAACGATGAATCATGACTAAGGTTTGACAAACGCGAGTCTTGTTCGCTAAAAGAACAGTCTATATACAGCGAATAAGACGCACGTTTGTCGAACTTTAGACATAACGGACCGATTCATTGTTTCGAATTCAACAGCTGTATCTGAACGATCAGTCATCACTAAGTTTCGATAAACGCGCGTCTTGTTCGCTGTATATACACTGTTCTTTCAGCGAACGAGACGGGCGCTTGTCGAACCCTAATTATAACAGACCGGTTCATTGTTTCGAATTCAACAGCCGTATCTGAACGATGAATCATGACTAAGGTTTGACAAACGCGCGTCTTGTTCGCTAAAAGAACAGTCTATATACAGCGAATAAGACGCACGTTTGTCGAACTTTAGACATAACGGACCGATTCATTGTTTCGAATTCAACAGCTGTATCTGAACGATCAGTCATCACTAAGTTTCGATAAACGCGCGTCTTGTTCGCTGTATATACACTGTTCTTTCAGCGAACGAGACGGGCGCTTGTCGAACCCTAATTATAACAGACCGGTTCATTGTTTCGAATTCAACAGCCGTATCTGAACGATGAATCATGACTATGGTTTGACAAACGCGCGTCTTGTTCGCTAAAAGAACAGTCTATATACAGCGAATAAGACGCACGTTTGTCGAACTTTAGACATAACGGACCGATTCATTGTTTCGAATTCAACAGCTGTATCTGAACGATCAGTCATCACTAAGTTTCGATAAACGCGCGTCTTGTTCGCTGTATATACACTGTTCTTTCAGCGAACGAGACGGGCGCTTGTCGAACCCTAATTATAACAGACCGGTTCATTGTTTCGAATTCAACAGCCGTATCTGAACGATGAATCATGACTAAGGTTTGACAAACGCGCGTCTTGTTCGCTAAAAGAACAGTCTATATACAGCGAATAAGACGCACGTTTGTCGAACTTTAGACATAACGGACCGATTCATTGTTTCGAATTCAACAGCTGTATCTGAACGATCAGTCATCACTAAGTTTCGATAAACGCGCGTCTTGTTCGCTGTATATACACTGTTCTTTCAGCGAACGAGACGGGCGCTTGTCGAACCCTAATTATAACAGACCGGTTCATTGTTTCGAATTCAACAGCCGTATCTGAACGATGAATCATGACTAAGGTTTGACAAACGCGCGTCTTGTTCGCTAAAAGAACAGTCTATATACAGCGAATAAGACGCACGTTTGTCGAACTTTAGACATAACGGACCGATTCATTGTTTCGAATTCAACAGCTGTATCTGAACGATCAGTCATCACTAAGTTTCGATAAACGCGCGTCTTGTTCGCTGTGTATAGACTGTTCTTTCAGCGAACAAGACATGCGTTTGTCGAACCCTAATTATAACAGACCGGTTCATTGTTTCGAATTCAACAGCCGTATCTGAACGATCAGTCATCACTGAGTTTCGACAAACGCGCGTCTTGTTCGCTGTATATAGACTGTTCTTTCAGCGAACAAGACGTGCGTTTGTCGAACCCTAATTATCACAGACCGATTCATTGTTTCGAATTCAACAGCCGTCAAAGTTGTGTCTCCTTGAAGATAGCTCTAATGACGTTTCATACTTTTTGGAAGATTTCAGCTCTGATTCTGCTGCCGAAACAGGGAAATCTGTACAGACGTCCAGCGATTTAACATTTCCTTTTTCCAAGTACGTATATCTTTTCTATATTTCATCCAAATTTGAGGTCGCCATCTTTAATATGGAGATGATTGTGTCTTTTTAAAAATGATCGTAATGACGCTTCATGCATTTGGACATATTCGAGCTTTGATTCTGTCCAAATGGTTTCCGAAACGGGGTAATCCCAATTAATGTGATTACTATTCCTTCCATACCTGGTCTAAATTCGCGGTTGCAATCTTCCAAATTGAGATAGTTGTGTGTGTGTGTGTTTGAAGATAGCTCCAATGAAGTTTCATGCGTCGGGAATCGAAACCGTCATCGTCGAATTCGCCTCGATTTAACCTAACCTTACTTCGCTCCATCATTTACATCAACTCATCGCTTTCCCCCTCCCTCGTCCCCTCGCCCTCCTTCTGGTATACACACGTCGAGGCATATCACGCGTCTATAACTCGTGCCTCTTTTTGCTCGCATCCTTCGCCTTCTTCTTATTTCGTGTAATCTTCTCGTCCGTACAAGCAGATACAAGACGTTGGCTGTTGCTGCGTCGTCGTCGGACGATAGCATCTTTTTCAGCTTCGCTTTGCACCGCGCGATACTTACCGGCTCTCGTAGGTACAACGTATGTATATTTCAACGTTTTCTAAGGCCGGCGAGCGTCAGTCAACTTCATAATGATACGGCACGATGAAATAGTGTGTCGTTAGTATCGCCGTTCTCTTGATGTGTGGTCCGCTGCCGATAGAAGGCCGTTTGTTGCCCCGATCTGCACGGCGTCCAGGAGAGCGGAAAACGAGGTTCGTTCGGCCGCTTATGCATGCGTATTCGCCAGATAGGGTCCGGTTTTCGCGGCCGATGCGCCAAATAAAATCGCCAGAGTGAACATCCTGTCTGTTCGAATGGTCGCGCCTATGCGTTGGAGGCGGAATAAGAAGTTGAGGTCGCGATGGCGATATTCTTTTCGTTACGGCGAGAGATAAGTTGAGGACTATCTGAGGGTAATTACAAATTCTCGATGCATAGCGGGGCGTAAGTTGGACATTAATCGTTTCAACTCCGGTTTTTCGGTCCCGCATAAGCATATGTCCCACCTACCCGTGATAATGATAACGTCAAAGAAATAATTGTTTTGTTGACGTAATGACCTATCCCGGGCAATTACGATAATTTGTCATACGTTTTAAAACGCCAATGTCAAGTACAGAAGACGACTAGACTCGTCCCAGGTTGCTTAGCGAATATTCCGTCCGTTTTGACAATAATTTCATCAAAGTCTTCAATTCCAAGGATGTTAACGTCAAATATCGTAGGAGCTATTCAATTTTCTTAATGAAACGACCTGTCCCGGGTGATTTTGACAATTTGGGATACATTTTATCGCTTCGTATAGGATCCTGGGACAATAGTCTTAGCGAAGACGACTAGACTCGCATATCAACCGATTTGTCCCAGGTCGTCTAGCAAATATTTCGTCCGTCTCTTATAGTAATTTCATTAGAATCATCAATCCCGAAGATGTTAACGTCAAATATCGAAGAAGCTATTCGGTCTTGTTGATGAAACGACTTGTCCCGCGTGATTTTGACAGTTTGGGATACGTTTTGATCGCTTTTATTAGGGTCTTGTGACAATAATCTTAGGAAACGTTCATGTCAACTATCGGAGACGCCTAGACTCGTTTATCAAACCGACTTGTCCCAAGTCGTTTACCAAATGTTTCGTCCGTTGCTTATAATAATTTCATCAACATCTTCAATCCTGAAGATGTTGAGGTTAAATGTCGAAGAAGAATTCAGGTTCATTAATGAATTTTTTCCAAATTAATTGTGAAATACGAATAAATCAGACGTATTTCACCGATTTAAAGTACAAATTCGTTTTCTGCCCCTTCGAAACTATAAACACACGAAGTTTCGCTTAGGTTAAAAGACAATGGGATTTTGTCAACTTTTCACTTTGAAGTTTGACGAAAATTCGAAAGATATGTGGCCGTGTTACACACCAAATTGAAGATTTTGTCGAGGAGATTCGGGGTAAATTGTTTTCAAGCCGAAATTCTTGCCCGTTCTAAAATTATAGGCGAAAAACGGTGAAAATTTGATGATTTTTCCCGTTTTTCTCAAAGTCCGGATGAACTACGATAGTGAATCGCGTTCAATTGTTTCATCACGACGTATTTTATCATCTTTGAGTGCTCAGGGCATAATTCATCTGTTTAAAGTTTCTGATACTTATCGAATCATCTTGGAATTACTTCAACATTGAAGAAATTAATGATTTCTTCGAAATTAATTGCGATATACGACCAAATCAGACGTATTTCACAGATTTAAAGTACAAAATCGTCTTCTGCGCCTTCGAAACTATAAACATAAGAAGTCTCGCCTAAGTTAAAAGACAATAGAATTTTGTCAATTTTTCCAAGGGGTACCCCTTTGAACTTTGACGAAAATGCGAAATATCAGAAAGTGGGTCGTGTTACACATCAAAACGAAGCTTTTGTTAAGGAGATTCGGGGTAGATTATTTTCAAGCCGAAATTCTTGCCCATTCTAAAATTATAGGCGAAAAACGGTCAAAATTTGATGATTCTTCCCTTTTTCTCGAAGTCCGGATGAACTGCGATAGTTAATCGCGTTCAGTTGTTTCAAAAGGACGCGTTTTGTTACCTTTGAGTGCTCAGTGCATAACTTATCGACTTAAAGTTGCTGAAACTTATCGAATCTTCTTGGAATTGTGTGAACATTGAAGAAATCAATGATTTTTCCCAAGTTAATTGCGAAATACGTCTAAATCAGGCGTATTTCACCGATTTAAAGTACAAAATCGTCTTCTGCGCCTTCGAAGCTATAAACATACGAAGTCTCGCCTAAGTTAAAAGAGAATAGAATTTTGTTAATTTTTTAAAGGGGTACCCCTTTGAACTTTGACGAAAATACGAAATATCAGAAAGTGGGTCGTGTTACACATCTAATCGAAGCTTTTGTTAAGGAGATTCCGGGCAAATTGCTTTTAAGCCAAAATTCTTGCCGGTTCTAAAATTACAGGCAAAAAAACGGTGAAAATTTGATGATTTTTCCCTTTTTCTCAAAATACGGACGAACTAGGATAGTTAATCGCGTTCAGTTGTTTCAAAAGGACGCGTTTTGTTTTTTGTTACCTTTGAGTGCTCAGTGCATAACTTATCGACTTACAGTTGCTGACACTTATTGAATTTTCTTGGAATTGTTTAAAAATTGGAGAAATCATAAATTTTTTCTAAATTAATTGCGATATACGACTAAAGCAGACGTATTTCACCGATTTAAAGTACAAATTCGTTTTCTGCGCCTTCGAGACTATAAATACACGACGTTTCCCCTAGGTTAAAAGACAATAGAATTTTGTCAATGTTTCCAAAGGGTATCTTTTGAACTGACGAAAATTCGAAATATCTGAAAGTAGGTCGTGTTACACATCTAATCGAAGCTTTTGTTTAGGAGATTCCGGGTAAATTGTTTTTAAGCGATAATTCTTGCCGGTTCTAAAATTATAGGCGAAAAACCATGAAAATTTGATGATTCTTCCCTTTTTCCTCCAAGTTTGGACGAACTACGATAGTTAATTGCGTGTTCAATTGTTTCATTGGAATTTTTTCATTATTTTTTCATGGGATGAACTTTAATACCAACATGGAATATTTGAAAGTGAGTCGTGTTACATATCCAATTGAAGCTTTTAGCGAGGAGATTCGGGGAAAATTGTTTTCAACCCCAAATTCTTGCCATTAGAAAGAGCGAGCGTTATTAGCTTTTATTATAAAGGTTCTGACCGGTATATTTTTAGTTGTGGCGCGAGTTCTACCTGGTCACCACATTCCATCGATTAGACATAACCCGCAGTATCAGTTTCCGTTATAAAACTTTTAATCCCAGCCGCTTTGGGCGACGATAATTACGTATTCGTTCGTCGTAATTAGTACAAACTCGCCTTTCACGTTTCGGACGTGTTTGGTACCGCAAAGGGAAGATCCGTTCGCAGAGAACTTATCGGGAAAGACGGGAGCGGTGTCGCGAACGCAACCAAATAACGGTTTTCGAGCTCGTTATCGTCGGAACGACAGAACGGGCGCTTATAGGTTAGTATAAGCAATAATTGCGCGTTTCGTAGCCGAGTTCGTAGGAGTGCAAAATAATTAAGTAAAGTCGGGCGCGTAAAAACGACGACCGATTCGAAACGGGCGCACGAAGTAAACGGGAAGCGTAGGAGCCGGCGTTTCTTTATTACTTAATGTCGTCTCCTATTAAAAATAGATCCGTTCTGGCCTAACGGAGATAATGACGTTGAGCCTCCCCCCACGTAGCGCAATTTACTCCGAGGGGTCTATTTTTAAACAGGACGGTACTCGAAGAGAACCACTTCTGACTTCCTGCTTCCCGAAATATCTTCCCGTGGTCGTCGAGGGGTGAAACGCATCGTTCCAGCTTTACCCTACGCGAACATTCCCCGAGGCCTACTCGTCCCGTTAAGACAAGGTGAGTGGCATCTGTTCGGGAACAGATGATACCACCGACCACCTTGATGACCGTAATATTCGTAATAACACCGTCTACTGTGATTGATGACTTAATTGGAATTAGAAAAGGAATCTACGATATATGAAAGACATAAACTTTCCCTTACCATACCTTTCGGAACTAAATCCAGATACGTATTTCGGCAACTAAGTTGCCATCTCCCCCTCATAAGAAAATTCACGGGAGGGAAAGCGCGAGGGAGGTACGGATGAACCAGTAAAGTTTTTCGAACTGATTTGAGTGCCAGCAAAATTGGCGCCCCATAGGTCTCCGCCCCGGGGTTATAGCCGATTTAGCCCCGTAGGTAGGGCGCCCCTGCCAGTAGCAAGAGAGAAGGAAAGTCTAGAAGAATCATTGATAGAAATACGAGGCGAAACAAACAGAAGATGGCTGGAGATCAAGCAAGAAAGGACTAAATACATGCTTTGCTCCGCGAATTAGCAAGAAATACGAAAAACAAAGGATTCAAGGTTAAGAAATCGACAAAGTAGACGACTTCAAGTATGTTGAAGTCGCAATTAATAGCCACAAGAAGCAGAGGCATGAAGGGGAATGTTATTCCGAGGCATCTTGGCTTTACCACACAAACCGAGAGGAGACGATCTCAAAACCTCTAAAGAGAACTGCTCGCTACTTGTTCCCAATCTATGAAAATTTGACGACCTCACAGGTATTTTGCCTCTCCAGGATAACGGGAATTTGCCCTAAGTGATTTTCTCCAAAATATTTGTGAATCCAGTACACGCCCCCTTCTTTCCCCCCGCCTCTCACAATAAATTATATTATATAAGACGATGTGTTATACTCCCCCTTTAGTTCACACAGTAAACTAAACTTTTATCATCACCCCCAAGACTCCACGATTCTAGCAGCCTATTCGCTGAGATAGAAAGGTTCAAGGTGTTTTTCGCGTAGCCTAGAATTTTAATTGAAGGTCCATGAGAGCATCGCCTTCAATGAAGCGACTGGCGACTGAAGGTAAAGGGAGTTGAAATGATGAGAAAATCCTCATGAGAGTCCTTCTGGACAGGAAACAACTGAAGATCACATAAGAAGCCACCTTAGGCAAGACGGAGGAGCTACAAATAGAAAAGAAAATGAGGTAAAAGCTAAGTTCCCCCAGTTTCTACAGTGGACCGGGACGAATAGCCATGGTTTCAACAAACAAGACCATCACAAAAGGACTGGTAGACTTTGGTTTGTGGGAGAAAGTAATCCCTCGAAGCCGTAGAAGATCTGCCCCGTAAGAGGAAATCCACGAGAGGTTCAGAGCGATAACCTCCATATTCGCAACTGGAGGGTGCTAACAAGAAATTCGAACGGTCTCAGAGTGGGAAGATGCTTTTGGATGGACTATCAGTCGAGACGATGGGGATCAGTGACCACATACAGGCCGCAGAAGCAATGTGTCCCATCCACACGTGTTAAGCAGTTAAGAACCACCTAAATCGTCTTGCGGTGGCTCCGAATAAGATATCGGGGAAGATAGAGGGAGCCTCCCTCGATTTGTTCGAGATGCCCAGTTACATGACGATCGTAAGATCCCTCCCATCTGCGACTTCGTTAAGTCACTTCCCAGATCAGCGCTTGAGAGGATGGATTCTTCGGCCAATCCAGTGGTGAGCCAACTAGCTCCAAATTGGACCCGGGTCGACCTCCGTCTTGGTTTATTTCGAAGAGGGTGCAAGAGGGTTTAGGTCATTAGGACGACTTCCGTGACCTAAATGAGGACCCCTGTGCTCTGGATGACGAATTCTTTGACCTGGATGAGGACTTCTGTGACCTGGATGAGGACTCTTGTGACCTGTATGAGGAGTTCTTTGATCTGGATGAAGACTTCTTCGACCTGGATGAGGACGTCTCTGACCTGGATGGGGACTCCTGTGGCCTAGTTGAGACCTTCTTTCGACCTGGATCTGGATCTGGACCAACATCCCTCACCGTGGTTTGGATGTTGGTAATCATTTTCGACCCTAGCAGAATTAAATCAGATGGCACGTGATTCGCTAGCAACGAGGCTCTAGCACAACCGTCTATTACCAACCCAACTAGCTCCAAATTGGACCCGGGTCGACCCTCGCCTTGGTTGGTTTTCGAGAAAGTACGAGAGGGTTTAGGTCAATAGGAGGACTTCCGTGACCTGGATGAGGACCATTGTGACCTGAATCAGCACCTTTGTGACCCGGATGAGGACTCCTGTGACCTGCATGAGGACTTCCGTGACCTGGATGAGGACTTCTTCGACTTGGATGAGGACTTCTCTGATCTGGGTGAGGACTTCTGTGACCTGGATGAGTACCTGTGTGACCCGGATGAGGACTCTTGTGACCTGGATGAGGACTTCTCTGACCTGGACGAGGTCTTCTACGACCTGGATGAGACCTTTCCAACCTAGATGAGGCCTTCCAGATCTTTTGGACCTGCACCAACATCCACCAACGTGATGTGGATGTTGGTAATCATTTTCGACCCTACCAGAATTAAATCCGACGGCACGTGTTTCCCTAGTAACGAGGCTCTAGTACCTTCACAACCGTCTATTACCAACCTCCAAGTCCATGTATTCATATCAGATGAAGTTTTTGAGAATTCGTCGATTTTCACCCCATGGTTTTAACTGCGAATCGAGAGAGAGAGAGAGAGAGAAAGAAACGCAGTCGTAATTCGACGGCGATAAATTTCACGAGATGGCGTTACTTTCGTTAATAACCCGTCGTCAACGTTCCGTGCATCCAACAACGGAACGCTCCTTACTTCGTTTAATAGCGGGTCGGTGACGCGTTTTAGACCTAATTGTGGATCGCAGGAACAATCTAACGACCTCGTTTCGCTTAATTAAATGTAGTTTTGCGCGAACGACGTCGGACGTACGCTTCGCTTCGATAAAACTGTAAGATGACACGCCACGATTACGTCAGACGCGGATGGATAGGTCACTTTCTACGCGGATGGACGAGGAGACGGCGAGCTTCGCGAAGTTAAAAGGGAATTTCGATAATTGCAAATAATCCCCTCCCCCGTCGATTCCCGTTACCAATTTTTGGCACCTTCTTCGTCACAATTCTGCTTTACGATTACGCAGTCGTTCCTCGCGCGCCTCAAGCTATAATTAACACCGTCCGACTGATAATTACGCGATCGGTAACTTTCCTAAGAGTCCCTCCGGAGCAAGAAGAAGAAGAAGAACCTCGCCGAAACGAAACGGACAATAGCGATCGGTGGCGACGTTTCCGAACGGGTGGCTGTTGCGATGGCATCCGACCGACCGTCGTGGGCGGTCACATTTCATTTGTTTCTTTCTGGCCGGGATGACGTTTTTTGACCCAAAGATCGGGTTTCACGGGGCGATGTACGGCCGGAGATACGACGCCGAAACGAGAAAAATGGGATGGATAAAAGGCGATTTTACACGTACATACGCGTAGATATCTCGAAATGAGCGATGACTCACGCTACACCGTTTCAGTTTCGGTACGTACAGATGGTCTCGATGGCTACGATATCTGTTCGTTAATTGTATTAACGCAATGAGCGTTGCACGGCTTTTAGCTGTCACTACCAATTTAAATCCACTAAATCGAGATGATTGAGCGCTTTCGGACGAAACAGGAAGGGCTCCCCGTTAAAACGTGTAACCTATTCCTTTAAGGATGCCTTATAGTCATTTTTCGTGCTAATCTCTCTAATTGACGCGTATATGCGTCCGGCGAATACGATCGGTGTGGAGTTTACGGATGCGTATATGCTTTCGGCGATATAAGCCAAGGGCGTATACGAAAGTGCGGATGTGCGATGTGGAGTATGGACGCGTATATGCGTGCGGAAGATGATTAGCTTAATATGAATCTCAAGACACTATCTAATAAACGACATGGAAAATATGAAAACTCGAGCGAGAACTCAAACAAACAGCAGACTGGCGAGATCTCGAAAGAAGGACTAACAAGGGAACACCGCGTAATGTCCATCATGGAGTTCGATCGTATTACGTGTAACTGTTCTTTGAGAGTTCTTTGAAGCAATCCTTCGAACGTTTATCCGGTTGGGACTTCGTTTTCGATATGTTAAATTCGGAAGAATGAAGCGCGCACTCCACACGAGTCAGTACCGAATCGCGTGAATAAAGTTGCATAAGCAGTGATGAGCGAATGGACCCGGGGGCTACAGCCCATTTAGCCCAGTTGTTAGGGCGTTCTTGCAAGTAGGAAGGGACAGGGAAAGTCTAGAAGAAACATTGATAGAGATACGAGGCAAAACAAAAAGAAGATGGCTGAAGATCGATCAAGAAGGGACTAAACACATGCTTCGCTCCGGGAATGATACCCAAAAATACTAAAACAGAAAGAAGCCAATTCAAGGTCACGAAATCGGCAACGTAGACAACTACAAATACGTGGTAGTCCTTGTAGCTAATAACGTCGAAAACAGAGGCATGACTCCTTGTATCAGCTACATTGTTACGGGCAATTGTTGGGGTTTCTGATTGTTATAGTCTTCCGTGATCTACTTTGCACGGCGTGATTTTCGGCGTACAAACGGAAGACGTGCAAGATGGCGGATTTTCTCGCCCGTGGGGAAAAGATGTCGGGAAAACTAGCTTCTAGCTCCTACGATAGTTATACCAGTCTATACTAAATTACCAAGCTTTACTAGACCATACTACTTTTCTGCTAGTTTGCGCTAGCTCCCTATAACAACGTGAAAGATACGTTATTACGGCATTGAAGTTACAAACAAAAAAAAAAAAGACTCATCTCTAATTGAGGGAAAAGCAACGTGTACGATTCGTTCGACCAGCAAAACTTGGGGGAAAACGAAACTTACAACGATACTATTAACGGTACTAATTCCTTGCGTGTCGGTTTCCCGTATAGACCTCGATAAACGAGATTTAAAACGAAGCGGAAATAAACTTAAGTACGGAAAAACCGACTGGTCAACTCGCCACGTAACAACGAAATCCAAACCACGTGCGTATACGACACGTATCTATCGAAAACTTACGAAATCGGGGCGCCATCTACACATCAAGAGTGAAACGAGAGATATAAATATTAATACAGGAAACTGTAAAAATCAGACGTAACAATTAGCCGTAAGAACATCCTGTTACTGACAGAATACTGTGGACATAGCCTTCATTGTCACTTACCGAATTACGACAGCTGACGTCACATCCGACTTGAAATTCTACTATGTGAGATATTTCAATAACTTCGTAAATTCTTTGGCCTTTTCGGGACTTGTTTATTAAATTTTCTCCCCTTGTTTCTTGGAGTCATCCAGTTTTACGTACTTACGATATATCGCCCACAACGTTCCCACTGTTGGTATACCGTATAGGAAAACGCAGACCGATACAAGGGGAGAGGGCATATTGAATTGGGTTATAGTTGGTTTTTCTTATGACTCGAAAATAATAGACTCATCACTGTTGAAATACAAATTAATATCACACGATTTGACATTACATACATTAGCTGACGTTAATGTAACCAGAATGTTGGTTTAGCGCGGAATTCAAATAATTTTCTCAATATTACAACACATGGGGCGTTAAATCAATAACGTCGTATGTGAAGAGTGGTGACATGCGGTACAGTATTATCCATATCAACTCTTCACAAACAGAAAACATTATTGATTTAATACCTACTGTGTTCTTCCTACGTCTCGGTCGGTGTTTACCTATACGGTATACAAACATACATTTCGATAAATGACTATCGCGCGTGCGGTATGTCCGATATACGTACGCTCTCGGGTATGTACCGACGATGAAAGTCGAAGAAGAGGGAGCCCACGCGTTTTCGCCTCGTCGGTTGGGCGCAGCCGTGTACCGCGGCGAAGAGGACTTTTCGCGTGCGACTACCTACGGCGACCGAATCGCGCGACAAGTTCATTGCACGAAGTTCAAGGATTATTCGCGAAGCGGTCGAAGTTTGTTTGTATCTATGTATGTATAACGCGCTCCGCTGCTCGATTGTCATTGAGCCTATCGTTGAAAACGACTCCGGTTTTTGTGTGGTCGCTTTGGACAAAAAAATTTCGGTTACGTTCGAAGTCACGCTTGTCACTAAATGGCGCCCTCAATTTTGAAACGGATTTGGAAGGAGACACGTTGTTGAGTCGTCTGAGGTCTTTCGTAATCCTACCGAAATCAGAGCTCGCACGCCTTCGAACGTCCAAATCGGCATTAGAGCGTCAAATGTACGCAGACATATAGTTCCATTTCCACGATTATAACCTCAAATTCGAATGAAAGAAACTGAGTTTTTTTCCCAGTTTCGGAAAGAATTCGGCCAGAATCAGAGGTCAAATCCCATCGAGTGCCCGAAACGTGATTAGAGCTATCTTCAACGAGAGATAGAAAAGTTGTTAAATCGCTTGACGTCTTTGAGGATTCCCCTGTTGTAATCTTGACAGAATCAGAGCTTGTATACCTCCAAAACGCGTAAAATGTCAATAGAGCTATCTTCAAAATAACGTAACCATCTAGAGCTTAAAGATTGCAAACCCCAAATTTGGAAAAAATGGAGAAACGTGTAAAGTTGCTGAACGCCTGTCGAGAATTCCCTGTTTCGTAAACAATCTTGACGGACTCAGAGCACGCATTTCATCCAAGACGCATAAAATATCGTTAAAGCTATCTTCAAAATTACATGACCACCAAATTTGGACGAGGTATAGAAAAGATGTTAAATCGCTTGACGTCTTTCGGGATTCCCCTGTTTCGGAAACAATCTTGACAGAATCAAAGCATGCATTCCATCCAAAATCCATAAAATGTTATTAGAGCTATCTTCAAAATCACATAACAATGTAGATTTTGAAGATTGCAACTCCAAACGTGGAAAAGAAATGAAAAAAGTGTAAAATTGCTCGACGTCTGTCGAGATTTCCCTGTTTCGGACACAATTTGGTCAGAATCTGGGTCCCAATCCCTCAAAAACGCATGAAGTTGCATTAGAATTGTCCTCAGACTCTTCATATTGAAGATGGAGGTTTCAAATTTGGACGAAATATCGAAAAATGTTAAGTCGCTTGAGGCCTCTCGAGATTTCCCTGTTTCGATAACAATCTTGACAGAATCAGAGCTCGTATTCCTCCAAAAAAGCATAAAATGTCGTTAGGGCTATCTTCAAAATCACATAACCATCTAGATTTTGAAAATTGCAACCCCAAACTTGGAAAGAAAATAGAAAAAGTGTAAAATCATTTAACGCTTCTTGAGATTTACCTGTTTCGGATACAATTTCGTCAGAATCAGAGCTCGAATCCCTCTAAACGCACGAAGTGTCATTAGAATTGTTTTCAAAAGCACACAAGGGTCTTCATGTTGAAGATGGCGACTTCAAACTTGAACTTGAAAATATTGAAAAGATGTTAAATCGGTTGAGCCCTTAGGCAATTTCCCTGTTTCGGAATCAATTGAGTCAGAATCAGAGCTCGAATCCTTCTAAACGCACAAAGTGTCATTAGAATTGCCTTCAGGAGGACACAACCATCTTCATATTGAAAATTACGACTTCAAATTTGGATGAAATTTAGAAATAACGTTAAGTCGCTTGAGGTCTTTTGCGATTTCCTTGGTTCACACTCAATTCGGTCAGAATCGAGGCTAAAATTCCTCTAAACGCATGAAGCATGATTAGAATTGTCTTTAAAAGCGCACAAGCACCTTTATATTGAAGATGGGGATGTCAAATTTGGACGAAATATCGAAAAGGTGTTAAATCGCTTGAGGCCTTACCCTATTTCCATGTTTCGGAGCCAATTGGGGCAGAATCAGAGCTCGAATCCCTCTAAACGCACGAAACGTCATTACAACTGTCTTCAAAGGCACACAAGCATCTTTATATTGAAGATGGCGACTTCAAATTCGAACAAAATATCGAAGAGATGTTAAATCGCTTGAAGTCTTACGCAATTTCCCTGTTTCAGACACAATTCGGTCAGAATCAGAGCTCGAACACCTCTAAACGTATGAAGCATCATTACAACTGTCTTCAAAGGCACACAAGCATCTTTATATTGAAGATGGCGACTTCAAATTCGAACAAAATATCGAAAAGACGTTAAGTCGCTTGAAGCCTTACGCAACTTCCCTGTTTCGGAATTAATTGGATCAGAATCAGAGATCGAATCTTTCTAAACGCAAGAAACGTCATTGGAAGTGTCTTCAAAAGCACACAAGCGTCTTCATGTTGCAGATGGCGACTTCAAAATTTGGCGAAATATAGAAGAGATGTTAGATCGCACAAAATCATGCGGAATTTCCTTGTTTCGGAAATGTTTTGGGCAAAATCTGAACTGGAACAACTCCGAAGTCATGAAGGGCTCATTAGAACTGTCTTCAGAAGCATACCACCATTTTCATACTGAAGATGGAGACTTCAAACTTGGACGAGATTTAGAAAAGACGTTAAATAGTTTGAGGTATTTCGCGATTTCCCTCTTTCAGACTCAAATCGGTCAGAATCGGGGCTAAAATCCCTCTAAACGAATGAAACATCATTAGAACTGTCTTCAAAAGCACACAAGTATGTTCATAGTGAAGATGGCGACTTCAAACTTCAACGGAATATCGAAATGATGTGAAATCGCTTGAGGCCTTACCCAATTTTCCTGTTTCGAAATCAATTGGGTCAGAATCAGAGCGCGAATCCGTCTAAACGCACGAAGCGTGATTAAAATTGTCTTCAAGAGCACACAATCATCTTAGTATTGAAGATGACAACTTCAAATTTGGACGAAATTTAGAAAAGACGTTAAGCCGCTTGAGGCCTTATCCAATTTCCCTGTTTCGAAATCAGTTCGGGCAGAATCAGAGCTCGAATCCCTCCAAAGGCATGAAGAGTCATTAAGATTATCTTCAAAAGCACACGACCATCTTAGTATTGAAGATGACAACTTCAAATTTGGACGAAATTTAGAAAAGACGTTAAGCCGCTTGAGGTCTTATCCAATTTCCCTGTTTCGAAATCAATTCGGGCAGAATCAGAGCTCGAATCCCTCCAAAGGCATGAAGAGTCATTAGGATTATCTTCAAGAGCACACGACCATCTTAGTATTGAAGATGACAACTTCAAATTTGGACGAAATTTAGAAAAGACGTTAAGCCGCTTGAGGCCTTATCCAATTTCCCTGTTTCGAAATCAATTCGGGCAGAATCAGAGCTCGAATTCCTCCAAAGGCATGAAGAGTCATTAGGATTATCTTCAAAGCACACGACCATCTTCATATTGAAGATGGCGACTTCAAATTTGAACGAAATATCGAAAAGATGTTAATTCGCTTGAGGCCTTACGCAACTTCCCTGTTTCGGAATTAATTGGATCAGAATCAGAGATCGAATCTTTCTAAACGCAAAAACGTCATTGGAAGTGTCTTCAAAAGCACACAAGCGTCTTCATGTTGAAGATGGCGACTTCAAAATTTGGCGAAATATAGAAGAGATGTTAGATCGCACAAAATCATGCGGAATTTCCTTGTTTCGGAAATATTTTGGGCAAAATCTGAACTGGAACAACTCCAAAGGCATGAAGGGTGCATTAGAACTGTCTTCAGAAGCATACGACCGTATTCGTATTGAAGATAGAGACTGCAAATTTGGACGAAATATAGAAACGATCTTAAGTCGTTTGAGGTCTTCAACGACTTCCCTGTTTCGGAGATATTTTGGCCAAAATCTGTCTTCAGACGCACGCAATCATCTTTATATTGAAGGTAGCGACTTCAAAATTTGAACGAGATATGGAAAAGATGTCGCTCGAGGTCTTTTGAGGTACCCCGTTTCGGACACAATTTGGTCAGAATCAGAACTCAAATCCTTTCGAAACGTCATTAGAGCTTCAAAAACGTAAAACTATCTTCATATTGAAGATGATGACTTCCAAATTGGAACGAAATTCATTCATTCATTCCTATAAAAATAAACGTAAAAGTTATGGACGTCCTGCAATTAGTTGGAAATGTTTATTGCTTTTAACGAGGAGGTTCCAAATGGTCCAAACTAATGAAACCTCGTTCAAGCTTTCGTTAATGTTACATATTTTCTTAATCTTTTCGGGGAAAAGTGACCCCCAAAATGCGGAGGACTCCCGCCGAAAGATTCTCGAGCTGTTGCGAACTCGAAAAGACTCGATAAGAGGCGAAAACATTGACAGCTTAGGTTGTCAGTCGCGTCTGACACCTTCTCTCCTAATGTTTCCGTCAAAAATGCTCCCGCAAAGTAAATTCTTCGTCTTTTCGCTCATCGCCATCCTCAACCTTCAAGCATCGATCTCCGATGACCCGACTCGAAGCCGTCCAATCGAAGCGGAAAATTCGCGGCAATATCCTGAATTCCTATTGAAAGTGGAACACAACGACTCGGTCCATACCGGAACTTTAATATCTTCGAACGAAGTCGTCTCCGTCCCCGGATTGACGACGTTCGTCCGGATTTGCTCGCTCGAGGACGCCTCGAAGTGTCGCAAGCCGAGGCATATCAAAGACGTCTTCAAGGAACTGACGCTGATCGAATTGGAATCGCCTCTTTCGACGCCGGTGCTGTTTTTGGGGAACGCCACCGACGCCGATTGCGTCGCTATCGGCGCCGAATCGGCGCCGTATCCGGTCGAACTGGGGGAGCATTTCGTGAAGTGCCCGACGAGACGATGCGGGTACTTGGACGCTATCGTTTGCGAGGATAAACTGGCCGGTTTGGTGGCCAGGTTGGATAAATACGATGTGAACTTGTACGTGCCGATTAAGTTCTTGAGGAACGCCCTCAAGGAACGACTTGGAGAAGGGAAAATCGTCGAAGGATGATGACGAAGGATACCTAAATTTTTCTCTCTTTGTGTCGTTGTAATCTTTTCGTGATTATGAAATAAAGGAGATTGATTGCAAAGTTTCAAGTTTGTTACTCTAGAAGCGGCGGAACATAGCAAGACTTCGTCGAGAAGTCGTCTGATTTACTAAAATTAGGAAGTTTTGGGGATAAACATAAATGTCGACAAAAGCAGGAATCTGTAAGTTTTACTCTTACAAATTTTTGTGGGCCTTGTCATGTCCTTGTGTATAACGACAATCGTTTTAAATCAGAATTGATAAAGCTCCAAGTCGATAATACAGTTTTCCATAATTTTTTCTCTAGTTTCCATATTGAAAGGTACTATATGTAATTTTAAAACGATTTGATAGTGGAATAAAGCCGGGAAAATTCTAATTCAACTTTTCGTTTAAAAAAATGGACACTCATAAACTTTTGTGATTCTGCGTTTTAAATAAGGATTGGAGTCGATAATACAGTTTCCTAGAAATTTTCATTCGGAGTTTCCGTTTTGAAACGTATAGAAATCTGTAATTTTAAAACGAGTGAAAGGCGGATGCAGAAGTCCGTAATTTCAAAATTTGTATGTTCTCTAAGTCAAAATAAAATATTCTGCTTCGAGAAATGCGGGAATCGCCAAGCTTAAGATTTAAACGTTTGATTGAATGAATTGCTGCTTTCTAAAATATAGGAAGCTGTATTTATAGAACTTGAAGTTGATTTAAATTGATTTTCCGTTTCGAAAACTGAAAAAATCTGCAATTCTACAGTTCGAGGGTTTCTCCATTAGATTTCGATTTCGAAAAATACAGAAATCTGTAATTTTAGAATTGGGAAGTTTTCCCAAATTGATTTTCTGTTCCGGAAAACAAACGAATCTTCAATTTCGCAGTGTGAATTTCTTTTATATAGATTTCTTCTTTCGAGAAATGGAGAAATCTGTAATTTTGGTGTTTGAGGATTTCCTCCATTAAAGTTCGCTTTCTAAAATTACAGGAATCTGTAATTTTAGATTTGGGAAGTTTTCCCAAAGTGATTTTCTGTTCCGGAAAACAAATGAATCTTCAATTTCGCAGTGTGAATTTCTTTTATATAGATTTCTTCTTTCGAGAAATAGAGAAATCTGTAATTTTGAAATTTGTAAATCTAATTAAGATTTAAACATGTGTTAAACTGACTTCCTGTTTAAGAAAAAATTACGAATCTTTAATTTTAGAATTTGAATGTGTTTTAGATTAATTTTCTTTCTTTTTTTTTTTTTGAAAATGCAGGAATCTGTAATTTTAAAATTTGAATGTTTGGATTTATGTTTCTAAAAATATGAGGATATGTAGGTATAGAACTTGAAGTCGATTTAAATCAGTTTTCTGTTTCGAAAAACCGAAGATATCTGCAATTTTAGTGTTTGAGGATTTCCTCCATTAAAGTTCGATTTCTAAAAATACAGGAATCTGTAATTTTAGATTTGGGAAGTTTTCCCAAAGTGATTTTCTGTTCCGGAAAACAAATGAATCTTCAATTTCGCAGTGTGAAGTTCTTTTATATAGATTTCTTCTTTCGAGAAATAGAGAAATCTGTAATTTTGAAATTTGTAAATTTAATTAAGATTTAAACATGTCTTCAACTGACTTCCTGTTTAAGAAAAAATTACGAATCTTTAATTTTAGAATTTGAATGTGTTTTAGATTAATTTTCTTTCTTTTTTTTTGAAAATACAGGAATCTGTAATTTTAAAATTTAAATGTTTGGATTTCTGTTTCTAAAAATATGACGATATGTAATTAAAGAACTTGAAGTCGATTTAAATCAGTTTTCTGTTTCGAAAACCGAAGATATCTGCAATTTTAGTGTTTGAGGATTTCCTCCATTAAAGTTCGCTTTCTAAAAATTACAGGAATCTGTAATTTTAGATTTGGGAAGTTTTCCCAAAGTGATTTTCTGTTCCGGAAAACAAATGAATCTTCAATTTCGCAGTGTGAATTTCTTTTATATAGATTTCTTCTTTCGAGAAATAGCGAAATCTGTAATTTTGAAATTTGTAAATCTAATTAAGATTTAAACATGTGCTAAACTGACTTCCTGTTTAGAAAAATTACGAATCTTTAATTTTAGAATTTGAATGTGTTTTAGATTAATTTTCTTTCTTCTTTTTTTGAAAATGCAGGAATCTGTAATTTTAAAATTTGAATGTTTGGATTTATGTTTTTAAAAATATGAGGATATGTAATTAAGGAACTTGAAGTCGATTTAAATCAGTTTTCTGTTTCGAAAACCGAAGATATCTGCAATTTTGGTGTTTGAGGATTTCCTCCATTAAAGTTCGATTTCTAAAAATACAGGAATCTGTAATTTTAGATTTGGTAAGTTTTCCCAAATTAATTTTCTGTTCCGGAAAAATAAATGAATCTTCAATTTCACGGTGTGAATTTCTTTTATATAGATTTCTTCTTTCGAGAAATAGCGAAATCTGTAATTTTGAAATTTGTAAATCTAATTAAGATTTAAACGTGTGTTAAGCTGACTTCCTGTTTAGAAAATTACGAATTTTTAATTTTAGAATTTGAATGTGTTTTAGATTAATTTTCTTCCTTTTTTTTTTTCTTTGAAAATGCAGGAATCTGTAATTTTAAAATTTGAATGTTTGGATTTCTGTTTCTAAAAATATGACGATATGTAATTAAAGAACTTGAAGTCGATTTAAATCAGTTTTCTGTTTCGAAAACTGAAAAAATCTGCAATTTTAGTGTTTGAGCGTTTTCTCTATTAAATTTCGATATCTAAAAATACAGAAATCTGTAATTTTAGAAGTTGGGAAGTTTTCCCAAATTGATTTTCTGTTCCGGAAAACGAACGAATCTTCAATGTCACGGTGTGAATTCCTAAAATACAGGAATCTGTAATTATAGATTTGTAAATTGATCATCTGTTTCGGAAAATGGACGAATGCTCAATGTCACACTATGAATTTCTTTTATATAAATTTCTTCTTTCGAAAAATAGAGAAATTTGTAATTTTAAAATTTGTAAATTTTGCAAATTGATAGTCCGTTTCGAACAAATGTAAGAATCCTCAAGTTTAAGATTTAAACATAGAAACCTGTGATTTTAAAATGATTTGATAGTGGAATAAAGGCGTGAAAATTCTAATTCGACTTTTCATTTAGAAGAATTGACACTCATAAAGTTTTGTGGTAACGTATGGAGTCGATAATACAGTTTGCTAGAAATTCTGATTCCAGTTTCCATTTTGAAACGTATAGAAATCTGCAAATTTTAAAATGAGTGCTAACTTCGATTATCCGATTTGATGGTGGAATGAAGCCGGCGAAAATTTATACGCCAAAAATTATAATTGGAAAAAAATTACAGGACTCTGTAATTTTAAACTTCACAAATGAAATTATGGGATTCTTGAATAGAACTAGCATTGTTTTAAATAGGAATTGATAATGGACCAATACCGATAACAAAGGTTCCTATAAACAAGATCTTCATTTTATTTTGCAAGAGTAATACAGATTTCTGTAATTGAGAAATTCGAAACTTTTCTAAATTGACGGCCAGTTTCGCAAGATTCCAGAGTCCGCGAATTTTAATGGATTTAACAATGTTCTTAGGTTGTGTAATCCTCAAGTTTAAGGTTTGAACGTTTAATAAACTGATTTCCTGTTTAGAAAAATTGAGGAATCGTCAATCTTCGAATTCGGCAAGACTTTTCCGGCAATGAATCTGACCAGAAAGAAAACAATCCCTTCTTTTTCATCGCCATCTTCGAATTGAGCTTTACTCTCCCCCTCCTCCCCCTCCCCTTTCTATTAGGCGACTAATCCATTTAAAAAAGTTATGATGACGAAGGATGCCTGGACGTCTCATTTACTACCAATTATGCTTTTCCCCGTCTTAATTTTGTAGTCCTTGCGCCCTCAGCATCCATCCGGTGGATCGGGAAAAATCCGGTAAAATTTCAGGATTTTCAAGAAGTAGCTACGTATCACTATCAAACTTTTAATTGATTAATTCGAACGACAAACTCGTTCGTCTCGATTCGGTTTCGAGTTCGGGGAGCAACAGGTGGTTTTCTTTGATACGATCGCGATTTCCTCCGTTTCTTTCGTCGGGTTTTTCAGATTGAAACGTTCGAAGTAGTAAAATCGCAAGTAATAGATAATAACGTCCTCAAAAGGCGATGCGCGTTCCCCTTCCGTCTGACCTAGAACTCGTTCGCAGAACGCAACGGCTCATTGTTGTTGCAGGTAATAAAAGCGACGACGGAGGGGTGTGGAAGGGACGCGAAGGGATGCGCTCGTAACTACCGCGAGTACCTGCCGGTTTTACGGCTTTCAATTATAAAAGGCATTAATCGGGGAATGTTCGGAGTTAAACGCAAGGTGGACGATTGATTTTGAAATGTATGTTTGTATGTACATACATACATGAAGTTGATGCTTTTGAATATGGGGTAGCACCAGGATTTTTAATTTTTAGAGTTAAAGAATTTGTAAACAATAATTGGCGTAGTCGCTGCTCCCACGTGTTCCCTGCGAAAGTCGAAAGTTAGGTATATGCAAACGTGATCTCTTCAAATAGAAATTGACGATGGGAGAAAGCTCCAAAAGCTTCAAAATAAAATATAGAGGTGACTCTGTTTGTATCACTAATACCGTTTTAGTCACTCAACGCTAATACCGAGCCACAACCGCATCTTGCGAATTAAAAGCTCGCGTCAATGGAGTATACAAACCAAAACTATAATTCTGTTCTCCGTTTTAGGAAATTACAGAAATCTGTATATTTTAATTCCAGCAACTTTTATAATTTTTGAATATAACCGGACAATTGTTTACAATAAGAATTAATGGCCAATGATCGAGGTCGATAATACAGTATAAAACAGAAATTTTAATCTGAATTTCCCTCTTCAAAAATATAGGAATCTGTAGTTTCAGAATATGTCACTTCTACGATATTTAAATACAACTACAATGCAATTAGAAGTAAATAGCTGCAATAATGCGCATTTAAGTAGATATTAGGGCGATTCTTACTTGAATTTTCATATGTACATACGTCAAGTAACTACAATAGTAAGAAATGATGATTTTGAAGTGTAGAAATCTGTAATCTTCAAATTAGTAAATTTTGGAGATAAACATAAATTGCGAAAAATGCATGAATCTATAAGCTTTACACTCATAAAGTTCTGTGATTCTTCGTTTTAAATAAGAATTAGTAACCTGTGGAGTCGATAATACAGTTTCCCACAAATTTTACTTCGAGTATTCCATTTTGAAAGGTATCGAAACCTGTAATTTTAAAATGAGTGAAAGGAAACCGCTAACTTCGATAATCTAATTTGATTGTGGAATGAAAGCGGCTATCATTTATATGAGAAAATAATAATTGGAAAAATTACAGGAGTCTGTAATTTTAAACTTCTTCAATGAAATTATGTGATTCTTGAAAACAGCTAGCATCGGTTTAAGTAGGAATTGATAATGGACCAACAAAGATAACAACGATTCCTATAAACAGGATTTTGATTCTATTTTGCAAAAAAATATAGATTTCTGTAATTGAAAAATTCGAGACTTAAGTTATAATTGTGAAATGGAGGAAACTGTAATTTTTGGATTAATAAGTTTTGGGACTAAACGTAAACTTTTACTTTCTTCCTTGCAACTCAAAAAAGAAATAAAAGAGAAGTACAGAAATTTGTAATTTTAAAATTTGTAAGCCCCAAGTTTAAGATTTAAACGTTTAGTAAACTAACTTCATGTTTAGAGAAATTGGGGAATCTTCAGCTTTAGAATGTGAATGTGTTTTAACAATTTTGTTTTTCTTTTTTTTTTTTTTTTTGAAAAAGCAGAAGTGTGTCATTTTATAGTTTGAGCTTTTGTTAAATTAAATTCCCTCTTTCCAGACATATAGAAATCTGTAATTATAGAACTTGAAGTTGATTTACAGTGATTTTTGTTTTGAGAACTGCAGAGATCTGCAATTTTTCACAATTTTCGGTGTCGACAAACACGGAAATCTGTAATTTTAAACTTTGTAAGCTTTTTAGATTGATATTTCGTTTTGTATAATGCAGGAATCCCCCAAAATTTAAGATATAAAGGTTTGATAAACTGACCTTGTCATTTTAAAAATTGAGAAATCTTCGATTTTAGACCTTGAGCATCTTTTTTTGAAAATTTAGAAATACGTCGTTTGATTTTATGTTTCGAAAAATACAAGAATCTGTAATTTTACAGTTTGATAGCCCCCTCCGCTTAATTTTTGATTTCGAAATCATAAAGAAATCTGTAATTTTTAATTTTGTAAGTTTTCCCATACGTGTGCTAAATTGATTTTCTGTTTCGAGAAAGGTAGATATCTTCAATGTTAGAATTTTAATCTGGTTTAAATTGATTCTTCCTTTTATTTAAATCAAGGAAATTGGACTTCTGTTTCCATACATGTAGAAATCTGTAATTATAGAGCTTGAAGTCGCTTTAAATTGATTTTATGTTTCGACAAAAATAAAGGAATCTGCAAAATTTCATTTTGAGCGTTTGTACGTAAGTTGTCGGTTTAGAAAAATACAGAAATCTGTAATTTTTAATTTTGTAAGTTTTCCACGTTTGCTAAATTGACTTTCCGTTTTGGAAAATGCAGCGATCTTTAATGTTGAGGTTAGAATCTAGTTGAAATTGATTTTTCTTTTTTGAAAACGAAGGAAATTGGATTTCTGTTTCCAAAAATGTAGATATCTGTAATTATATTACTTGAAGTTGCTTTAAATTGATTTTATGTTTCGAAAAGATGAAGGAATCTGCAAAATTTCACTTTGAGCGTTTGTACGAAAGTTGTCGGTTTAGAAAGATACAGAAATCTGTAATTTCTAGTTTTGTAAGTTTCCCATACGTGTGCTAAATTGATTTTCTCTTTCGATAAGCGCAGGAATCTTCAATATTAGAGTTTTAATCTGGTTTAAATTGATTTTTCCTGTTATTTAAGTCCAGGAAATTGGATTTCTGTTTCCATACATGTAGAAATCTGCAATTATAGAGCTTGAAGTCGCTTTAAATTGATTTTATGTTTCGACAAAAATAAAGGAATCTGCAAAATTTCATTTTGAGCGTTTGTACGAAAGTTGTCGGTTTAGAAAAATACAGAAATCTGTAATTTTTAATTTTGTAAGTTTTCCACGTTTGCTAAATTGACTTTCCGTTTTGGAAAATGCAGCGATCTTTAATGTTGAGGTTAGAATCTAGTTGAAATTGATTTTTCTTTTTTGAAAACGAAGGAAATTGGATTTCTGTTTCCAAAAATGTAGATATCTGTAATTATATTACTTGAAGTTGCTTTAAATTGATTTTATGTTTCGAAAAGATGAAGGAATCTGCAAAATTTCACTTTGAGCGTTTGTACGAAAGTTGTCGGTTTAGAAAGATACAGAAATCTGTAATTTCTAGTTTTGTAAGTTTCCCATACGTGTGCTAAATTGATTTTCCCTTTCGAAAAGCGCAGGAATCTTCAATGTTAGAGTTTTAATCTGGTTTAAATTGATTTTTCCTGTTATTTAAGTCCAGGAAATTGGATTTCTGTTTCCATACATGTAGAAATCTGTAATTATAGAACTTGAAGTTGCTTTAAATTGATTTTTGTTTCGGAGAAAATGAAGGAATCTGCAAAATTTCATTTTGAGCGTTTGTACGTAAGTTATCGGTTTAGAAAAATACAGAAATCTGTAATTTTTAATTTTGTAAGTTTCCCATACGTGTGCTAAATTCATTTTCCATTTCGAGATACCCAGGAATCTTCAATGTTAGAACTTTAATCTGGTTTAAATTGATTTTTCCTTTTATTTAAATGAAGGAAATTGGATTTCTGTTTCCATACATGTAGAAATCTGTAATTATAGAACTTGAAGTTGGTTTAAATTGATTTTATGTTCCGAAAAATGTAGGTATCTGGAAATTTTTAGTTTGTAGGTTTTCTACGTAAATTGTCGATTTAGAAAAATGCAGAAATCTGTAATTTTTTATTTTGTAAGTTTTCCACACGTTTTATAAATTGATTTTCCGTTTCGAAAAACGCAAGAATCTTCAATGTTAGAATTTGAGTCTACATTGACTTTTTCTTTTTAGAAACTGCAGATTTCTGTTATCAAAAATATAGAAATCTGTAATTATAGAACGTGAAGTTACTTTAAATTGATTTTATGTTTCGAGAAAATGCAGGAATCTGCAATTTTTCAGTTTGAGGGTTTCCACAGAAGTTTTCAATATCAAGAAAATCCAGAAATCTGTAATTTTAAATTTTGTAAGTTTCCCGCGTTTGCTAAATTGACTTTCCGTTTCGGAAAGCGCAGGGATCTGTGTTGGGGTTAGAATCTAGTTGAAATTGATCTCTTCTTTTTGAAAACGAAGGAAATTGGAGTTCTGTTTCCAAAAAATGTAGAAATCTGTAATTATAGAACTTGAAGTTGTTTTAAATTGATTGTATGTTTCGAAAAAGAAGCAGGAATCCGAAATTTTTTACTTTGAAAGTATTCTACGTAAAATTTTCGGTTTCGAAGAGTACAGAAATCTGCAATTTTAAATTTCTAAAAAAGTAAGAATTTGCCGTTTTAGAATCTGAAAGTGTTTTAAATTGATTTTACATTAGAAATCTGTAGTGTTAGAACAAGTGCAAGTGTTTTGAAATTGATTTTTTATTTGAAAAATGCAGAAATCTGTAATTTTGGAATCATGAAGTTGTCTAAGTTGATTTGCCGTTTCGAAAAATGCAGAAATTCGCTATGCAGTGTATTTTCAAATCAAAGCCTTTAGTAAATTTTAAACGGTTAGGATCGTCTGTAAATTCTCCGATTACATTCGATCGAAGAGGCGAAAAATTCAAGTTTGTATCGCACGATCGCCGTCGTCGTTTACATTCTCCAACTTGTTTTCCTCCGGTAAAAGTGGGCGTATTTTCGAAACGACGACAATAAGAACGGCACGACTCAGGTAGCAGCATTAACTCTCGAATTACGTCGCTTAAACGGAGACCCCGAAAAATACGAAAGAAAGGAGATGCGCGGCGAAGTGATGAATGAAACGTATAAATGAATGGGAGGAAGAAAGTTCGGCGATTATTCGACGTAAAGGTGTCCCGAATTCCTTTGTATTCGTGTCGCGTGAAACATTTAAATTTCCAATGTTCAACGTTATTTTTGTTATATACAGTATGTTCAACGGAAACGTGCTAATGATTATTACGAAAGTGGAAAATCCTAGTATTAAGGGAGCGTGGCATAGTCGATGCACCATCTCGTTTTGTTGCCTTGTGCGGGAACTACAATAACCGCCAAAGCGTTTGTACGGGAAGTAGTTGTTTTGTCGAAAATAACCGTTTAATGTCTAGTTATGAAAATTAAACGACTACGTTCTGGATCTACGCGGAAAAATCCAAATAAACATTTCATTTTCTTATAAGTTCATTGGGCAATCGGGTAATAATTGGACAACCATGAGATCATGAGAAATAAATCAAATACACGTACGTAGTAAGGATAGTATCCGGGCGTGTGTATGTATATACCCGGGCACCCATCCAAATTACCAGAAATTCCGCGCCGAAATTAAATTCCCAAATAAAGAAAAAAATCCGTAACGATCCTCTCTAAAACGGACCGAAAATAGAACGAACGCGGCGCGTCGCGAGTCGCGATTGTGCCCGTGTACCATCCGTATTTATAGCGCACTTGAAACATTCATCAAAGCGGGCCTTGGTTTCTGGTAAATATGTAACGTCACTTGTCTTTTTTTCTTCCTTGTTTTGTTCATTCTCGTCCGTTCACTTGTTCGATTGTTCGATTGACGTTGTTTCGTTTATTTCCCCGATAAATATAGAACATAAAGTTAAATACAACAACCGCCATGCACTTACTGGGGTAGTAGTTGGTATGTGCATAGACATATACCTACGTTCTTCGTATTGATTCAAGTTTGTTGTCATCTGACCTTCGGTTCCGTTTCGATTCATATTTAATGAGTTTTTGTTATGTATCGATTTAATATACCGGGAGTTACTAAAACTTGTGCTGATGAATCGACCTAACGCTCAAGACGTTGTTAGAGCTATCCCCAACGACGCACAACTCCCCAAAGTTTGAAAATGGCGCTTCCAGATTTGAAGGAGACGTGGAAGAAACGTTAGATCACATGACTGTTGTCGGGATTCCTCTATTTTAGAAACAATTCAGCCAGAATCAGGGCTTGAATCTCCTCCTAGTGCTTGAAACGACATCAAAACTATCTGCAAGGACGCACAAGTCTCTTAATTTTGAAACTGTCGACCTAGAATTTCGAAGGTATATAGAAAAAAGGTAAAGTCTGTTTATGTCGGTCACAATTTTCCCATTTCGCAAACTTTTCTGCCAGGATTACAACTTGCATCTCCTTGGACGCTCAATTCGTCGCTAGAGCTATCTTCAAGGACGCACAACTTCTTTAAATGTGACAATGGCGAGTCCAGATTTCGAGAAGATGTGGAAAAGATATTAAATAGCCTCTTACAAGATTCTCCTATTTTGGAAATAATCCGACCAGAATGAGAACTTGAATCCTGCCCTAATGCTTGAAACCTCATTAGAGCTATCTGGAAGGGCGCACGACGTGCTTAATTTTGAAACTATCGTACTGAAATTTCGAAAATATGTAGAAAGAATGTCAAGTCACTTGACGCCGTGCACAATTTTCCCATTTCACAAAATTTTCTGCCAGGATTACAACTTGAATCTCCTTCGGCGCTCAAATCGTCGTTAAAGCTATCTTCAAGGACGCACAACTAGTTTAATTGTGACAATGGCGAGTCCAGATTTCGAGAGGATATGGACAAAATGTTAAATCACTTAACCTCTGTCAAGATTCTCCTATTTTGGAAACAATTCGGCCAAAATCAGAACTTGAACTCCCCTGCAATGCTCGAAATCTGATTAGAACTACCTCTAAGGACGCACAGCTCGCTTAATTTTGACGCTATTGACCTGAAATTTCGAAAATATATACAAAAAATTTGAAGTCGCTGTACGTCTTTCACAATTTTTCCATTTTGAAAACGTTTTTGCCAGGATCACAACTTGAATCTCCTTGGACGCTCAAATCGTCGTTAGAGCTATCTTCATGGACGCACAACTCCCTTACTTTTGAAAATGGCGCGTCCAGAGTTGGAGAAGATATGGAAAAAATGTTAAGTCACATGATCTCTTTCGGGATTCCCCTGTTTTTGGAAACAATTCGAATCGGAACTTGGAGGCCCCTCTAATGCTCGAAATGCCATTAGAACTACCTCCAAGGACGCATAACTCGCTTGATTTTGAAACTATCGACCTGAAATTTCGAAAATGTGTAGAAAGAATGTCAAGTCACTTGACGTCGTGTACAATTTTCCCATTTCACAAAATTTTCTACCAGGATCACAACGTGAATCTCCTTCGGCGCTCAAATCGTCGTTAAAGCTATATTCAAGGACGCACAACTTCTTTAATTGTGACAATGGCGAGTCCAGATTTCGAGAGGATATGGACAAAATGTTAAATCACTTAACCTCTTTCAAGATTCTCCTATTTTGGAAACAATTCGGCAAGAATCAGAACTTGAACCCCCTGCAACGCTCGAAATCTCATGAGAACTACCTCTACGGACGCACGACGCGCTTAATTTTGAAATTATCGACCTGAAATTTTGAAAATATGTAGAAAGAATGTCAAGTCGCTTAGGTCAATTTTCCCATTGTGTAAAGAATTCAGCCAGGATCAGAACTTGAACCTCCGTTGACGCTCAAATCGTCATTAGAGCTATCTTCCTAGACGCACAACTCTTTTACTTTCGAAAATGGCGGTTCAAGATTTGGAGAAGATCTGGAAAGAATGTTAGATCACGTAACTTCTTTCGGGATTCTCCTATTTTGGAATCAAATCGCCCAAAATCGGAACTTGAATTTGCTTGTAGTGCTTGAAAGGCCATTAGAGCTATCTTCAAAGACGCACAGCACGTTTAGTTTCGAAACTAGCGACTTGAGATTTGAAGAGGACATAGAAAACGCGTTAAATCGTTCCCTATTTATAAAAGAATTTGTCCAGGACTCAGAATCAGTCATTAGAGCTATCATCAAACTGTAATAACGTTACGATATTGAATTCGGAGGCGGTTACCCCGAAATACCTTACATCCACCGGGCGTTGATCACGTTTCAACTGTTTAATTTTCTTTTTCCTTATTTCAGCCGAAAGTGACATCTGCAGCTTCGCTCAGCTAAAGACCCACTTCGCGGCCAACTATGACCTGACGACCAATCTATTTTCGGCCACCACCAGACCGCGCCCCGTCCAGGCCCTGTACGAAGCGGCTGCCAAGACTCCCATCCATCTGATGAGGCAGATGGACAAGTGGCGGAGAGACGGGCATCGTTCTTCGAGGTTCTTCCTTTGTACGCCCGTTCTGGGCGCCAGGAGAAGAAAGATTAGGAGCAGGATCGATATAGACATCGAAACCAGGATGGTAAGTCGGGTACACCCGTTTCGATACAACTATTACGTACGTGTACGCCTCGTGATTGTTATTCGTGACGCGTTTTATCGTCGGGGAATGCGCTGTTGTATTCAACTCTTTTATTGTTGTCAGTTGTTGTGTCGGTTTTCTCGACAACGTGTTAGCGGGTAATTTGCATATTGATGGGAGCAGAGCGCGAGTTGATAACGATTGCGATACGGCGTTCCACTTTCACGTGTTTGTCAATACGTTGCGAGGATACGAAATTTAGTATAATATGTACGGGCGTCCTTTGAGGATTCCACATAAGATATTAGTTAGATAAAAATTGCATAATCTGTCGAGTACTTGTTTTAATGCTTAATTTTAATTCGTGGTCTTCAAATACCAAACGAGTTATAGGTGATATGATGATAGCTCTAATAATGCTTCGAGTATCTGCTGGATTCACGACTTCACTTTGACCAAGTTACTTCCGGAATGAAGAAATTCCGAAAGGTGAGAGGTAATTTAATGTCCTTTCCGTAGCTCCTGTAAATTTCAAGGCATCGTCTCTAAAATTACCCGCGTTGCGTTTGTTTGAGAATAGCTCCATTGCCGTCTGGAGCATTTGTGGCATTTGCATTCTCGTTCTGGGCAAATTGCTTCCGGAATAGAGAAATGCCCAAAAGGGGTAGGCAATACGATGCCTCTCTTTTGTAATTCCTGAAAATTTGAAATCGTCGTCTTCAAAACGATGCTAGTTGCGTTCGCTCGAAGATAGCTTTAATGACGTTTCGAGAAATTGCGACTTTCTCCTTCTCATTTCCATCAAATTAGCTGCGCAATGCAGAAATCCTGAAAGAATCCAAGCAATTTAATGTCCCGTCTGTAACTACTTAAAATTTGAAGTCATTGTCTTTAAAGGTATGCAAATTGCATCCGTTTGAAGATAGCTCTAATGACGTTTCGAGCAATTCCAAGATTCCCGATTTCTCGTTTCCATCAAATTAGCTATGGAATGAAGAAATCTTCTATGTACTTCTGCAAATTTGAAGTCTGGTTGCCTATCTTTGAAGATAGCTTTAATGTTATTTCGGGCAACTGTGATCTTTCCGCTTTTATTTCCATCAAATTAGCTTCGGAATGAAGAAATCTCGGGCCCACAGCAACTTGATGCTCTTTTCTGTGTACTCCTGCAAATTTGAAGTCATCTTCTTTGAAATGGGGCAAGTCGAGTTCGTTTGAGGGTAGCTTTAATGACGTTTCGAGCAATTTGCAACTTTCTCGCTCCAATTTCCATCAAGTTAGCTTCGAAATGAAAAAATCTGGTGGACCCCTAGCAACTCGATGCTTTTTTCTATGTACTCCTACAGAATGTGAAGTAATCTTTTTAGAAATGGAACAACTTGAGTTCGTTTCAAGATAGCTTTAACGACGTTTCGGGCAATTGTGAGCTTCCCGCCCTCATTTTCATCAAAATAGCTCCGGAATGAAGAAACCCAGAAAGATCCATTGCAACTCGATGCTTTTTCTGTAACTCCTGCAGAATTTGAAGGCATCGCTTTTGCGAGTTGGGTTCGTTTGAAAATAGCTCAAACGACATTTCGAGCAATTGTTAAAATTCTCACCTTCATACCCATTAAATTGGCTTCGCAAGAAAGAAATCTCGACGAATTCATAGCAACTCGATGCTCTTTCTGTGTACTCCCGCAAATTTGAAGTCATCGTCTTTGAAATGGGGCAAGTTGCGTTCAATTTGAAGATAGCTTTAATTATATTTCGTCTTCATTTTCATCAAAATAGCTCCAGAATGCAGAGATCTCGAAGGACTCATAGAAACTTGAAGCTTTTCTGTAACTTCTGCAAATTTGAAGCGGTCGTCTTTAAAATTATCCCAGTTGCGTTCATTTGAAGATAGCTCTAATGAAGTTTCGAACTATTGCTAAAATTTCTGTCCTCACCCTCATGAAATTAGCTTCGCAATGAAGAAATCTTGATGAACTTGATGCAACGCAATGCTCTTTTTATGTACTACTGCAAATTTGAAGTCATCTTCTTTGAAATGGGGCAAATTGTGTTCGTTTGAAGATAGCTTTAATGACGTTTCGAGCAATTTGCGACTTTCTCGCTCTCATTTCCATCAAATCAGCTTCGAGATGAAGAAATCTCGATGAACCTATACCAACTCGATGCTCTTTTCTGTGCACTCCTGCAAGTTTGAAGTCATCTCCTTTGAAACGGTTCAAGCTGCGGTTGTTTGAAGATAGCTTTAATGACGTTTTGGGCACTTGTGACTTTTTCGCTCTCATTTCCATCAAATTAGGTTCGGAATGAACAAATCTCGATTGGCCCATAGCAACTCGATGCTTTTTCTGTAACTCTTGCAGAATTTGAAGTCATCTTCTTCGAAATGGGGCAAGTCGCGTTTGTTTGAAGATAGCTTTAATGGCGTTTAGGGCATTTCTAGAATTTGAAGGGATTTGCGGTGGAATTCTGACGGAATTGCTTCCAAGATGAAGGACTTCCGAAAGTAGTTATTTAGTTTAAATCGGAAGAAGTTTTGATGATAGCTTTAACAGCCATCAGCTTACTATAAGCCCTGTTGCCGGTGTTAGCATTTTTGACTTCGATGCCGATTCTTACGTCGTTATACAGACTTCCGCCCTCCCCCCTCCCTTTAACCCCGTCTCCCCTCCTCTTCCCCCAGAGCGACATTCTGTTTATTGCACTCTCGGTCTGACCAAAATTGAACAAAAAAGAGAAAGGACATAAATCCCGACATGAAATGTGCGTGTTACAACCGGTTATTAACATTTTTATATCCCCCGCGTCTAGCGCAACTTTACGACGCTTTTAACGGTCCCCTATCAAAAATCTACCATTCCCCAATTTTATCGTCCCGTAATTACCGGCAATTCCCTCAACTTTTTACGATCGCATTTATTTAATTTCATTTCTTTTGTTTTCCTTCCGTTTATAGCCAGCGGCAGTCGAAGAATTGAGACGATGGACCTCGAACGAAGCCATCGGCGACGTCACGATAACGCCCGACTGCCAGAACAGGGTGCCACCCGCTTCGTTCCTAGACGGAGACGTCACCGACGGCACTCTTTTGTCCGACGAGGAGCCCTTGGATCACAAACTTCCGTCCCCCGAAGAACAAGCGCACGTCCTCGCGATGAAGTAAGTTTTCCCTCCGCTGTCGATCGGCGGGTATTGTCAGCGCCATCTTACGACGACGATCGACGTTTCTCCTTTCCACAGATTCCCGCCAGAGGTCGTCGTCGTCGATATATCGGGTAGGAATTTCGATCGGTTGTCGTTACATCGACGCTCGTTACTCCACGCGGATCCGGAAGATGGCAGCGCCGTACGACGGAAAGGTCGGACGAGGAAACCGAGAAGCAGGCGAAGAAACACGATCGCCGGTACCGATCAGAAGGAATTGAGGGATGCCGTGACGTGCGGGTGAGTGTACAGCAATTTGACGCTAGGTGTCGCTGGTGATACTAACGCCGAAAAATTCGAATTGGTGATCTCTTGTATATTTTTGTGTAAAGGCGAGGAGGCTAAAGCAATTTTAACGCTGCGAATAACGGAAGTTTGCATGGATTTACACGTTTGTGTTTTTTTTTTTTTTTAAGTTTATTATGGTTTAAGCTCTATGATTGCACAAAGATGTACAGATTTCTTTCGTTTTTTTTTTTTCTTGAAGAAATGTATATAGAAATGGTGATCATTTAGAGTGTGTGCATGTCGATGGACGAGACGGGTGATCGAATTTCAATTTAATGATCGGCTTTTCAAGTTGAGCGAAATATCATCAATCATCTTGTAGATCCCAGATGGAAAAAAAGCTTCCCAAGAAAATTGCGCCCATCCCCTTCTCCCCCGCTCTATATTCCTTCTGATTTCTAGATCGCAATTTCGAAATCATATCGTTCAACAGAGCTTTAGTCACATTCAAGTGTTAAATTTAAGTTGGGCTCGGTCTCGTAACTCGAAACGTTTTTAGTCTTCAGTCGAGATCGTCACAGTCTTCTTATTTGGTTTAAATTTAGGGACCAGAGCTTCTAATGCAGTATTCTAGACCCTAATCAGGTCCGTTTATCAACACAATTAACTAGTGATCAGAATAGATTTCTAGGATTTCATTTGAATCTGGTCCTCACCAAAGACAGAGATATTGATTCAGTTTTTTAGACTTTAATCGATACTGGTGATCAAAAGTCCTTTGTATTGCATTTGAGTGTGGTGATCAACATAATTTTTTGTACTTCATTTGACCCTGATACTCAAGAAACTTAAACCTTGTAATTCAGTTTTTTTGGACTTCAACGGACTCTGGCAGTTAAGAAACCCCAAAACTCGTGATTCAGTTTTGGAGTTCAATGAAGTCTGGTGATCAATAGTCCTTTGTTTTGTATTTGATTGTGGTGATCAACATAATTTTTTGTACCTCATTTGAGCCTGGTGGTCAAGAAACTTGAACCTTGTGATTCATTGTTTTGGACTTCAATAAAGTTCGATAATCAACGGTCCTCCTTTGTATTGTATTTGAGTCTGGTGATCAACATAGTTTTTTGTACCTCATTTGTGTCTGATAGTGAAGAAAACCAAACATTGTGATTCAGTTTTTTTGGACTTCAATGCTGTGTGGTAGTCAAGAAACCCAAAACTCGTGATTTAGTTTTTTTGGACTTCAATCCAGTCTGGTGATCAATGATTCTTCTTATTTTATTCGAGTCTGGTGATCAACATAGTCTTTTGTACTTCATTTGAATCCCATAATCAACAAACTCCAACCTCGTGATTCAGTTTTTTAGACTTCAATCGGGTCTGGCGATCAACAGTTTTTTAAACTTTATTTACCTCTAGTAATCCTCGTAGATTTCTAGATTTCGTTTGAGCCCAGTTACCAAAAAAATTAAAAATTTGTCCTCGATCAACAGTTTCTAATACTTTGCCTGAGTCTGGTGATCTACCGTTTTTTTGTAGTATACTTGAGTGTGGAGATTAACACGATTTTCCATAATACATTCGAATCTGGTGGTTGACAGAAACAGAGCTCTTGATTCAGTTTTTATAACTGTAGCTGTGCCTAGCGATCAACAGTTTCATGGGCTTCGCTTAAGTTTAGTGGGTAGCTAATAGAAACAGAGCTCGTAGTTAATTTTTTAGACGTCAATGAAATCTGGTGATCAACGGTTTGAATCAAATGTAGTGATCAACAGTTTTTTTGATACTTTGTTTGGGTCTGGTGATCCAATTTTCTAGACGTCAATCGAGTCTGGTGTCCATAGTTTTCCAACGGGTTTACTAATGAACAGTTTTTTATACTTTATTTGAGTCTGGATTTTGAGCCCGCTAGTCAACAAAACCAGAGTACGTAATTCAGGTAAGATTCTCATACTTTATTTGAATCAGGCGATCCAATTTTTTTAGACGCAAGTCGAGTCTGATGTCCACAGTTTTCCAATGGGTTTACTAATCAACAGTTTTTTATACTTAATTTGAATCTGGTGATCGTAGTTTTCTAGATTTTGAGGCCCGTATCAACAAAAACAAAGCTCGTAATTCAGGTTAGGTTTTTATACTTTATGCGAGTCTGGTGATCAACAGTTTTTATTATAGTATTCTTTTATATCGCTTTCAAGTCTTAGCAATTTAAAGCCACCAGGTCCAACATTAAAGCAAACAATTTTGGAAACGTTCCGGTCATTAGGTTTATAACCAAATCTTGGCCAAGATGGGTAAATCCCAAAATATTTAGCCTCTCCCCCTCCCCTACCCCCTCTCCCGATACATCTTTCAAACTTGCAAGACACAAACCGATCATACATGAAATTCTGATCAACTCGAATCCCCGGAAGAGCATGCATGATGAATGTTCCCTATGTTCCCCAGCCCATACCTCCTCACTCGTTTTCTGGATGTACTTCCTCCATTCTCCCCCTCTCTCTCCCCAAAACAGACACCACCCCTTGTAATTTACACGTCAACTCCCTTTTCCATTTTGACAGGGACGAGACGACGTCGCCCACGCCCGAACAGAACCGCTCTGAACCGGCTCCGATTACGGGAAGTTCCACACGCAGCAAAAGCAGCGATATCCTGCGCTGCGGCGGCAGCACCGCCGCCTCCAAAAAGGAATCGCCCGAACCGAAGAAATCCCATTTCAACAGCTTGAAGCAATGGGGTAAGAACCGACTGAAGATGATCAACAGTAAACATACCGAAACGAAGAACGAGGACGCCGAACAGAGCAATACATACGAAACCGTCAGTACGGTAAAGCGGAAAAATTCCGACCGTAAGATCGGTCACGAGAGACAACCGTCGTGTTCGTCGTCCTCGGAGAAATCCACCGTTTCGACTCACCAACAGCAGGTCGTTTCGGTAAAGTTGCGCGATAGCTCGCAGCAGAGGAGGATGAGACGGTCCGGGGAGAATAAGGACGAGATGCACTCGTCGAGCGGGAATTGGTCGGCGAGTTCGGAAAGCGGACGGGCCTCGATCGGTTCGGAGATTACCGCCTTGCCCAAATCCACCACATCGGCAGCCACCTCGAGTAACAGCCTGAATACTCACCCCCGGGCTCGGTGAACAGTCGCAGACGGTACAACGCTAACGCTTCGACGTCGACTTCGGGAAGCGTCACCAGTGAAGGGACTTTAACTCCCGATATAATCCACGATCTACACGAGGACGGGGAGACCAGCTCGGTGTATTCCTGCGATACCGAAGGTTACTACACCTCATTTCACGTCGATAGCGGCCTGAAGACGTTGAAAGAGGAGGACGGTCCGGTCACCCCGCTCCATTCGACGACCGCCTTTTCCAATTCCAGTTCGAGCAACGTCGGACTCACCGCCGAGAACGAATACGAACTGTTCGGGAGGGGATCGACCTCGACGACCACCAGCTCGGCCGGTACGGTTTGCACGACTTTGCGGGCGTCGGAGAGCAGCAGGTCGCTTTCGAACGGCCCGGCGGTTCCCGAACGGAAGAGTTCGTTGAATAAGAAGGAGAAATCGCCGGAAAGTTCGTTGGAACGAGACGTTTCCAGCGATAAGACCGGTACGGTCAAACGGAGCCCGTTAAGTCACAAACCGACGGTGGTTGGGGTGATTCACAAGAACGAACAAGGGGGGACGGGGACGTTTCGCCGGATAGCGGACATAACACCTCGAATTCCCCGATCGAATCGGCGAGCAGTCCCAACGGCAATCGAAGCTGTTCCGAATTCGAATTCAGCGAGTCCTCCGACATGGAGGGGGCGGATAGGATCGAACGGATCCGGGTGAAAACCGCCATTAATTCGAGCCGGATACCGTCGATGTGCGCCATCACGCCGCCGCACAGCGACGACGAGAGCGTCACGAACTACGAGATGGTCAAGGAGAAGAACTGTCGGAATCAATCGGAAAGAAAAGCGAACGGATCCGAGAACAAAGAGAATTTCCCCGTCTCGGAGATTAACCTGGGGAGTATGGGGGCGCGCCGGGGGTCGAAGAAACTAACCTGGACGATTTGGACATCTTAAAGGAAGCGACGCAAAGTAAAAAGGTTCAGATCATCAACGTCAATCCCATTTCCGGTTACGCCACGATAGAAACCGTCTACGACGAGGCCAGGCAGCAGAAGACGACCACCACCAACACTAGCCAGAGCGTGCGAGCGGCGTCGCCGAGCGGGGGCAGCCTCACCGTTAAAGAAGCGCCCCCACCGTCGAAGACGACCCCGTCCCAGCCGATTTTTAAGGCCACCTTGATGCCGCTCAATAACATGTTCGGGAAATTGAAAAGCAACCTGTCCAACCTGCGGAAATCGGAAACCAAGGAGGATTCGGGCGGGTATTCCCCCGACGCGAAGCGCAATAACTCGCCGACCTACGATTCGGTGAATAAAAATTTGAAGGCGGTCCTTTCGGGGAAGATCAAAGAGACCGAGTACGTGTCCTTGAACGAGCTACCGCTCAACGATGCCGAGACCGATTCGCTCGAACGCCGGAAGAGGGGAGGAGCCAGGGTGACCTTGAACGCCGAAGGGAAGGTGGTGTACAGCTCGGATAGTTTACCGCGGAGGAAGGGGGCGACCACTTTCGAACCGGGACCGTTCGTGAAGAAGGTCGGCAGTCCCGTTCAAAGTCCCGTGTCGGAGCATCGCAATCTGACGGTGCGTCCGGTGAATCAACAGGATCAAAGTAGTCGGCCGTTATCGCCGCAACTGGGGAAGGTCGTGATTCGTGCGTCTTCGGGTACGACCGAGATCGTTCGGATGCCTCCGGCTACCATCGTCACGCCCACCTCGCCGAAACCGAATAACGCCCGCGGGGCGTACGTGCACGTGCTGGCTCCGAACTGCGATGATAAAGGTAAGGCTTCGTTGATCGCCAATTTCCGCAATAATAATAATAATAATAATAATAACAATAACAACAACAATAACAATAACAATAACAACAAGCTAGCGCGCAGCGAAAGTTATAAGATCGCCAACGATCGGTTGTTGTCGTATCCGCCGAAAATTTCCAACGTCGAAAAGCACAAATTGGACATCGAGGACCGCATCGAAAGGGAGATCGAGGCGGAGCTGTGGCGCGAGAGGATCAATTATCCGGCGTCGGTGTCGCCGAAAACGTGCGAACGTCGTTGTCACGTGTACGGCGGCGTGGCGCACGCGCGCGGTTTGCTGCTCGCATCGCCGAAACGCGGAGCGGTAGTCCTGCCGCCCCTCTCCGTGGCGGACGGTCGCGCGAGGGTGTTGTCGGTTTCCGTGGCCGACACCGAAATTTGGTGAGTCCGATCGCCGTCCTCGTCGGGGACGGATCGATAGCGTCACGTGACCCGGTCGGAAGCTGCGGCGAGACGAAAAAAGAAATTGTGGAAGATCCGCCGGCGGAAATGTGACGAGGATGATGGGTAGGACGGGATTTTACGGTGAGATTTTGAAATCCACGTTTTGCTTATTAACGTGATCACGTGACTCCCTTACGTCTCCTCCGGAGGTTGATTGATTTTCGGATGTTTTGTCGCGTGTTCACGCCGTTTCGGGGATATCACAGGTGAAAAAATCCGGTGGCCGAGGTGTTAATGTTATTATATTAAATGTCAAAAGCTCTAAATGTTGATAAACGCGTGTTTTTTGAATTCGAAGCAAGAGATCGTTCAAAAAATGAAATAAAATGTCCTCAACTCAAACACGGCACGTGTTTCACGCCGTTATAATCTTCAGATTAAGGAAAAGAAGTGAGGCGGGCAAGCAATCGAAAAACCGTAACGAACACGTGTTTTCCGGCGCTACGTACTTTCGATACTACAGTAGAGTCACGCTTATCCGACGTGTCGGATAATACGGAGGTCCTGTTTCTTTTTGTACGAGATCGGACAAAAAATCTTCGTACCAGAGATTTTTAGTTTGTACAACATAATAATGGTAACCGAACTACCGAAAAAATTTTTGTACACTGCACAAAGACGCTAAAAAGTCTTTGTACGAGGCCAAAAATCTTTGTCTCGTACAAAAAAAGAACGTGTACCGAGGAATTAAGGAAAAAAGTGTTGCGTTAAAACGAACATATCGTATTTTTTATGACTGTAATGTAATTTGTTTCCTTTTGTATCTCACGCCCTTTTACCGCGAGATCTTCAGTACTTATGCATCAAATTGAAACGTAAGAAAGTACCAACGAAATTTGTAAGACAAAATATTTTCGTACTATCATAGATTGACCGCATATAATTTCGCAAATTTCATAAGGAACATTTGCCAAGACGTGATCATATTTTTGCGTTTATTTCGTTTATAATTTTTGTATCGGTAACCATTTATGTTTAGAATGAATTTGTCTAGAATCTACGAGACGAAAGCGTCAATTTGATGTGTAACACGAACCACTTTTTTGGTATGTCGATTTTACGCGAAATTCCAAAGGGAAAATCGACATAATTCGAACTTGTTGGGATTTCATTCAAACTCCGTTCACGGACGTTTTGGGGACCGTAGAAAACGATTTTGAACTCGAAATTATTGTGAGAATTACGACTAAGTCAGAATTCGGGCGCAATTTGTGGAAAACACCAATTTTTTCGATCAATTCGCGATTCTTGGGCGTATTTGTATTTCCCGCACACTCGAACGATCCGTTTTAGAAGCAGCGATACAAAAATTACAAGATATCAATCGGTAATGAGGGCAGTTTCCGCGAGCTCCTCTGATTTGATCAAAATATTCGGCAAAAAGGCCAAAACTTCGACATTTTTGCGTTTCTTTCGTCAATAGTGTTTGAATCGGCAACGATTTATGTTTAGAAATAATTTGTCTAGAAACTACGAGTCGAAAGCGTCAATTTGATGTGTAACACGAACCACTTTTTTGGTATGTCGATTTTACGCGAAATTCCAAAGGGAAAATCGACATAATTCGAACTTGTTGGGATTTCATTCAAACTCCGTTCACGGACGTTTTGGGGACCGTACAAAACGATTTTGAACTCGAAATTACTGTACGAATTACGACTAAGTCAGAATTCGGGCGCAATTTGTGGAAAACACCAATTTTTCGATCAATTCGCAATTCTTGGGCGTATTTATATTTCCCGCACACTCGAACGATCCGTTTTAGAAGCAGCGATACAAAAATTACAAGATATCAATCGGTAATGAGGGCAGTTCCCGCGAGCTCCTCTGATTTGATCAAAATATTCGGAAAAAGGCCAAAACTTCGACATTTTTGCGTTTCTTTCGTCAATAGTGTTTGAATCGGCAACGATTTATGTTTAGAAATAATTTGTCTAGAAACTACGAGTCGAAAGCGTCAATTTGATGTGTAACACGAACCACTTTTTTGGTATGTCGATTTTACGCGAAATTCCAAAGGGAAAATCGACATAATTCGAACTTGTTGGGATTTCATTCAAACTCCGTTCACGGACGTTTTGGGGACCGTAGAAAACGATTTTGAACTCGAAATTATTGTGAGAATTACGACTAAGTCAGAATTCGGGCGCAATTTGTGGAAAACACCAATTTTTTCGATCAATTCGCGATTCTTGGACGTATTTGTATTTCCCGCACACTCGAACGATCCGTTTTAGAAGCAGCGATACAAAAATTACAAGATATCAATCGGTAATGAGGGCAGTTCCCGCGAGCTCCTCTGATTTGATCAAAAATTCGGCAAAAGAGCCCAAAACTTCGACATTTTTGCGTTTCTTTCGTCAATAGTGTTTGAATCGGCAACGATTTATGTTTAGAAATAATTTATCTAGAATCTACGAGTCGAAAGCGTCAATTTGATGTGTAACACGACAATGAGTAATTACGAGATGTTACCCGTCTAAATTGTTAAGTGCCCGGCAAAATTACATATGAATCAGCGAGAACTGTTCCTGTTAATAAAATCGATACTAGTGTAATCGTTGGCCTATTCAATTTCCGCCTGCCTCGTAGGCTATTGCACAGCTTTCTTGGAGAGCCCCTCCCCCTCACCCACACAAAAAACAGACTTCAGTTGTTCGTCCCGTATTCTTTTTCTTTTTGTATTATTTTGACTTTTTCGTTGAAACTACTTTTTGTAGTAGTAAGTAATGCTTCAGGAGTTACAATGTATTAGACTCTCGGAAAGGTAAAGGTGGAATATCTTTTATTGCAGCTACAAGTAAGTAAATAATAGTTCAATGAGAACTCTAAGAAATTTATCGTGTAAATAATGCAAAAAAATGTTTGGGGATTTTCGCATTTTAATTTCCCTCTCCTTCAAAATTCTTCTCCTTTGCAATAGACTTACGACCTGTTAACTTCAATGATTTCCCTATTTTTCCTCGGCAATTGTTTTTTTCCCGTCGGCTTATGCTATCTGTACTAATTCAAAATTTATTGATTAAAAAATTTTTTTATAAACAAAATTACGACGTTCGGAACAGACTCGATTAAATCGGAATGGACTGAACACGTTTCATCGGTGGTATACTACAACTTTCTTTCCCGTCTCGGTCTCAATCAAACATGCTTTATTGAGAGGGAAGGGAGGAGATCGCGTAAGGGGACGACGGGCGGCGAAAAGGGGGTCGTTTATCGCATCAATAATGGCATGATTCACGCGGCTGGCTCGCCGACTCGCCGTAAAGACGTTCTGAACGAAGAATTAAACGCATCTCGACCAATTTCGCTAATTTTTAAATTAATTAAGCGCGCTAATTGGAGAAGCTATGCCCGTTACTTACGTACTAGAAATTTACCAATCTGACGTAGATGAAGTCAAATACGTATAAAGGTAAAGTGCCCAAATGCCCCCGCCCCCGAAAGCAAAACATTCAATTCTGGAAATTCGAATAAAGTTAAAAATAATTTTAAAAAACTGATTTAAGCAACTAAATTCCGTATCTAACACTGCTACCATTATGGCTCTACTAAATACATCTCCCTTGAGAAAAAGGTAAATGATGAAAAAGCTCATATTTTTAATTTTTAATAAGGCGTCCTAACCCCGTCCCCTCCCGCCCCCTCCCTCCCGTTTCAGTTATTTTCTACTCATTTGTATTGCTGGGGAATTTGATTTTGATTTATTGAGATGAAAACATGTTTATAAAGCTTTATACAAAATCAAAATATATTTACACATCCAAACAAAAATCACAAACAAATTTTTTTTTTTTTTTTTTCTTGAAGATGAACACATCTCCTGGCACCATTTAAAGCATTTCAAACACTTTTCACATTTTTCTTCTCGCTTGTATTGGGGAAAAACGCTTTCCACCAATACAACATGATGCATCTTCATCGCTTGAACTATCCTCGTCATCGGTGGACACTTGTGGAACTTCCACTTCATCCTCATCGTCAGAGCTTGAGTCGTATTTCTTTGTTTTCTTTGTGGGGGCTTTGATGATCCAAACTGATCTCCTATCTACAATGATGAGACATCTTTTGGGTTGTTTTGATAGGGATTTTGAGAACCTTAAAAGGGACGAATTTAGGACTCTGATAAGAAAACAAAATGGTGTCACGTTTAAAGCGAATACTTTCGCTCGCACATCATACTCTCTCTCTGTCCCTCCTTCTGTTTCAGACGAAGCAAGCACGCACGCATGCTTTTCCTCGCTCATCGCCTCTCGCTCGCTCATCATACTCTGTGGTTTCTTTGTCTTTCATAGGAAGCGTAGCTCCGCCCAAATTTAACGCTCTTACGCCTACGTTTACGCTTACGCTTACACTTCAAAAATGGTGACGGCTCCTGACAAGACGACTACAGCTACGCAGCTCTCATAACTGGAACACAATATAAATAGTAATCTACTATTAACAACCACTAAATTATGCAACACTTGCCTTTAGTCGTCAGTATAACTACTTAAAGTTGATTTCACACTGTACTAAGGAACTGCTTTAAGGTCAAAAGTGAACTGAATAGTTCTGAATAGTTTCCTACACCCTCGCTAGATTGCAGAACTCTCCAAGGAAGTTAAGGAGGGGGGACGAATTTATGACAGGGGACGGATTTGGCACATATTACCTTATATGTACGAGTAAGGTGCTGGATTGGTTTCACGAAACACGTGTCCGGGAACAAATCAACGATTGCGTAAACCCCCGCTCACCAAACAATTATTTAATCAACCCGTTAGAGGTCATCATGAAACTGCGGCGCAAGCACAAGATAGTGTCTCTCATAGAGGGGAGGGGGGAGGAAGCATCTCGTGGAGAATGAAAACAAAAACAAAAGAAAATCCAAAATGGCGGTTCGAAAATTTCATAATTTTTGCGAAATACGTGAAAATCGAGGTTCGAGGCTGTTCTTTTTGTCCACCGATAACGGATCTGATGTTAGTTTCGCATTTAAGTTTAAAGATGGCGCCCCGAAATCGGTCGTAATCCGATTTTCCGTTCGCCGCCAACTGGGGTTCCGATTTCGATCGTTAAACGCTCGGTAAATACGATTTTACGCAACTTCCAATCCTCCGTTTGTTTATGTTTTCGAACGAAAAGAGGTAACGGGAACGTGCGCGATTCTATTTTTTATTTCGAAACCCAAACGCGATTTTCGCAACCGACGACCAAAACTACTCCTCCTCTACAAATAAACATTTTCGCTGCTGCCGCCGGCGATCTCCCGCGAAGAACTTAAAAGTTTGTTTGTATACGTACGTATTTGTGTTGTATCCGTCCAAAATACGAATGGATTTCCGAAAACTGGGTCGACTAACGCCGGAAGTCACTCCGGACGAACGCACGGAACGAAAATATACGCGATCGCTTTCGTCGCGTCTGTCCGTCACGATAATCTCGAGACTTTTATGTTTTACGTTGTTGCTGCTGTATCGTAGATGTGTTTCGTTTGTTTTACAAAACAGAAGTCTTGCTTATCTATCCGTCCGTTGTTCGCGCGTCTATTGTTACTACTACAGAGTGAGCAACCGGAACTGTCCACAATCGCACGTCAACCGCTTCAGGCGAAAAATCTTGGCGATACGGGAAAATTACCCTAGTCGACTCGACCTACTGCAGTAATTTTGAAACCGCAGTTACGACATAACCTAACTTGAAATGAGATTGTTTTAACCAGAGGACGGGGAACAGAAATATCTTAACGAAGACAGTTTCCCCCGTTTTTTTTTTTTCTTGAATTCAAGTTAGGGTACGAAAAAATGACAAGTTAACAAATTAAGAAACGGTCAAATATTGCAAGCAACAGCCAACTTTACGTAAATTTTTCATCATTCAAATCGCGAAACGGGGACGAGAATTCGTAACAACTTAATAAAAAAAAATTAAAAGACGATCGACTTCGTTTAAACAAAGAAATGTCTTCGCGTTGGTCAAATGCGTAAATCTACCGCGCATTCGCGTCGTATTATAACGCACGATCGCATTTCAAGCGCTTCAGGTGAACGAAGCCCGATACGTAACTCTGCGTAAAAATCTTGGCGATACGGGAAAATTACCCTAGTCGGCTCGACTTACCCCGGTAATTCTCAAACCGTAACAACATAACTTGAAATGAGATTATTTTAACCAGAGGACGGGGAACAGAAATATCTTAACGAAGACAGTTTCCCCCTTTTTTTCTTGAATTGAATTTAGGGTACGAAAAAAAATGACAAGTTAACAAATTAAGAAACGGTCAAATATTGCAAGCAACAGCCAACTTTACGTAAATTTTTCATCATTCAAATCGCTAAACGGGGACGAGAATTCGTAACAACTTAATAAAAAATAATTAAAGGACGATCGACTTCGTTTAAACAAAGAAATGTCTTCGCGTTGGTCAAATGCGTAAATCTACGGCGCATTCGCGTCGTATTATAACGCACGATCGCATTTCAACCGCTTCAGGTGAACGAAGCCCGATACGTAACTCTGCGTAAAAATCTTGACGATACGGGAAAATTACCCTAGTCGGCTCGACTTACCCCGGTAATTCTCAAACCGTAACAACATAACTTGAAATGAGATTATTTTAACCAGAGAAACGGGGAACGGAAATATCTTAACGAAGACAGTTTCCCCCGTTTTTTCTTGAATTCAAGTTAGGGTACGAAAAAATGACAAGTTAACAAATTAAGAAACGGTCAAATATTGCAAGCAACAGCTAACTTTACGTAAATTTTTCATCATTCAAATCGCGAAACGGGGACGAGAATTCGTAACAACTTAATAAAAAAAAAAATTAAAAGACGATCGACTTCGTTTAAACAAAGAAATGTCTTCGCGTTGGTCAAATGCGTAAATCTACTGCGGATTCGCGTCGTATTATAACGCACGATCGCATTTCAAGCGCTTCAGGTGAACGAAGCCCGATACGTAACTCTGCGTAAAAATCTTGGCGATACGGGAAAATTACCCTAGTCGGCTCGACTTACCCCGGTAATTCTCAAACCGTAACAACATAACTTGAAATGAGATTATTTTAACCAGAGGACGGGGAACAGAAATATCTTAACGAAGACAGTTTCCCCCTTTTTATTTCTTGAATTGAAGTTAGGGTACGAAAAAAATGACAAGTTAACAAATTAAGAAACGGTCAAATATTGCAAGCAACAGCCAACTTTACGTAAATTTTTCATCATTCAAATCTCGAAACGGGGACGAGAATTCGTAACAACTTAATAAAAAAAAAAATTAAAAGACGATCGACTTCGTTTAAACAAAGAAATGTCTTCGCGTTGGTCAAATGCGTAAATCTACCGCGCATTCGCGTCGTATTATAACGCACGATCGCATTTCAACCGCTTCAGGTGAACGAAGCCCGATACGTAACTCTGCGTAAAAATCTTGGCGATACGGGAAAATTACCCTAGTCGGCTCGACTTACCCCGGTAATTCTGAAACCGTAACAACATAACTTGAAATGAGATTATTTTAACCAGAGGACGAGGAGCAGAAATACCTTAACGAAGACATTTTTCTTTTTTTTTTTTTTTTCAAATAAGGAAATAGTCACGGAGGAAAATTGACAAGTTAACAATTTAAGAAAGGAAAGTGTAGAATATAACGTGCAACAGTCAAACAACGAATAACAAGCTTAACCGAACTAGGGTAGGACTGGATCGTAAAGGTTGGAAATACAAAAATATTTGCATCTAGGGTTTTTAGTGTTGCCAACTGAGGACACTTCCGGTTGCTCGCTCTATACTACCTACACGAGTTTGAGGAGTATTCGCAGATTCGTCGCCTTGTTTCGACGAGAAAATGGGCGCTTGTAGATTTGATTTATTCCATTTTTGTTGTATTTATGTGATAGATAGTTTTTATTTTCTCACAAACATAAGAAAAATATTTAAAAAAATATATTTTTAGTTTGTTAATTTTTCTTGTGTTCCTAATTCTTTGTACATATCTTTATTTATATAAATATATATAGGAGGATGATGAATGTATATATTAAAATATAACGAGAAAACAATCTCTTTGGTATGCATGCTTGAGAATTTGTGTTTTTGTCATTATATGTTCCTCTCAGCTCTATTATTTTATTTTATTTTTTCTATTTTTTTTTAAATATTTTTATACATATATATATATTGACAATATGTTATGCCATATTATGTTTGTTATAATAAATATTTTCCATATCTCCAATTGCACCCTTTTTACACACGCATTTTTCTTTCACTTTATACACTGCACTATCCGATGACTTTGTTCTTTCTTTAAAAAAGTTTTATTAATATCTTTTAAATTTAATTCGGATTAATTTTATAATTTTATTCTCATCCGAATGGTCGCTGCTTAATTCGAATATTCTTTTGGCTTCTCGCTTTGTGTTGCTTTCCTTCCCGCATTCATTTTTTAAAAATTTTTTTTTATTTGTTTCTGTTTCCGTACAAATGTGCTTGTACTTTTAGGTGAAAACTTTTACTTTCGAAATTATGTCGTTTTAAAATGCGATTATACACGGTACAAAATGGAAAGTATTGTCTCGATTTCGTAACGTTCCGTAAACGTGCGGTTTATCGATGAATAATTATTTGCATCTCGTTTATATCGAAATAAAGCCGGGCGAGATAGTGATGTGGTGAATAAATAAAAATCGCTATCCCGCTGATTAATTGCCCGGTTATTTTTAGGCGAATTAATCTAAACGGGATTTAGATGATTAAACTCTCAAGACGTGACCATATTTTTGCGTTTCTTTCGCTCATAATGTTCGAATCAGTAACGACTTATGTTTAGAAATAATTTATCTAGAATCTACGACGCGAGAGCTTCAATTTGATGTGTAACACGACACACTTTCCGACATGTCGATTTTCTTACGAAATTCCAAAAGGGAAAAAATCGACAAAATTCGAACTTGTTGGGATTTCATTCAAACTCCGTTCACGGACGTGTCTGAGAGCGTGAAGAATGATTTTGGACTCAAAATTACTGTAAGAATTTCGACTAAGTCACAATTCGGGCGGGATTTGTTGGAAAACATCAAATTTTTCGATCAAATCGCAATTCTTGGGCGTATTTTTATTCCCCGCAAACTCGAACGATCTGTTTTAGAAGCAGTGATGCAAATATTAATCAGTAATGAGGGCAGTTTCCGCGAGCTCCCTGATTTGATCAAAAAATTCGGAAATAAGGCCAAAATTCCGATATTTTTGCTATTATTTCGCTAATAATGATTGTATCGATAATGATCTATGTTTAAAAATAAGTTTGATAGAATCTACGAGGCGAGACCTTCAATTTGATGTGTAACACGACACACTTTCCGACATGTCGATTTTCTTACGAAATTCCAAAAGGGAAAAAATCGACAAAATTCGAACTTGTTGGGATTTCATTCAAACTCCGTTCACGGACGTGTCTGAGAGCGTGAAGAATGATTTTGGACTCAAAATTGCTGTAAGAATTGCGACTAAGTCACAATTCGGGCGGGATTTGTTGGAAAACATCAAATTTTTCGATCAAATCGCAATTCTTGGGCGTATTTTTATTCCCCGCAAACTCGAACGATCTGTTTTAGAAGCAGTGATGCAAATATTAATCAGTAATGAGGGCAGTTTCCGCGAGCTCCCCTGATTTGATCAAAAATTCGGAAATAAGGCCAAAATTCCGATATTTTTGCTATTATTTCGCTAATAATGATTGTATCGATAATGATCTATGTTTAAAAATAAGTTTGATAGAATCTACGAGGCGAGACCTTCAATTTGATGTGTAACACGACACACTTTCCGACATGTCGATTTTCTTACGAAATTCCAAAAGGGAAAAAATCGACAAAATTCGAACTTGTTGGGATTTCATTCAAACTCCGTTCACGGACGTGTCTGAGAGCGTGAAGAATGATTTTGGACTCAAAATTGCTGTAAGAATTGCGACTAAGTCAGAATTCGGGTGGGATTTGTTGGAAAACATCAAATTTTTCGATCAAATCGCAATTCTTGGGCGTATTTTTATTCCCCGCAAACTCGAACGATCTGTTTTAGAAGCAATGATGCAAATATTAATCAGTAATGAGGGCAGTTTCTGCGAGCTCCTGATTTGATCAAAAACTCGCAAATAAGGCCAAACCTCCGATATTTTTGCTATTATTTCGCTAACAATGTTTGAGTCGCTAACGATTTATGTATAGAAATAATTTCTGTAGAATCTACGAGGCGAGAGCTTCAATTTGATGTGTAAGACGACCCACTTTCCCGACATGTCGATTTTCTTACGAAATTCCAAAAGGGAAAATAATCGACAAAATTCGAACTTGTTGGGATTTCATTCAAACTCCGTTCACGGACGTGTCTGAGAGCGTGAAGAATGATTTTGGACTCAAAATTGCTGTAAGAATTTCGACTAAGTCAGAACTCGGGCCGGATTTGCTGGAAAACATCAAATTTTTCGATCTATTCGCAATTCTTGGGCGTATTTTTATTCCTCGCAAAGTTAAACGATTTGTTTTAGAAGCACCGATGCAAATATAACAAAATATCAATCAGTAATGAGGGCAGTTTCCGCGAGCTCTCCTGATTTGATCAAAATTCGGAAATAAGTCCAAAACTTCCGACATTTTTGCGTTTCTTTCGCTCATAATGATTGTATCGGTAACGACTTATGTTTAAAAATAATTTATCTAGAATCTACGAGTCGAAAGCGTCAATTTGATGTGTAACACGACCCACTTTCACTTTCACATGTCGATTTTCTTACGAAATTCCAAATGGGAAAAATCGGTAAAATTCGAACTTGTTGGGATTTCATTCAAACTCCGCTCACGCTCGTTTCGGAGAGCGTGAAGAACGATTTTGGACTCAAAATTACTGTAAGAATTTCGACTAAGTCAGAATTCGGGTGGGATTTGTTGGAAAACATCAAATTTTTCGATCAAATCGCAATTCTTGGGCGTATTTTTATTCCCCGCAAACTCGAACGATCTGTTTTAGAAGCAGTGATGCAAATATTAATCAGTAATGAGGGCAGTTTCCGCGAGCTCCCTGATTTGATCAAAAAATTCGGAAATAAGGCCAAAATTCCGATATTTTTGCTATTATTTCGCTAATAATGATTGTATCGATAATGATCTATGTTTAAAAATAAGTTTGATAGAATCTACGAGGCGAGACCTTCAATTTGATGTGTAACACGACACACTTTCCGACATGTCGATTTTCTTACGAAATTCCAAAAGGAAAAAATCGACAAAATTCGAACTTGTTGGGATTTCATTCAAACTCCGTTCACGGACGTGTCTGAGAGCGTGAAGAATGATTTTGGACTCAAAATTGCTGTAAGAATTGCGACTAAGTCAGAATTCGGGCCGGATTTGCTGGAAAACATAATTTTTTTCGATCTATTCGCAATTCTTGGGCGTATTTCTATTCCTCGCAAAGTTAAACGATTTGTTTTAGAAGCACCGATGCAAATATAACAAAATATCAATCAGTAATGAGGGCAGTTCCCGCGAGCTCTCCTGATTTGATCAAAAATTCGGAAATAAGTCCAAAACTTCGACATTTTTGCGTTTCTTTCGCTCATAATGTTCGAATCGGTAACGACTTATGTTTAGAAATAATTTATCTGGAATCTACGAGTCGAAAGCGTCAATTTGATGTGTAACACGACCCACTTTCACTTTCACATGTCGATTTTCTTACGAAATTCCAAATGGGAAAAATCGGTAAAATTCGAACTTGTTGGGATTTCATTCAAACTCCGCTCACGCTCGTTTCGGAGAGCGTGAAAAACGATTTTGGACTCAAAATTACTGTAAGAATTTCGACTAAGTCAGAATTCGGGCGGGATTTGTTGGAAAACATCAAATTTTTCGATCAAAATCGCAATTCTTGGGCGTATTTTTATTCCCCGCAAACTCGAACGATCTGTTTTAGAAGCAATGATGTAAATATTAATCAGTAATGAGGGCAGTTTCCACGAGCTCCCCTGATTTGATCAAAAATTTCGGAAATAAGTCCAAAACTTCGACATTTTTGCGTTTCCTTCACTAATAATGTTTGAATCGCCAACGATTTATGTTTAGAAATAATTTGTCTAGAATCTACGAGGCGAGAGCTTCAATGTGATGTGTAACACGACCCACTTTCCGACTGCGAAATTTTGATCTCGAAAAAATTGAAGATGTTTTTGAAAAGTTCCTCCGATCGAAATAAATATTTATAACTATTTAACTCTTTAAGTTTGAGTTTGGTTCTGGAAAGAAACATCAGCTTTCAGATCCTGCTCATCGCGAGGTAACATATGTACCTGTTTCGTGTTTAATTTAACCCCCTTCAACCGTCCGGCGATTAAAGGGAATATTTACATAAGTACGTATTCGCTTAGAAGTTTCCTATGTGAAGAATCTCCTAATGACATGTCGATATTTATCTTAAATCCATGTATAGTATATACATAGATACATACGCGATCCCAAAAATAAAATCCAAGGAAGCCAAGAATTTCGAAATAGGCAGCAAAGAACACCTAACGAGCGAGCGAGCTTACGGCGAGCTTTACGTTCGTTTGCGAGAGAACACAATCTAGAAGGCTTATGAAATGAAGCAGTGTATTTAAAACAATAGACGTATGTAGTTATGTACTTCAATCTAATAGGCATACGACAGAAGCTTATCGGCGGTACAGACGATGATACACAAAAGCACCATCATCACGTTCACATACACGCACACAGATACACACATACAACCTCCATTGTTAGAAAAAAAAGAGAAAAAAAGGAGATCCGTTTTTGTACCGCTGACACCTGCACGAAATCAGAACGACACTCTCGTCGTCTTCCAGGCATGGAGTAGCACGCACGATTGTTTTGTTTCGTTTTTAACTTTTTTTTTCGTTATTTTTTTATGATTGTTTCATTTCCGTGTGCTACTGCGTTTTGTTTCTCTTTTCGCGGCCAGGTGAGATTATTTTTTTAAATAAATTGTTGCATGTCCTCCCGTAGATGGAATTTGCTGGTCGATTTCGTTGCATTTTTTTAGTGCTTACGACCGAGTCCCCCTCCCCTCCCCCTCCCCGCGAGGTGCATGCTGGTCGGGGTCGACCGAAGAAATATAGAAATTAGTGAGTTTGGAATGCGGCATGTTCAGCTTACCTGCTCGGCGCTCGAAATTTCTGTAATAACATTCGTAGATGTCTATTGGTAGATTGATTGCATGTTTCTTTTTTTAGATATTCTTTTTTTTCTTGTTACTGTACAGAGTGTTCGAAATAATAATAATAATAATAATAGCAATCATAATAATAATAATAATAAAACAGGTACTTACAGTTTGTTAAAAAGGTGGTACCGGACAAGGACGTACGTCGATGAATGCAGCGTACTGAAGTCAGTTGATTGGAGAATAGGTAGGAGGGTGGGTGGGTCGGTTAACACATTCGCTGCGTTCACCGACATACGCTCTTGGCCGGTACCACCTTTTTAACAAACACTAGTTATTATTACTTACTTTACGTGATATTGAAGTAAAACCGTTTATGTCAAAACTATAATAGTATCCCCGCATCACATATCTAAGTGAGTTTCTCACCAAATGATTTCGTGATTAACTCCAACGACACGTGCTTCGCTAATGAGAGATCTACCATATTCAAACCGTATTTTATCGAACGATGAATGAATAGGCGAACCAATTCTGCACCTCCTGGCCTCCACGCTAACGAAACACGTGCCCCGGAAATCGCAACAACATCAAATCTTATTAGCTAAAATTATTAAACGTCGTTAAACGTCAATGTCAAATCTCAACGACGTCAAACGTCAAACGTCAATCGTCAAAGACAAAAATTAACTTCGAACGTCAAAGTCCACTGTCAATTCTAATCACAAGTATCTATATATATATATATATATATATATATATATATATATATATATATATATATAGATAAAGAGTAAGTCTCGTGAAAGATTGGTCGAAATAGTGAAACAAACGAAGTTCGTTGGTTTGAAATTTTTCAAAAGCGAATCTAATTGGTCGAGATAACGAAAAAGCGAAGCTGATTTGGTCGAAATGGTTAAGGAACGAGTCTTTCCTTAACCATCTCGACCAATCAGCTTCGCCTTTTTCGTTATCTCGACCAATCGAATCTGATTGGTCGAATTGGTTAAGGAACGAATCTGATTGGTTGAAATTATTTTAAAAAACGAATCCGATTTGTCTAAGTTAACGATTGAAACCGGTTAAAACATCGAATCTCATTGGTTAAAATTGTTTCGGCCTCAACGATATACGTAAACGTCAACCAACAATATTAAACGTTAAAGTCAAATCTCGACGACAACCTCAAAGGTCAATATGTCAATATGACAAAAGCTAACTTCAAACGTCAACGTCAACTGTCAATTCCAACCCCTAAATTTCTACATATACAGTTAGTTAGAGTAGTAGAGTAAATCTCGTTGGTCAAAATCATGAAAGTTTGGCCAAAATAGGGAAAACAAGCGAAGCTCACTGGTTGAAATTGTACACAAGCGAATCTGATTGGTCGAAATAACTAACAGATCAAATCCTATTAGTTGGAAAAAGTACAGAACGAATGTGATTGGTCGAAATGGTCAAGGAACGAATCTCATTGATCGAAATCGTTGAAAAGCGAATGTGATTGGTTGAAACCATCGAGGAACAAATCTGATTGGTTGTAGTAATGAAGAAACGAATCTGATTGGTTGAAAAATATCCAAACGAACATCTCATTGGTTACAGTTGTTTTAGAACTGGTCTAATTGCTTCGAAACAGTCGAAAATATAAATCCGTTTGGGTGAAAAGGACGAATCTGAACCAATGGTTAACTCCAAACGTAGAATTGAAACCATAACGATGTACCTCACCGTCAAATAACGATAGTAAATGTTAAAATCAAAAGTCAAGCGTCAATGTCGAATCTGAACGACAAAGTCAAAGACCAAATGTTAACGTCAAACGTCAACTGTCAAATTCAATCCTCAAATGTCTATATATGCAGTGAAGAGAAAAGGAAAAGGAAGCATCGGTCAACATAATTTGTCGGTTGAAATGGCTTAAAATGTATCTCATTGGTCGGAATAACTAAACGGACAAAGTCCATTGGTTGACATCGTTAAGAGACACATCCCATTGGTTGAAATCGTTAAGAAACGCATCCCATTGGTCGAAATTAATTAAGAACTAGGCGCGGATACTTTCAAATAGTTAAGGAATGAATATGATTCGTCAAAATCGCCGAGAAACGTACATACCCAATCGGTTGGTATCGTTAAGAAACGATTCTGATTCGTCAAAAGCGCCCAAGAACGAATCTTATTGGTTCAAAGCGTTAAGGAACGAATCTTATTGGTCGACAAAATTAAAACTCCAATCTTATTGCTCGGAACAATAGAAAAGGGCGAAGCTGAGTAATTGGATCATTACGAAGCAATTTTCGCCTCTCAAGAAATTAGGAAGATGGTTGCAGTTTCGGTGGGTTTCGTTACGTTTCGTTATCCGTACCGATGGTTCCTTCAGGAATATCGAAGTTGTAGTAATGTATACATAAATATATATATATATATATATATATATGTATCAGCACTAACAGGCCTTAAAAGTCCAGGGCCTAGGGCCCAGGGGGACATAAATATCGCGCTAAATACTTATCCACAAAAATCGAAGCAATGAGGCGTATTATGAGAATCTCGCCGAGGGATAGGAGTTAGAAACGAAATATCAGAGAACGTGTGAGAATTACGAATAAAAGACACAGAAAGCGATCAGTAAGGTTCGACAAACGAGTGCAACGTCAGGGGCGTATCGCGCAAAAGTAGGTATTATTAATAAATAATGTGTTTTCGCCTTTTATTGACACTGTGGCAAAATACTAAACGTACGGCCGTTCACTTCCACGGCTATCGAATGACTAAACTCTCCACTAGCTCGGTGTCGATCTAAATTCCCATCTCGGCGCTTCTGCCGTAGCACGCGTTTGTCGAACCTTAGCAATTAGTACGGTATGGCCAGGTGCTACGTTGAATACCACTGGTGAGACGAGGAAGAGGAATGACAGCAAGAATGAAAATTAAGCATCGGACAACGTAAGAGGACGTTGACTGAACCGATACTAAGACGAACAATTAAATACAATTTTGTCTTTCATTGGTTAAAAAGGGTGATGGAGATTATCCAGAAGTTGGCAGCATTGAGGAACTTTGCCAGAAGCTTCGATCGGTTACGATTTTCATTTCTTTTCTTTTCTATTTGACCTAATCACTAATTAACTCTGTTCTAGCGTCTCCGTCGCGCTGCGCTTTGCTAAAATCTTACCACACTTTATCCCCAGAACACTCTGTACAAATATGTCCAATAATTATTCATTCCTTATCAATTATATACGATAACTCTTTCAAAATCGCTCATCCTCGTACTTTCCTCACTAATTTGTCGATTAATTGGTCCGTTTCTCAACTCAACGCACAATTACGACGATTCTTGCGCCACGATGACGATTCATCGATAGACAGACGACGACCTTACGAAATTTTACTTTAAATTGAAATTTCTTACCACTACTCGAAAACTAGGAGCGAGAGAGCGGCGAGCTTGTCGCGTCGCGTGCGAATGCAACGGAGACGGACAACGCTAATTTATTAGATATGTATACTATCATCGTTCCGTTTAATTACAATCGTTGAGTACGCCTTCCTACTCGGTACCGGCTCGTCGATTCCACAATAAACTTATCGCTCGTACGTAGATATGCGTAATTCGAATTCAATTTTAAAAATAAACAAATACGACTCGCGATTACGCGACGGAAAACGTAACAATAATAATTCGACGATAAGTAAGCGACGACAACACGAAACGTAGATCCTACGGAATTAGAAATTAGTAGTCATTAGTCGAGCTGTTTTGGTCAGTGATTGAAGTGGACGTGGAAGTTATCGCGAAAATCCGCGCGAGTTTTCTTTTTTTTTTTCTTGTTTCGTTTCATTTTATCTAATCGTAGATTTCCTTTTAGTCTAGTTTGCGACTTTGCGATTAATCAGTAGGTACCTAATTCGTTAATTAATTAATTAATTAGTTTGAGAGGCAGTATCAGTAGTTTTTAGTTTAAAACGAAATTAACATGTCGTAGAAGTTGTAATCAGTAGAAAGAACTCACTTCAAATACTGACTTTTATTGCATCAAAATCAATATCCTTTCATCGTTGGATCCGTTCTGGTTTCGTTCACTTTTAGAAAACGTCAAATTTGTTTGTTTATTCAAGTAAATATTAGTTCTGGTGCAATATAGCTGATTATTTCATAGTTATTAACTCTTAAGAAGTGAAACAAATCACAAACTAAACCAAAACGTGGGTCTTAAATGGGAGAAAATGGAAGGAATCTAGTCATCTGGTCGTCTAATCGATATAGAGACCACGACTCCGTCTGATTGGCAGAAATAAATCGAAGAATTGGTGTGATTGGTCGAAATAAATCGAGGTATCGGTGTGATTGGTCGAAATAAATCGTAGAATCGGTGTGATTGGTTGAAGTAAATCGAAAAGTCGGTGCGATTGGTGGAAATAAATCGAAGAATCGGTGTGATTGGTCGCAATAAATCGAAAAACCGGCGTGATTGGTCGAAATAACGAAAGACGGAATCCGATTGGTGGAAGCAATTTACAAGAAGGAAGTAGATTTAAAAAGGACCAACCTAATCGGTCTAAAATCGCTAAAAAAATCGAATCTGATTAGTTGAAAAATGAAAATGTACATAACGAACGTGATTGGTCGAAATTGTGGACGAGCGAAGCTCATTGGTTGAAATTCCAATACAACGAATTTGTATCAAACGCCAACTTCAAATATCCACGTCAAAGTCAAACGTCTACTGTCAAATCTCAATAACAACCTCAAACCGCAATATGTCATCGTCAAATGCCAAAGATTAAAGCTAACGTCAAACGTCAAAGACAAGAGTTAACGTCAAACGTCAAAGATAAGAGTTAACGTCAAACGTCAAATATTAACGCCAACTGTTAAATTTCAACCTCAAATGTCTATGAATGTAGTAGTTAAAAGAGTATATCTCGTTAGTCAAAGACGTGAAACCAACAAAGCTCATTGGTTGAAATTGTTCAAAAAACCAATTTGATAAATCTGAAAATAACTAACAAGTGAATCTAATTCGTGCGGTTAAGTAAGAAGCGCGATGTAATTGATCAAAACGCCGACCTTAAACGTCAATATATCGTCGTCAAATGTCAAAGACGGAAGTTAACGTCAAATGTCAAAGACGGAAGTTAACGTCAAACGTCAAAGACAAAAGTTAACGTCAAACGTCAAACGTCAAACGTCAACGTCAACTGTTAAAATTCAACCTCAAATGTCTATGAATATAGTAATTAAAAGAGTATATCTCGTTCGTCAAAAACGTGAAACGAACAAAGTTCGTTGGTTGAAATCGTGCGAAAACGAATCTGATGAATCTGGAAATAACTAACAAGTGAATATAATTCGTGCGGTTTAGTAAGAAGCGCGATACAATTGGTCAAAACGCCGATCTCAAACGTCAATATAACAACGTCAAATGTCAAAGACGAAAATTAACGTCAAACGTCAATTGCTGATTCGTTGAAATCTTTAAAGAGCGGATGTCATTGATTCATATATTAAATGTATATATATATATATATTTCGTGACCTTTTTATACTTATCTTATATGATAGAGATCTACCACTAATAGGTCAATAAAACAAGGCTGGTTTGAGCGATAGTTATATTTTCAGAACGTTTACAAACGTTTTCGGAACACCTTTCCGAAAACGTTTGTAAACGTTCTGAAAATATAACTATCGCTCAAACCAGCCTTGTTTTATTGACCTATTAGTGGTAGATCTCTATCATATAAGACTGATTCATATAGTTAAGCAGTGAATTCTATTGGCTAGAAATATTAGAAAGCGTCTCTGATTAGTCGAATTAAAGGAAGGAAGCTGATTGGTTGAAATAATTTTAGAAAAAACTAATCTGATTGGTTGAAGTTGTTGAAGAACTTATCTGATTTGACGAGATTGTTGGAAAACGAATCCGATTGGTTGAGATTGTTGGAAAACGAATACGATTGGTTGAGCTTGTTGGAAAACTAATATGATTGGTCGAAGCCATTGAAGAACTCATCTGATTGGTTGAAGTCGTTGAAGAACTTACCTGATTTGACGAGATTGTTGGAAAACGAATCCGATTGGTTGAGATTGTTGGAAAACGAATACGATTGGTTGAGCTTGTTGGAAAACTAATATGATTGGTCGAAGCCATTGGAGAACTCATCTGATTGGTTGAGGCCGCTGAATAACTTATCTGATTTGTCGAGATTGCTACAAAACGAATCCGATTGGTTGAGATTGTTGGAAAACGAATACGATTGGTTGAGACTGTTGGAAAACGGATATAATTGGTTTAGGCCATTGAAGAACTCATCTGATTGATTGAAGTCATTGAAGAACTTACCTGATTGGTTAAAGAACATTAAGGAACTTATCAGATTGATTAAGATTGTTGAAAAACAAATCTGATTGGTTGAAGCCACCGAAGAACTAATCTGATTGGTGGATTAAAGAAGACAACAGGAAAGATTGCGACTTTGAAGTAATTCGGATGAAAAGGTTCGATTTAGTGAATTTAACGTTAACGAATCCTAACTGGGAGGTTGATAAGGTACGCAATTCGATTAGATTAAATTAGTTTGTGATTTGTTAACCCTCCTCCGCTGTACCCTGTATCCTCCCATCACATTCCTCGAATCTACCTAAAATGTCGTTTCGTAATTACAGGATTACCACATCTACCGTCTAAATCGCTAGCGGATCAGCATCGCAACCATGCGATGGAGGCGGATTTCGGCAGCCCCACACCCTATTATTTTCATCGCGATGCCAATTACAGCACGCTTCCGACGAGGAAGGTCCATCACAATCACCGTCATATCCTGAACGAGCTTCCGGAACGGTCGGTCACGCCGGATATCACGCGCGATTTGGGCAGCCGGAAGTACGAAAGTCCCGCGACGGATTTTAAGGAAAAACACCAATCGAGACAATACCAAGTTCTTCGTCGAGACAATCACAACTCAACGGACGACACCAATATACAAGTGCCTTCTTCATCGACTTCGACGCTCAAGATTTCCCCATCGACCCGAAGGGTACGGGTAGTTTCCATTGTTCGACGCCGGCGCCCAAAGCGGGCGATCTGAAAGCGGCCGTTAACTTGGAAAATCGTCTGTTATCGCCGAAGAGGTCCACCATGAGTAACGAGGAGTTGTACGCGATGATACACAAAAGCAAGAAGAAGTTGAATATCGGCGACGAGGCGAACAACGACAGGGCTTCCCCGGTGGAATTCGAGTTCTCGCCGAAGGTCACGCCGAAATCCCCCGAAACCGGGTATCTCGGAGATAAGTCGAGGAACCGATTGAGCTGGTCGCCCGGCACCGACGAGCTGGGCGAGCTTAAAGAGGGATTTTCGAACGATTCCAGGTCGAGGCAGAGCTGGGCCTGTAAGGATCGGAAAGGCTCCGTTCAAACGTCGCGATTGGATTTTAAAAAGTTACTCCTCCAGCATAGCAAACAGACAGTTCCTACGAAAAACAACAAACTATCGGCCGTCGAACAGTTGAAATTGTCCAAGGAACAGGCACAACCGACGCCCCCGAAGCAACACCAGGACGACATGGGCATCTTAGAATTGAGCCGTTCGCCGAGGACGATCGGGAATAGGAAGTTTAACACTTTGAATTCCCCGAGGGGAACCCCCGACAAGCCGAGATCGGCGCCGAAATTGCTATCGCCCCGGTCGCAATGGAGATTTGCCAGTCCCAGATCGGACGTGCTCTCCTCGACGATCCCCGAAGATTGCAGGGAGGACGAGAGCCCGAACAGTTCGGGCGAGAGACGTCGCAGCAGGCACCTGGAGGAAAACGACGGCGGTAAATCGATAGTACAAAATTTGTTCGGTAACGGAAGATCGCTAGATAACTGTAAAAGTATCGCCGAACGATTGCAAGCGCAACGAGCTCGATTCTTCAGCGGAAACGGGAATTCCCCTCCGGGGGCGTACAGGAACAGGGAGACCACGGAGAAATCGGTACGGCCGGCGTTAGAAACCGCGTTCTAACCCTCGGGCTCAGACCCATCGTCCATCTATAATCCGCTCTGGTAATAGGGCCGGCTATGGACGGTGAGGAGAGTATTTTTCTGGAACTCGGGTACCCCCACTACAGACGCGCGCTCACGCCAACGAAATTCATTGACCTAGCGTGCGGTTAAAATCCGAGGTGAGCCAGTAGTGGGAAGCGGCCCTATTACCAGAGCGGACTATATTCATTTCGTACTTTTACACTTTTGTAAGTTTCGTATCTAGTCGAAAATTTTTATTTATTTCGATCTGACCGATGGCTTCGTTGTCGCCCGACATGTACGAGTTTTTTGTTTTCTATTTCCCGGTTCTAGTTGATTGGAGGGATTCTACGTGTTTATCAGCTTTATTTATGTACGTATACTACATATTTTATGATGACGAGGACGATGATTATCGTTTCTTTTTGACAATTAGCGATGCCTTAAATTATACATATACATATATATGAAATCTAATATATATCTTATCAATTATGATAATTGAATATAATTTATTTTTAATTTCATGTTTTGTGCAGGAAGAATCATTACGGAAGGTATGTACGTACCTATTATAGTGATTGTTACGTTAGATATTGAGTTTTAAAGAAATATATATCCTGGTATGAATGCGGTTTTATTTTGTATTTTCGATAACATCGACGAAAATTTCCACATATTTCCGTATTTTATTTGCCTTTTTCCCTCCCGGTAACGAAAATCGAAATAAGGAAAAGGGAACGACCACGCGAAAGGTAAGTAGCTGATTGGTCGATATAACGGGAGGAAGAATCCGATTGGACGACTTAAGTAAAGAACGCCATGTAATTGGTCGAAATTTCGAAAGAACGAACCTGATTGGTCGATACCTTGAAACAACGAAGGTGATTGGTGGAAATGACTAGACAACCGATACGAATTAAATAACGGATCTGATTGACCGCAGTAAGTAATGAATGCGTTTGCTGACGGGTAAGTAAGGAACGTGATGTAATCGGTTGGAAAATACCAATAAAAGAATTTGATTGATCGAAATAACTAAAGAATAAATCGAATTGCTTACGATATAAGTGACACTATTACTGTCGATTTCCAAAGAAACTCACAATGTTGTTTTATTTTAATCCGTTTTATCTAAGAAACTGTACAACACAAACTTCCACAACGTATTTATTTCGTTCATTGTTTACGTTTTTCTAACCTAAATGTCACACTCACTAAGTACGGTAAACATCTCCAAGATAAATGTAACTGTAGGATATTGTTCACGGGTAATCAAATTACACTTAAACTCTCGGATTTCTTCTCGTTATTATTTTAAAAATATTAACTTCGATTTACATCTACATATAAATTATATACAACACGATTGACAATAGAAAGTCCAACTTAACCTCTAAGAGATGACAGTTCGAAAGAAAAACTTCCTCCAACTCTGTAGAAAACGCGATTATCTATCACAATTCCTCCTCGGCTCATTTGCTTAGTTGTTGCGGATTAACGATCGGTGGTCGCACGGGGCCCATAGGACCCATGGGTCCCATCGGCATCATACCCATCATCGGAGGCCTCATTCCCATCATCGGTGGCATCGGACCGTGAGGTCCCATCATCATCGGGGGCATGGGACCACCGGGTGTCATACCTGACAACAAAAAAGTGATTAAGAATTACGTATATTAAGACATCGACTTCATCCTTCTGTTGTATACAGTCAAACATCTCTAGCTCAAAACTTCGGATGTCATTCCAAATTGTCCCACTATGAGGGGAGGGAAAGTTAGAGAAAGTTATGACGTTACATTCTAGTTCTACGTTCCAGAACTCAATTCAGGGAGAAATTTCGAGATATGGAGATGTCAACTTAGAGAAGTTCGACTGTATCTAGTATAAGTAGCTGATCGACTGCAACAACAAACGATCACACGTATAAAAGACAAAGCGGCTGTAACCGAATTTAATTTGAATACAATTGTTTCAAATAAGCTAAACTGACGGTAACTGAAAATTGATTTACCTGGAGGCATCATTCCCGGACCACCCGGTCCGGCCGGACGTTGTCCCATCGTTAATTGAGCTGGTGGTGGAATCGCGACGCCCTTTCCGGGCGGCGCGAACGGATTATTCGCGATTTTACCAGCCTTGAAGGCAGCCGTTGTAGCATCGATCAGGTGTTGAGCCTGCTCTTCCATCCATTTCTGATAGTAGAATTTTACGTTATCCTTGTGCTTGCGCCCGGTGCAATGGGTTTTTCGCACGCTGGGCGAATCGTGGGTCAGATAAGTATCGCAATAATCGCAATAGTATTTCGGCATTTCTAGGTTAGGATCGGTCGACTAAAAGAAAGTTGATTTTTCACTCACAGAAAATCGTCGTACAGTGAGTATTAGGGCTTACCTTGAGGTGAGGAATAAAGCAGCTTTTCTTCGCACTTTGTTCTTTAAAAAGAAACACTTTTAAATAGCTATTGAGGTTAATTTCTGACCTCAGAAGATAACAAATTTGGACGCTTAGACTTGTGCGCTTACACGTTAACACACCACGACAAACGTCGATAAAATAAAACATCTGCATTGATCTGCATTACCAACACGAGGGAACCGAAGCAACCTGAAGTGAGTCACGATGAAAGATTTTAAAAATTTCTTTTGTGGGAACGCCACATAGAAATAAACTTGCGTTTTATTACATTATTCTCATGTACCACACTTCCTTCACATAAGCGGCACATAAACATTCAAAATGTATGAAAGATAACTTAACATAAACCATACACGAATTGCAACTAACTTCCTTTCTCTTATTTCTCGCCAACCTTTTAATCTAGAAATACACCAAAGCAATGGTAAAGTCGTAATGTGTACAAAAAGAAATGTTGATGGCACCAAAAAGAAAATGTTGAAATCCAAATTCCCGAGAAAAGAAATCAAATTGAACATACAGACAGCCGTTTCAAACGGTAACCACGTGACCACGAAGTTTATGTTGGGCACACTGTAGCAAGAGCTGCTCGCTATCATAAATCTTTGAATTAAACACAGATATATACACCACAGTTTTGTGCTTTTATTTATACAAGACTGCGTACAGTTGTCCAGGTACCATTTTCTATAGGTATCACTTTGAAAATGGTCAACGACGATGAAACTATCTCGCTCGATAGTAACTGTAATTTTTCTTATACGAATACGTTACCGATTAACAAATTATAACTGAAAATATAGCTGTTATATCCGAATTTGTTGTTTAATTGGCCTAAAAGTGGTATATGAAATGATATACGTACGTACAATTGGAATTTTAATAAAGTGTTAATATGTATAGTTGGCAACACCTAGTACGTAATACACCTTACGTAGAAAAAGTCCTTTAAATTTCGGTTAATCACAAATAAAAGAAACGCTTAATCTCGACGCGCTTATTTTCTTATCTCAACCTGAAACGTAACGTCTTTCTTTCTTGACTCACTTCAATTCGTAGTTCTCTACCAACCTGGATAATAGTGCCAACCTAAGACTATGCGGCAAATTTGAATTTTAACTTCGGAATACTTATCTTATATGATAGATCTCTACCACTTCGGAATACTGTAGTTACAATTACGTACTATGTCTTAAAAACTAGAATATATTATAAATTCTGGTCCTAGTATAAAAACATTAAACTGACATAACTGAAAATTACGTCGGTGACAAATAAATATAACAGTAGAATATAAACATCCTTCAATCTAGGGACATTTTACTATAAATCTTCTCCACTTTAATTTACACATCTCTATAATATGTATAATTTTGAGGGAAGATTTGCGTGTTTACGTTGTAACTTATTTGGCTGACGAGAACGACATTGATTGAGTATGGCCAGTGTATATAGAACATATTTTCTCCTTTCTTACTCGTTAAAAATTTAAATTCATGTTTTTTATTGCTAATTAGGAATTTTCAATTTTGGAGGTTGGTACGAACGGCGAAGGTTGCGATGTTAGCTTCAATTGTATTTCTTTCTCCACTTTTCTAATTAAGCTTTAATCTTATTTTGAACATTTTTTCCTAATAATTTTCTTGAAATTACTTTCCGGATGCAATAATATCCGATTTTCATATTAACGCAAGAAAGGAAAATAAATAAACGTCACAAACGTCAACTAAACGTCAAATTCACCATAATAACAGCTGATATAGATAGAAATGGCATCGAGATTGTTCAGCGTTGAAAAGATTAGAATTTTATCGATAAACACCATCGTTATACGCTATTCCGACCGTGAACTAGTCAAGAATCGTCCGGAATAAGATGGTAAGTTTTCCAAGTACATATTTTTCAGGAAGAAATGGCATCATATCGTTCCATCAATCAGAAGTGGGAGATTTCCGATCATAATAAACAAACGTTACGTAATTCCGCGTAATTTCAGAGCAACGGACCGAGCTCGCAAGCTGGCACCGTTAACGACTCGTCCGAGCATTCGGACGATGAAGATCAAGACGAATCTTCGTCGAAACAAGTGAGTTATAACCGGCGAAATGATCATCAGTACGATGACGTTTTTCGGGTAATTTTCAGGAGGAAAACGGCGAGAGTAGTCTCGCAAATTTTCGCCAGGAATGGCAGAAGGAACTGAGCGAAAAGAGGTATCGAAATCGCGACGCCTCCGCGCCGATTCGCGAAAGCCTTGAGGGGAGTTCCAGCGAGGAAGATGACGAAATTACGGTTGGTACTTTCCCGCCGGTTGTGAAACGTTGTGAAATTCCGGGCTGTTGATTGTAGGCGAGAAGATTGTTTTTGAAAGGCATCGAGATGGAGCGCTCGAAGAAGATGTACGAAGCCATACAGTTCTACCGGAGGGCCGTACAGTTAGTGCCGGATATCGAATTTCGTTTAGAGGAAGTGAAGAATAAGGCGCGGAATGATATCGACGAAGAGAAGAAACAAGGTAGAAAATCGTTTTTAAGGGTTTATTCCTCGATCTCCTGCAAAGTTACTTGTCAAAAGTGAAACCCTGTCTGTGAAGGTCCGATGGAGGAGGAAGAAATTTCTGATTTCTTCCTACCCCAACAGGACTTTAGAATCAGAACTTAGGTGATCGCTGGAAAAGACTCATGGATAGTTTGCAAACTGTTACTATGATATTGGGGCTGACTAGTTTGTTCATCTGATTTTCCTTTTCTCCCCTGTTTCAGACCAGTCCAATCTGTCGAAACAAGACAACGAAGGCACCGATATCGATAGCGACGACGAAACCACCAGCCATTTGACCCTTTTGCAAAGGATCGAGAAGAAGGTCGTTAAAACCGACTACTTGTGCACTCCCAAAATCGAACAGAAGGTGAATTTGTGTTTACACACGCGTTTTGGCCTCCTAACCCGATTGACATCTGCGAATCCTATAACGTCATTCTCGAAATCTCTTGTTCTAGGGGACACACATATCCGAATTACCCACCGAAATCCTTCTGTACATCTTACGCTGGGTGGTCAGTTCCGATCTGGATCTACGATCTCTCGAGATGTTCTCTCAGAGCTGCCGTGGCTTCTACATCTGCGCTCGTGATCCCAAAATATGGAAATTGGCATGTGAAAGGTACGGTGACGCTTCAATTTCATCATTATTCATATCATAACCTCAATCAGGAGTGTACGGTTAACCTGGGGCACCCCTCGATTTAATTAACTCGGGTTTGTGTTAGTTATGGTGAGACATTCTCCATTTTGCTTCCCATTTTTTATTATTTGATCGTGAAAGAAGCCTTCCAGTTTGAACGGTGCCTTTAACTACAAGTTGCAACTTCAAATAAAATCGTAGCCAATTAGTTGTGTACAGTTGAAGTCGAAATTTTTGGTTAAATTTTATCTGATTTGATACACGTAAAGTTTTGAACGCTTTAACTTGACACAGGCTATAGTATGATTGTAAAGCTGGTTCTAATTTCATGTGAGTGAAGTTGTAGCTTTAATAACTTCACAATTAACGCCATAGAGGTGAACTTGCAGCTTTAACAACTTCATACTTAACGTAATAAACATGAAGTTCGAGTTTCAGTGTTGCCACGATAACATGTAAAACCATCATTATCACCTTAGAACTAGACTGGGCAAATATGCGGTATGATGAGTCATCTATCCTTTGTCTTTTGTAATATATTACATTGGGAAGCGTACAGATGAGTCATCATACCGCATATTTGCCCAGTTCACTTACTTTAAACCACCACCATCCCTTTATAGTCACTACCATCATCGTGTTATTTTTTTTTTTCATATCTTAAATTTTCCGCCCCCTAAGAAACAAGAGTTTTTTTTATTTTTAGAGCCTGGGGATTGAATTGCGGCGTATTAACTGACGACTATACCTCGTGGAGGGAAATGTTCCTCGAACGGGCGAGGCTTCACTTCAACGGATGTTACATCAGTAAGATCACTTACATCCGGCAGGGCGAGAGCAGCTTCCAGGATCAGTTCTATCGACCCTGGCATGTCGTCACGTTTTACCGATATTTTAGGTAAGATCTTAGGTTAGGCACGTTTACGAAATTTGAAATAAAAAAGAAGAAAACATTCGATCCAGTTCAAGTCGTCATCTTCAGGGATGAAGGGTGCAAATCGCCGGTAATAATCGATGCCCTGTCAAATGATTGGATATGTAACATACATTTTATCACTCCGAATTGACATTTTTAATCGATTTTCATCATCCTGTATTTATTTGTACCAAATGGAATTCGTTCTGTAATTACAGATAACCAATCAGATTCGTTCCGTGTTATTCCCACGAATCGGAATCGCTCTGTAGTTGCTTCCGCCAATCAGGATCGTTTTGTACCTGTTTCAACCAATAAGATTCCACCTGTAATAATTTGGACCAATCATATCGCTTCTTTAGCTATTTTCACCAATCAAGATTCGTTCTGTAATTATGCTAACCAGTAAGATTTGTTTCGGTGTTTTACTCACGAATCACAATCGTTCTGTAGTTACTTCCGCCAACCAGATTCGTTCAGATTAATATTTTGAATGAACTCTTTACTTACTAAATACACATGTAAAACGCAAACTACCTCCGTATTATAGATCGAAAAATGCGAAGAGTCACTCATAAGACCGACATCTTTCTTCTCCAATCAAATTCGTCCTTCAGTTGTTTCAACCAATCAATTTCGTTCTTTCCTTATTCTAACCAATCCGATTACTTAGCGTGTCAACCTATGAAATTGGATCTTTTGCATCCTTTCGATTTGCTTTTTTACTTCTTTCAACCAATCAGCTGCGCGTTCTTTTATTTATTTTGACCAATCGGGTTCGTCGGTGCTTAGTTATTGTTTTTGTTTTGTTTTGTATATGTTTATTTCTCGAATACAAAAGCGTAGAAAACGTCGATAAAAACAATTTTGCGTGCCTTTCAAATGTTTAAAACATTTTTAATAAGTAACACAAATCTGATTGATACAGACACAAAAACAAAATTACATTGTAATTACATTGATCGCTTTGTTTTTGTTTTCGTTAGTTCAGACAATCAACTTTGTAGGTTTTTATCGACCAATCGCGTGTTCGTTTTTATCAACCAATCACGCGTGCTCGCTTTTGTCGACCTATCACGTCTGTTCGTTTTTATCCACCTCGAACTATCACCTGCGCTCGCTATTATGGACCAATCGCGTGTATTCGTTTTTATCAACCAATCACGTGTGGTCGCTTTTATCGATCAATCACATATTCATTTGTATCAACTAATCATGTGAGCTCGCTTTTATCAACCAATCACGTGCGTTCGTTTTTATCGACCAATTACGTATTCGATTTTATCAACAAATCACGTGTGCTCGCTTTTATCGACCAATTACGTCTGTTTGCTTTTATCGACCAATCTCGTGTGTTCGTTTTTATCGACCAATCACGTGTACTTGTTTTAATCGATCAATCACGTATCCTCGCTTTTGTGGCCCAATAACATATTCATTTTTATCAACTAATCATGTGAGCTCGCTTTTATCGACCAATCACGTGCGTTCGTTTTTATCGACCAATTACGTATTCGTTTTTATCAACAAATCACGTGTGCTGGCTTTTATCGACCAATCACGTGTATTTGTTTTAATCGACCAATCACGTGTCCTCGCTTTTGTGGCCCAATAACATATTCATTTTTATCAACTAATTATGTGATCTCGCTTTTATCGACCAATCACGTGCGTTCGTTTTTATCGACCAATTGCGTATTCGTTTTTATCAACAAATCACGTGTGCTCGCTTTTATCGACCAATTACGTCTGTTTGCTTTTATCGACCAATCTCGTGTGTTCGTTTTTATCGACCAATCACGTGTACTTGTTTTAATCGACCAATCACGTGTCCTCGCTTTTGTGGCCCAATAACATATTCATTTTTATCAACTAATTATGTGAGCTCGCTTTGATCGACCAAACACGTGCGTTCGTTTTTATCGACCAATTACGTATTCGTCTTTATCAACAAATCACGTGTGCTCGCTTCTATCGACCAATCACGTCTGTTTGCTTTTATCGACCAACACGTGTGCTCGCCTTTACCGACCAATCACGCCTGTTTGTTTTTATCGACCAATCACGTGCGTTCGTTTTTATCGACCAATTACGTATTCGTTTTTATCAACAAATCACGTGTGCTCGCTTTTATCGACCAGTTACGTCTGTTTGCTTTTATCGACCAATCACGTGTATTTGTTTTAATCGACCAATCAGGTGTCCTCGCTTTTGTGGCCCAATAACATATTCATTTTTATCAACTAATTATGTGATCTCGCTTTTATCGACCAATCACGTGCGTTCGTTTTTATCGACCAATTGTGTATTCGTTTTTATCAACAAATCACGTGTGCTCGCTTCTATCGACCAATCACGTCTGTTTGCTTTTCGCGTGCTCGCTTTTATCAAGCAATTACGTCTGTTTGCTTTTATCGACCAATCACGTGTATTTGTTTTAATCGACCAATCACGTGTCCTCGATTTTGTGGCCCAATAACATATTCATTTTTATCAACTAATTATGTGATCTCGCTTTTATCGACAAATCACGTGCGTTCGTTTTTATCGACCAATTGCGTATTCGTTTTTATCAACAAATCACGTGTGGTCGCTTTTATCGACCAATTACGTCTGTTTGCTTTTATCGACCAATCTCGTGTGTTCGTTTTTATCGACCAATCACGTGTACTTGTTTTAATCGACCAATCACGTATCCTCGCTTTTGTGGCCCAATAACATATTCATTTTTATCAACTAATCATGTGAGCTCGCTTTTATCAACCAATCACGTGCGTTCGTTTTTATCGACCAATTACGTATTCGATTTTATCAACAAATCACGTGTGCTCGCTTTTATCGACCAATCACGTCTGTTTGCTTTTCGCGTGCTCGCTTTTATCAACCAATTACGTCTGTTTGCTTTTATCGACCAATCACGTATATTTGTTTTAATCGACCAATCACGTGTCCTCGATTTTGTGGCCCAATAACATATTCATTTTTATCAACTAATTATGTGATCTCGCTTTTATCGACAAATCACGTGCGTTCGTTTTTATCGACCAATTGCGTATTCGTTTTTATCAACAAATCACGTGTGGTCGCTTTTATCGACCAATTACGTCTGTTTGCTTTTATCGACCAATCTCGTGTGTTCGTTTTTATCGACCAATCACGTGTACTTGTTTTAATCGACCAATCACGTGTCCTCGCTTCTGTGGCCCAATAACATATTCATTTTTATCAACTAATTATGTGAGCTCGCTTTTATCGACCAATCACGTGCGTTCGTTTTTATCGACCAATTACGTATTCGTCTGTATCAACAAATCACGTGTGCTCGCTTGTATCGACCAATCACGTCTGTTTGCTTTTATCGACCAATCACGTGTGCTCGCTTTTACCGACCAATCACGCCTGTTTGTTTTTATTGACCAATCTCGTGTGTTCGTTTTTATCGACCAATCACGAGTGTTAGTTTTTATCGGTCTCCACCAATCACGAGTGTTAGTTTTTATCGGTCTCCACCAATCACGTTTGTTCGTTTTAATCGACCAATCACGTCCGTCCATTTTTCTTTTTTTTTCTTTCTCGTTTTAACCTATCCATCATCTATTATTTTACGATTTTCGTGTTTAGATTTTTTCCCGAAGGTCTCGTTTACATGCTGACGACGCCCGACGAACCGTCCCAATGCGTCGGCTTGCTCAAGACGCGTCACGTCAAAGTCCCTTCGATCCTAAGAGGCCACTATCGTCTGAAAGAGAACGCCGTCACCATGGTGCTTCAGCGACAGGAAAGCGTCAAAATGTACCGGAAAAGTCAACGCAAGGACGTCCAGTACATCGGCAATCAGACGACGTACCATCTGGTTCGTTGATTTCTCCACGTTCGAAATTCATTTCCTCGTTTTTGGTGTGCGTTCTTCTTTCTCGTTTCAGGAATTGAAGATACGCAGCCAAAATCGGAAGAAACACGTCCAGTTGGCGTGGGAGCATTTTTCGATTTACACGTGCGGCAAGGGAGGCGCCGAAAATCGCTGCACCTTCGACGTCGTGGGGAATAATTTCCCCCGTTCTGGTTTTCGAGGGTGAAGAGTTACACGGCCGAATCGGAACAGCCGCTTCAGTGAATTTGTTGTCGTTTTTGTAAAATGTAATTTAGTATCGATTTTGCCCGTTCTAGGTGGTAGTTAGAGGCAACGAAATGATTTGAATGCCTGAAGGGGTGGAAGGGGTAAGGGGGACAAGGGAAGAGAGATCGTCGAGCTTCGTTTTTTTGTTGTAAAATGAAATAAAAACCGGGTTTTTGTTTTTCTTTTGTTTTTCTTTTGTCGTTAGACGAAGTAAAAATCGGGTTTTTGTTTTCTCTCTTTCGTTCTTCTTTTTTCTTTGTAAGACGAAATAAAAATCGCTTTTTTTGTTTTACAATTTTAGACGATTAAATCCATCATTTTGTCTTAATTATTGATCGTTATTATAGTTCAGATGTTAATTTGTAAATACATACATTTAAGATTACGAATTAAAAAATATAATATATTATATTATTAACTATTAAAAAAAAGAGGTAAGCAGGATGTGTCCAAGATTTATTTATGTATACGTCAAATTACGAATTACTATGTACACGTTCAATAAAATTCTATAAATGTTTAGATTAATTTTTATTTTAACCTTGCTCTTCTGCAATCGTTTCCACCTTCGCCTTTGGATATTTGGGAAAAATTGAAGATGCTCTAAATTAGACGAAACTTGGTGTAGATACGTTTTCGAAGGCGTAGAGTGCGATTTCGGCGTCAAAATCGATGGCATTTGCTTGGTTTGTATCCTGGAGCATACAGAAGTGTTTCGCCCAGAACCACGTTTTACGTTCTCATCGAATATTTCCTTAATAACACGTCTCTCGTTCCGGAAATTGCTTTAATCGTGATCTATAGGAAAAGAGCTTTAATTTGATGTGTAATAAGTCGTACTTCCGACCATTTCGATTTTCTTCGAAATCTCCCTTTGGAAATTCGGGAAAAATTGAAGACGCTCTAAATTAGACGAAACTTGGTGCATATACGTTTTCGATGGCATAGAGTGCGATTTCGGCCTCAAAATCGATGGTATTTGCTTCGTTTGGATCTTGGAGCGGACAGAAGCGTTTCGACCAGAACCACGTTTCACGTTTTCATCGATTATTATCTTAATACCAAGTGCCTCGTCCCGGAAATTGTTTTAATCCTGATATATACGAAAAGAGCTTTAATTTGATGTGTAATAAGTCACACTTCCGATCATTTCGATTTTCTTCGAAATCTCCAAGAGGTACCCCTTTGGAAATTCGGGAAAAATTGAAGACGCTCTAAATTAGACGAAACTTGGTGTATATACGTTTTCGATGGCGTAGAGTGCGATTTCGGCCTCAAAATCGATGGGATTTGCTTCGTTTGGATCTTGGAGCGGACAGAAGCGTTTCGACCAGAACCACGTTTCACGTTTTCATCGATTATTTTCTTAATACCAAGTGCCTCGTCCCGGAAATTGTTTTAATCGTGATATATAGGAAAAGAGCTTTAATTTGATGTGTAATAAGTCAACACTTCCGATCATTTCGATTTTCTTCGAAATCTCCAAGGGGTACCCCTTTGGAAATTCGGGAAAAATTGAAGACGCTCTAAATTAGACGAAACTTGGTGCATATACGTTTTCGATGGCGTAGAGTGCGATTTCGGCCTCAAAATCGATGGGATTTGCTTCGTTTGGATCGTGGAGCGTACAGAAGCGTTTCGACCAGAACCACGTTTCACGTTTTCATCGATTATTTTCTTAATACCAAGTGCCTCGTCCCGGAAATTGTTTTAATCGTGATATATAGGAAAAGAGCTTTAATTTGATGTGTAATAAGTCAACACTTCCGATCATTTCGATTTTCTTCGAAATCTCCAAGGGGTACCCCTTTGGAAATTCGGGAAAAATTGAAGACGCTCTAAATTAGACGAAACTTGGTGTATATACGTTTTCGACGGCGTAGAGTGCGATTTCGGCCTCAAAATCGATGGGATTTGCTTCGTTTGGATCGTGGAGCGTACAGAAGCGTTTCGACCAGAACCACGTTTCACGTTTTCATCGATTATTATCTTAATACCAAGTGCCTCGTCCCGGAAATTGTTTTAATCCTGATATATACGAAAAGAGCTTTAATTTGATGTGTAATAAGTCACACTTCCGATCATTTCGATTTTCTTCGAAATCTCCAAGGGGTACCCCTTTGGAAATTCGGGAAAAATTGAAGACGCTCTAAATTAGACGAAACTTGGTGTATATACGTTTTCGATGGCGTAGAGTGCGATTTCGGCCTCAAAATCGATGGGATTTGCTTCGTTTGGATCTTGGAGCGTACAGAAGCGTGTCGACCAGAACCACGTTTCACGTTTTCATCGATTATTTTCTTAATACCAAGTGCCTCGTCCCGGAAATTGTTTTAATCGTGATATATAGGAAAAGAGCTTTAATTTGATGTGTAATAAGTCAACACTTCCGATCATTTCGATTTTCTTCGAAATCTCCAAGGGGTACCCCTTTGGAAATTCGGGAAAAATTGAAGACGCTCTAAATTAGACGAAACTTGGTGCATATACGTTTTCGATGGCGTAGAGTGCGATTTCGGCCTCAAAATCGATGGGATTTGCTTCGTTTGGATCGTGGAGCGTACAGAAGCGTGTCGACCAGAACCACGTTTCACGTTTTCATCGATTATTTTCTTAATACCAAGTGCCTCGTCCCGGAAATTGTTTTAATCGTAATCTATAGGAAAAGAGCTTTAATTTGATGTGTAACAAGTCGTACTACCGACCATTTCGATTTTCTTCGAAATTTCCAAGGGGTACCCCTTTGGAAATTCGGGAAAAATTGAAGATGCTCTAAATTAGACGAAACTTGGTGTCTATACGTTTTCGACGGCGTAGAGTACGATTTCGGGGTCGAAATCGATGGGATTTGCTTCGTTTGGATCGTGGAGCTTGCAGAAACGTCTCGACCAGAACCGCGTTACAGGTTCTCATCGAATATTTCCTTAATAACACGTTCCTCGTCTCGGAAATTGTTTTAATCGCAATCTGCACGAAAAGAGCTTCAATTTGATGTGTAATAAGTCATACTTCCGACCACCTCGATTTTCTTCGAAATGTCCAAGGGATTTTCCCTTTGGAAATTCGGGAAAAATTGAAGATGTTATAAATTGGACGAAACATATACACGCCCTATTCGGATTGGACCGGTAATTTTAAAAACCTTATACGGAACACACAATAGGTTCCTGAAATATTTGAGAAATAGGCGTGGTCGGTTGATGTCGTAGATGAGTGATTCTGATTGGTGCTCATCCTTTATAAACGGATCCGATTGGTGGAAATAGTCAAAACGACGAACGTGATTGGTTCAAGTAGTTAAACGACGAATATGATTTACCGTAGTTCTTAAGGAACGAATGCGATTGGTCGAAATAGTGGAAAGGCGATTCTGTTTGGTAGAAATAAAGAAATTAACCTTCAAATGTCTTCGCGATTGTTTTTTCTGTGTACCTACTTGAATATAGCAATTGTTTGTGGTTTTGATCTATTAAATAATCTTAAAAAGCCTTTATTAGGGGGTGATTGTGTCGCCGTTTTAAAAAGGAAAGTCCGCGCGTATAGTAAAACCAACTTTATTTATTTCATCTTGTTTTGTTTTTCAAGAAACTGACAAAAATATATATTACAAAATACAGTTCGATAAATAATACAGAAATTACGAAAATGGGAACAGGGCTCGGTAATTAAGATGATAATAATAATTAACCTAATACATATCAGTTTTTTTTTTCTTTCTTAACTTAACGCACTAAATTCAACCTTATCGTACTAACACAAAAAACTTTTTTTTTCTGTATTAAGATATCACATGCAAACAGAACGAAACAGACAACGAAAAACGAACAACAAAAAAATAGTTTTCTTTTTAGGGGACGATCGGAAACGGTGAGTAGTAGCGTAGATTCGTCGGAATTGGATCCACCACTCGGCATCATGTTAAATTATATTAATTTACTCAATAAGTTGTATCGCTTGGATAAGATAGGTTATTTGCGGGTACATATTTAATATACATCGAATCACAGATGGCGTTATTGACGTGGACGGGGTAAGTCTCGACGACGTGTTCACTGACGATGCTATTTTTACGAATTTTATCATTCAATGCTAACTTATCAATGATAATTATCATTGAATAATAAATGGAGAGCGGACCAAGGGGAAAACCTAGAGGAAGATGGATCGACCAAGTGACAAAGGTTTTGAAAACGATGAAAGTAGACTACTGGAAGCAGCATGTGCAGGAGAGGAAATTATGGAAAGATGTTGTTGCTAGGGCTAGGGAGCACGAGAGATTATAAGGAACTAGACAATGGGCTTCAAATTGAAACGGCGAAAATTCCGAAGAGGAATGTGATGCCTTATGTATAAGTGAATAATAAAATTCGTAGAAGTGTCATCATTAGTTAACGCGTCATCCACCTTTTTTAACAAACTCAAGTTATTAACCCGTTCCACATCGATGAGCGCCATCTGCGACTAGATGCGAGGCGGTGGATCCAGTTTCCGCCGATCTACTCTACTACGGTACGCACGTTAAAAATTATCGTCTCTAAAGAAAAAAGAAGGATCGAAATCCTACGCGTCCGTCACACTACCTAAAAAAGTGTCAATTCAGTAAAAATTACGACACAAGTTCTTTCGGCGCCGCCGCCGCCGCCGCCTTCGATACGTTGGGGGCTAGGGGGTAGCCGCTCGACTTGTTGATAGGCACATTTTAATTTTTTCTTTCTTTTTTAACCGTCGTTTGAGAAAGTTGTACATATAAATAAATTTCGGGAAACTATAGAGAGGGTGGAGGGGGCGATTACAAATTAGGGGAGTCGTATAGATTAGTAAGTATTTAAGTCGTTTCGTGGTTGTGGCAAGTTACACGATGGGGGGTGACGTCACCCCCTACCCGCCTCGATAGTATCAGCCCCCGGTCGTTAAAAATTGATTTTAACAAGTCTCTTTCATTATATATACGGGAGAGGGGAGAGGGGGTAATCCGATGATTTTTTTCTTCAACAATTTGTGTGCTTCGATAAATATCTGAGAGAAACGCCGGTATATATCGTAAAATCAATTTAGTTACCGTACAACTTTATAAAAAATACATTATCATATAGTTATTTATATATATATATATATATATATGTCGGTATATACACATTTCTACATTATATAAAGTTAGTTTGAATTACAATAATAGTTCATTCGTGTTTCGATTTCGAAAATATCAACCATATCTCTCGCTATGATATGCACCGACTATGATACCTGCGTGGTTCGACACGACAAACGAAATCCCGTTTCTTCAATTCCTAAGAAAACGTGGTGAAAAGTGAGTTCGAGATGGGCGGTGATGGTGGTGCTACGATGGTGCTACCGCCACAATTGCGGTGATGGGGATGGTGGTGGTGACGGGTAAAGATGAGACGATTCCGTGTGGTGTACGTTCATACGTATTTAGTGAACGTGTGTGTGTGTGTTATCTGTGTGTGTGTGTGTGTTTGCGTATAAAGCGGAACGATCGACCGGAAAACGCAACTAAAATTCAACCGAAAAAGTCGAGCGTCCGTGTTCGCGCTTTCCGTGGCGGGGATCACTAAATTGGGTCCATCGGTTTGGCCGCGCTGAACGTCTGCTATCCGGGGTAACGGGTCTTGAACGGTCTCGGCCCAGACGTGTGTCAGACGGACGTCTGTTGCACCCCGATAAATAATTGAGCGGTTTCTGTTCGGTCTCGCATTCGGAGTCTTCGATCTCGCAAAGGTTGGTCGAAACGTCGCTGTTGCTGCCGTAGGCGCCTCCCAACAGGGAGTTGCGTTCCTCTGAAGGCAAACGAAAAACAAAAAAAAGGAAATTCAGAGATATTTTCTCGACTCCTGATCTGTATTAAGATGGCAAATAGAATCAAACAGACGCGAGAAACAAACGACAATTTTTGCTTCATTAGGGGACGAATCAGACATGGTAAGTGGTAGCATAGATTTTGATCTCTTACTTCCTATTTAACTCTATAGTAGCGTAGATGAGCCGAAACTAGACCCACCAATCTAGATCTTACTGTAGATGGCGTCAGTGGAGTGAAAGCGATGTAAATATCCGCATGCCCAGGTACTCAGAAACACGATGTTAACTGGTGGGGCCGATTTCGGTTGATCTACATATTTGATACACATCCAATCACAGATGGCGTTGCTGAAGTGGAAGGGGTTAAGTCCTGAACGCTCGGCTTCTTAAAAATCCGATGTGGGGTAACGCGCCCAGTTTCGGTTAGTCAATATTATCCCCTTCCACTTCGGTGAACGCCATCTGCGATTAGATGCGGGGCGGTAGATCCAGTTTCCGCTAATCTACGCTACTATGGTACGCATGTTAAACCAATTATCGTTTTAAAACGAAAAAAAAAGAAAGAAGGATCGAAATTCTACACGTCTGTCGCACTATCTAAAAAAAGTGTCAACTCAGTAAAAATGATCTTCATTATTATCCAAATAGAATGAAACAGACGAGAAACGGACAACATTCTTTTTTTTTTTTTAAGCGAAGATAAAAGATGGTAAGTCGTAGCGTAAATTTTGATCTTTTACTTTCGATTTAGTTCTATGGTAGCGTAGATTAGTCGAAACTAGCTCCACCACTCCTATATATAACTATAGATGGCGTCACTGAAGTGGAAGGGATGTAAATACTCCGCGTGTCCAGGTGCTCAGAAATAGGATGTAAAGTGGATGGGACCAATTTCGGGTAATCGAAATTATTACTTCCACTTCTGTGGCGTTATTTGCCACGAAAAGTTGAGTGGTGGAGCCAGTTTCGGGTAATCTACACTACCATACTACGTACCCAAAAAAATCATATCGTTTCTAACTGGAAAGTAGAAATCAAAAATCTTTCGCGTTCGTCACACTACCCAAAATCTGTCAATTCAATAGAACTCACAAATTCTTTTCGGAATTGCAGCGGCTTCCGAGTGCTCGACTTATTTAGTGATGGCCACATTTTCACTTTTTAACCTTCGTTTAAAACAGTTATAGATATAAAATAAGTCCGACGTAGGCGTTTGTAATGTTGACGCGTATTTGCGTCTGAGGGGATTCACTCGGAATGAGTTTAGTGACAAATTGTCGTTGTCAGGGCTTTACAAAAGTCGCAGTTATATAAGAATAATAATAATTATTATTATTATAAAAGAAATTGCGTCCAATCTAGGCCATTGGTGTGGAATATAGACGCGTGTTTGCGTCCAATGGAAGCTTTCGGGAAGGGCTGCCATTGTGGATTCAATCAAAACGAGTTTAACAACAAAGTATCGTTGCGAGGGTTTGAAAAAAGGTACAAATATAACAAAATTGCGTCAAATGTAGGCCGTTGGTGTGGAATCTGGACGCATTTTTGCGTTCGATGGAAGTTTTGGTGAAAGATCCGAGTCCGGACTCAATGAGGATAAGCTTAGCCACAAAAGGCGCTGGCTAGGGCTTTAAAAAGTTGCAGCTATAAAAAATTGCGTCCGATCTAGATCGTTGGTGTGGAATATAGACGCATGTTTGCGTCCGACGGAAATTTTCGGGGAAGCCTCCGAGTATGGACTCAGTCGGAATGAATTTAACATTTGCCAGTGCTTTAACAAAGATACAGATGTAAAAAACGTTGCGTCCAATATAGGAGATAGACGCATATTTGCGTCTGAAGGAAGTTTTCGGGAAAGGCTACCAGTGTGGATCCAATCGAAATGAGTTTAGCAATAAACGATCCCTGTCAGGGCTTTAAAAAAGTTGCAGTTATAAAAAAATTGCGTCCGATCTAGATCGTTGGTGTGGAATATAGACGCATGTTTGCGTCCGACGGAAATTTTCGGGAAGCCTCCTAGTATGGACTCAGTCGGAATGAATTTAACATTTGCCAGTGCTTTAACAAAGATACAGATGTAAAAAACGTTGCGTCCAATATAGGAGATAGACGCATATTTGCGTCTGAAGGAAGTTTTCGGGAAAGGCTACCAGTGTGGATCCAATCGAAATGAGTTTAGCAATAAACGATCCCTGTCAGGGCTTTAAAAAGTTGCAGTTATAAAAAATTGCGTCCGATCTAGATCGTTGGTGTGGAATATAGACGCATGTTTGCGTCCGACGGAAATTTTCGGGGAAGCCTCCGAGTATGGACTCAGTCGGAATGAATTTAACATTTACCAGTGCTTTAACAAAGATACAGATGTAAAAAACGTTGCGTCCAATATAGGATATAGACGCATATTTGCGTCTGACGGATGTTTTCGGGAAGGGCTGCCAGTGTGGATCCAATCGAAATGAGTTTAGCAATAAACGATGCCTGTCAGGGCTTTAAAAAAGTTGCAGTTATAAAAAATTGCGTCCGATCTAGATCATTGGTATGGAATATAGACGCATTTCTGCGGCCGATGGAAGTTTTCGGGGAAGGCTAGCAATATGGACGCAATCGGGATGAGTTCAGCAACAAATGATCCTTATCAGGATTTTACAAAAGCTGCAGATATAAATTAAATGCGTCCTATCTAGGCCATTAGTGTGGACTATAGACGCATTTCCGCGTCCGACGGAAGTTTCCGGGGAAGGCTAGCAGTATGGACGCAGTCGGAATGATTTTACCAACAAAGTTCCGTTGTCAAGGATTTAAAAAGATGCAGATATAAAAACATTGCGTCCAATGTAGGATATAGACGCATATTTGCGACTGACATGAGTTTTCTACTACTGTGGACCCAATCGAAATGAGTTTAGCAATAATGACCCTTGTCATGGCTTTACAAAAGTTGCAGTTATGAGAAAAAATTTCGTCCACGCATATTTGCGTCTGAAGTTCTCGGGAAAAGCTAGCAATGGACAAATGGACGCAGTCAGAATGATCCTTTTCATGGCTTTAAAAACGTTGCGGATATAAAAAAATGGGTCTCATGCAGGCCATTGCTGTGGAAAATAGACGCATATTTGCGTCGGTCGGAAGTTCCCGGGAAGGGCTACCACTATGGACCCAATCGAAATGAGTTTAGTAACAAATGATCCCTGTCAGAACCTTATAAAAGTTGCAGTTATAGAGAATCGGCGTCCGATGCTGACTGTTTGTGTAGAATTAGACGCATATTTGCGTCCCACGGAATTTTGTCGGGAAATTCCACCGATATGAACTCAGTCCCAGCGAGTTTCGCAATACAAAACCTTCGTCAGGGCTCCTGTATTCTATTTTTTTCGATCGTGCCTCGGTTCGGAGTGCCACCTACTGCTTTCTTAACGTGAACACGGTACAACTACATATACGATCTTACCTAGGGTAGTTATAACGGAACCGATATCGTCATCGCAGTTTTTCCTCCGGTTGCGATTGCTGGGGAAGCCGTACGGTTCGACGTCGTCCGAATCGGCTCCCGGACTGTGCAGACATTCGCCTTCCGCTTCGCTCGGTATATTATATCCGTGGGTAGGTAAGTAGGAGTTCGGATGTCGTACGTAGCTATCCGCTGTAACACGTGACCGTGGGGCGTAACGATTAAAATTATATCCGGAAGCGGGGGTGGAATTGGGGGAGAGTAATCCTAGGAATTCCCCCTCTTCCCTCATTCCCAATAGGGTGACAATAGCTTTCCGACACGTTTCGGATTATTCACTTATTTTAGGATACATACAAACATCTAAGAGAGCACGATGCGTGTTAAATCGAACGATCATCATCGAACGTATATTAATTAATTAATTAATAGCAGCTCGCATATCAAGAGGCAAATCAAAAAAAAAAAAAAAACAAAAATAAAAGTATAACACAAAACAAAACACAAACGGGCGGACTCAAAATTGCGTAAAATTGAAAAAACATAAAATTAGGGTTTTTTCGCTTCATACAAGAATTGATTGGCGGCACTAACTAAAGCGAGATAGATAGATACAGAGAGAGATAGAGAGAGAGAGAGAGAAAGAAAGAGACAGAGCTGTTAGTAATAAATACTCACTTGGTTTAACGATTATTAAAGGCACTGCGTTTCAGAGGGTGGTGTGTTTGGGGGAGAGAAAAATCAAGAAGAACATTGTTAGAAAAAACGGGTGAAAATGGCAGGAGGATTGTACGATATGCTGTCTAACATACAGGGCGTTCCGAAATCAACAACATCGATAAGCGGTTTTTATCGAAATCTGCTAAATTTACTTCTCCTCGTTACATCGATATCGGAACATCCCGTACAGAATGAGGATGAGTAGTGTTATTTCTGTAACGTCGCCAAACAAGATAAAAACAAAACACAAGAAAAAAACAAAACAACTACGAAATTACGTCATCAGGCCTAGACTTACTAAGATTTTTTGTGTGTTTATAGATGGTTGATTGATAGACTGATATTTATTTTAGACTAATGTCTCTTTTGGTCCTACAAAATGTGGTGAAAAAAATAATTATATTTTATGAGTTAAAGGGCGAAGCAAAATTATTGAGGATCTACGAAACAAAAAAGAAACTGCAATTTCTCTGTTTTTAATAGTAGTTTATCATCAATTTTTGGATTTCTAGTTATTTTTATTTTTATTAAATGTCAATTTGAGTGACTTTTGACGTTTCCGAACTGTCAATCTTAGTGACATCTGTCACGCCTGTCAATTTTCATCAATTTTTTGATTTCTAGTTACTTTTATTTTTATTGATTGCCAATTTTAGTGAGTTTTGAAGTTTTAGAACTGTCAATGTTAGTGACATACCTGTCACGCCTGTTGATTTTTATCAATTTTTTGATTTCTATTTATTTTTATTTTTATGGATTTCCAATTTGAGTGAGTTTTGAAGTTTTCGAACTGTCAATCGTAGTGACATACCTGTCACGCCTGTTAATTTTCATCAATTTTTTGATTTCTAGTTGCTTTTATTTTTATTAACTGTCAATTTGAGTAACTTATGAAGTTCTCAAACTGTCAATCTTAGTGACATATTTGTCACGCCGGTCAATTTTCATCAATTTCTTGATTTCTAGTTACTTTTATTTTAATTAATTGCCAATTTTAGTGACTTTTGACATTTTCGAACTGTCAATCTTAGTGACATAATTGTCACGCCTGTCAATTTTCATTAATATTTTGTTTCCATAGCACACATTTATTTTACTGTTGTTACTATCTTAAGCTGGCATTCCTGTAGAATGCCTTTAGTTACTTTAACATTATAAGTTGGCAGTAGAGATGTCATTTGTGCAACGTGTGTGGAAAATGGCGACGAAGTAAAGTTAGAGATTAGATTGAAGTGTGGCGTGGTGTTTTTATTGTTGTTACAATGCTTTTTGTCATTATCGACGGATTTAGTGACCTTTTGTTTCATAACTGTCAAATTTAGTGTTTCTCATAAATTCTAGTGATTTGTCATGTTACAACTGTCAACTTTAGTGACATTCAACGATCCTTTAGAGTACTAAAACTGCCAATTTTTTGTTGTTTTTGCTATCGATAGTTTTACTGACTTTCATGTTTCATCAATTGTCAATTTGAGTGATTTTTATAAATTTCAGTCATTTCTCATATCACAACTATCAACTTTAGTTACATTTAGCGTCCATTGAACTATTAAAGCTGCCCATTTTTCGTGACATATCTTTCCCTTATGTTAATATCCGCCGATTTTTTTGTTTTTATGACACACGTTCCTTCTAGTGCGTTTTGTGCTTAGTATCGACGGTTTTAGTGGTTTTTATATTTTATTAGTTGTCAATTTTAGTGATTTTCATAAATTCTAGTGATTTTTCACAACTGTCAACTACAGTGACATATAGCAATCATTGAAGTATTAAAACTGTCAATTTCGGTGACATGTCTGTCATTTCTGTCAATTTCCGCCGATTTTTTGATTTTATGACACACGCTCTTTCTAGTGGTTTTTGTGCTTAGTATCGACGGTTTTAGTGACTTTTATATTTTATTAGTTGTCAATTTTAGCGATTTCCATAAATTCTAATGATTTCTCATTTCACAACTGTTAATTTTAGTGACATCTAGCGATTTCTAATGATCCCCAGTTTGTGACAAGTGTCAGTATTTTTGCTTCTCCTTTCGAAAACTGCCAATTGTAGTGATTTTTGTTTGGATACCTGTCAATTTTAGTGTTTGTCCTTTCGTTACCCACCATTGATATCTTTCTCGTTAATAATCACCAGTTGTAAAAATTTCTGACAACTGTCAATCATAGTGATTTTTTGTTTGACACTTGGTAATTAGAGTAATTTTTTCTTTGCCAATTTTCACTATGAATTCCATGTCATATGATCTCATTTTTGACAGCTTTCAGTTATTATGATACTTATTATGGTAATTGTCAGTTACAGTGACTCATCATTTGGCAACTGTCAATTTTAATATTTTCCAACGTAGTTCACTTTTCAAGTGTTCTTCTTCGAAAACTGACAATTATAGTCATTCTCTCTTTGGAAACTGTCAAATTGTTCGGTTTCCAGTTTGCCAGTTGTCGTTGATAGTAATTTTTCTTTCTTCAAATGGTAATGTTTTAGTCAATTCTATTGATTCATTTTTCAAAAATTCACTTTTGATCCCTTCTCAGTTATAAACTGTCTGTTAAAGCGATTTCCGACAAATATCAGTTACTGTCAATTATATTGTGATAGTTGCCTATCATAGTCATTTTTGGTTCTTCAAATGTGAGTTTTCGTGATTTCTCCTTTCGTAGTTTACTTTTAAAATCTTCTCTGTCAAAAACTATCAATTATAGTGATCTTGTCCTTGACAACTGTCAGCTATTATTTAATTTTGACAGTTCTCGTCAATACTGATTTACTTTTCGTCAACTGTCAGTTATAGTGATCTCTTCTTTGACAAGTTACTATAAGTTTTGTTGTAATAGTTGTTTGTTATAGTCATTTTTGGTTTGTCAACTGTCAGTTGTAGTGATTTGTTCCTTAAAAGGTTATTATAAATTTTGATGTAACAGTTGACTATTATAGTAAATTTTGCTCTGACAACTGTCAGTTATTGAGATTTTTGTTTTGACAGCTGTTGTTTATAGTGATTTTCTTTGCACCTTACTGTCAATTTTTAGTAATTTTTATTTTATCACATTTCTGTTTGGGATTGTAATTTGGTACTACGACTTGCAACGTCAGTTATTCCATTCCTGTCACTTTTGCGGCTTTAGTGACACCGTTTTAACAAACGAGTGCTTTAAGTTTGCATTTTAAATCCTCAAGCGAAACAAAGTAGCGATACCGGGCAAATCCTCAATAATCTCGCTTCAAAACGAAATCAAATTCAAAAAAGGAAAGTTCTCGCATTTTTCTTTCTTTTTTCGGCTTCCTTAACGTTCCAACTCCTTTCCATCCTGCGACGGAGCACTTACCTGTGGTAAAGCGAAATTCCTCGTTGCCGCTGTCTAAGGCGTTGAGGCTGGGACTGACGGCGTGCGGTTCGCATTCGCTGTCCGCCATGAATTCGGACTCGAGGTCCTCGTTGAGCGTTTCGATGTCCCGGTCGGGATTGATGGGACCGAGGCCGTGCGCCGCCGCCACCAACAGATGGTGGCAGCGCGACTCGTTACTCTCGTTACTGTGGAAGCTCGAAGAGTCGGGAATCTCGCTGCCCGGCACTTCGGTGATGTTGGGCAGCGTCTGACTGTGTCTCGCCCAATCTGAACAGTCCCAATGGTAACCTGAAGGAGATGACGATAAAATTCGACTCATTTACTGAGGAGAGGAGGAACGAGGGGCGGGGACGAGGAATGATTATCCGAGTAGTTAGGGTACAGTTTTGGAATCGCACCCCGATTATAGGTGAGAATCTCTTTTAGGGGGATTTTTAAGTGGATGAGGTTCCATTTTGCGCTCCTTCCTTTGATGGGGAGGGGACGAGGAGGGGGGGAGTTCGCCTATTAAATAACTAGTTCCCGTTCGGAAAGGAGAGTGCAATTATAGAAATATTGTGTGCGCCAAATCTGGGGGAGGAGGGGGAGGGATCGTGCTTCATTCGAGGCGGACCAGTTTCGTCCTTCTTGGGACTCGTCATCCGTAGGCGCAGTTATGCGTTCTGCACCGAACGAACGACGAGGAAGTTTTTTGCCGTTTTATAACCAGGGGGAGCGTAAAATGAGACCTCGTATTTTCTCTCTTTTTTTCTAAATTAGTAAGACATTCGTAGCGATAGAAAATAAATATGACGTCATATCGACGGACACAGCTGCTCAAGGAATTAGTCGCTATTAGTTACGAAATCGCTTAAACAAAAGATATAAACGGCGATAAATGAAGTACGAAACAAAAATAATAATAATAAAGAAAAACGATACTACAGCCAACTACTAAATATTAAAACAAACAAAACAAACAAAACAACTGCTAATTGCTACGCCTACTACGACATAAATTTTTGTTTTTAAATAATTTTTTTCTTTGCTCGTATATATCGTTCGAAAGCCAATTAAAATCACAGACATAGAGGGAGAAAAAAAAAAACAAGAAAATCGAATTTAACTGATCAAAAAACTTACTTCCAACAGATCTATGCTCGTCATCTGTTGAATTTGTCGTTATTGTCGGCAGTCCAAGAGCTTTATGATTAGCGATCGTGTTACTTCGTCCGCCGTACAGTCGGTTCGGGGGATCGCAGTTTACAGGACTGGATATTTTATAATCTGGAGAGTGCAAGCAGAATAATTTCATCGGTTAATCGAATTATCTCGAATTTTGCCAATTTTTCCTACATTTCTTACATTTTTATTAATTTTAGTTTTATACTTGTAAGCCCTGGACGAAAAAAATGAAATTTTCTGACGATTTTGTCCAACGAAAAAATATTGTAAAATTAATAGCATGCTGAAACTGGTGGAAAAAGATTTTTATCAATTTTTTTTATGGCGTTGTTATGGATTAAAAATAGATAAAATATAAAAATAATAAAAATAAACTGTATTAAACACCGTTTCCCAATTTTTAGCAATCTAGGGCATTAGTAAGGTTGACTTTAAATTTTATACAACCGGTTTCATTTTTATTTATTTTTCTTCAATTTTGATTTAATTTTGATTATCTTTTTTGATTTACTTTCTAAGGACGGTGTCACTATTGGGAAACCATCGTTATATTGTATTAAAAATAATTACTGTAAATTATTTAAAAAGCGGATGGAAGGGAGGCAGGGGAGGGTTGGAGGGGCACTGTAACCAAAATAACCATTCTTCTTCAAGTAATTTTGAAAAAATTAGAAAATGTTTCTCTATATCAATTACACTTTTAAGGGGAATTGGAATGGGGGAAACGGGTGCAGACAGAAAAAAATTAAATAGGGGTAAATGTGAGATCGGTAGATTTTTTCCGTTTCCATGTTCGAACCGATTTTTCAACTAAATTTCATTCACAATTACCGCCCCCTTCAAGCCTACAACTTTACCTTAGATTTTTCCCTTTTTTCCCGTTTTTCTGCTCGTGTTAAATTAAAAAAAAAAAAAAGAAGAAAAAAAAAGAAGAAGAAACAAACGGAGTTAATCCGGAAAATCCTCTGTAACAACAGTAAAGCACTAGTTAATTATTTATTAGTCAATTAGTCGATGTTACAAGCTCGATCCAGCATGCTTTTAGTATAAATTAAAATAATAATAATAATAATCGAAAATATTATAGGACGTTACGATTAGTAAATGTAGTACGACGTTGAAGGGTAAAGTGACTCACCATTTTTGATCTTTGGCTTTTCGTTAAAGGTTTGCGCAAGGTGCATCTGATCCGCCCACGCCGTCTTGTCCGATTCGCAATTGTTTCCCATCCCGCCCGGTTGGTTGTTGAGGTTAAGGTTCCTCACGTAGTCCCGGGGTACGTTCTCCAATTCGTCACCTAGAAAGTAAGCAGAAAAAGCAATGATAATGGGAGCGCGAACGAAGGAGGACAAATGAGAAGAACTATTGTGAGAATGAGAGCGCGAGGCATGTCGCCACGCGTTCGCCGCTCTATCTCATTCTTTCACATTCATATCATGGGAAAACTTCTCGCTCCTTCCTCCTCGCACAAGCGTTGTTTCAGACCCAAAGTCAACGTCAACCGGCTGATACGGCTTGGATTGGCCGAAAAATATGTTAGAACGAGATGGGGTATGAGGTGTGTGGTCACGCGTTTCTGGCTCTATCTCATTCTTTCTGATTATCATGGTAAAACTTTGCGCTCGTTCCCCTCTGCACAAGCGCGGTTCTAGACCCAAGGTCAACGTCAACTGATATTGTATTGGCAGATTAGATATGTTACAGTGAGATGGGGTATGAGGTGTGTGGCCAAACGTTTCTGGCTCTATCTCATTCTATCTCATTATTACAATAAAATTTCTGATTCGCTCCCCCTCGCATTATTGGGGCTCCCTATACCCAAGGTCAGCACCGGTTGATATTGTATCGGTAGAATAGATATGTTAGAATGAGATAGGGCGTGAGGCGTGTCGCGACATATCCTCTGCTCTATCTCATTCGTGCGTATTATGATAGTAAAATTCCTCATTCGTTTTTCCTCGCATTACCATGGTTCTTTAGACCCAAGGTCAGCACCTGTTCATATTGTATTGGTAGAATAGATATGTTAGAATGAGATAGGGCATGAGGCGTGTCGCGACGTATCCCCTGCTCTATCTCATTTGTTCTTCCTCGTACTACCGTGGTTCTAGACTCAGGGTTCGCACCGGCTGATACTACATAATCGCAGTGGGCATATTAGAGTGAGATAGAGCGTGAGGCGTGTCACGACGCTCCCTGGCTCTATCTCATTCTTTCTTATTTACGACGGTAAAACTCCTCATTCGTTCTCTCTCGCACTACCGTGGTTCTAGACTCATGGTTCGCACCGGCTAATACTGCATAACCGTATTGGATATATTAGAGTGAGATAGGGCGTGAGGCGTGTCGGGATCCATCTTGGCTCTATCTCATTCTTTCTTATTATAACAGTAAAATTCCTCATTCTTTCTCTCTCGCACTACCGCTGTTCTCTAGACTCAAGGTCAGCACTTGGTAGAACAGATATGTTCGAATGAGATAGGGCGTGAGGCGTGTGGCGACGCTTCCCGGCTGCATATGATATTTAAGCAGAATACGTATACTCTGCTCCGTACTTATAACTACTAAAAATTTTCTACGGTGGTACCTACCTGCTGATCCGTAGCTCCGAATCGAATCCAAATTATTCAGAATCGAGTTATAATGCAGCACGTTCTCGTTCTGTGACGTGGCGGTGTAGGAGGACGGCCTGGTCGATCTCACCGGTATATCCCTCTGGTTCACTTCGAGATTGCTCAACTTCGAGCCGCGCTTGTACTCGGCCAGTTCGTGCGGCCTGGTCGAGTTCAACACTATCTGATCCTTTCGTATGTTTTCGTTATTGATCGTGTTCTGTCGTTGGCGCGATCTCTTCGTCCGACAGGTCCGATAGATGACGTACATCAGCACTAAAATGATCAGAACCATCCCTCCGACCATGATCCCGATCAGTTCCTCGATGCTTAACGGCAGCATGCTCGAGGTGATGGCCGACGAGTACAGCGAGCTTCCGCAATACGGTCCGGTCGTGTTCGGCGGACAGACGCATCGGAAGGATCCGAGTTCGTTGACGCAAGTCCCGCCGTTCTGGCAAGGCGACGATTCGCACTCGTCGATGTCGATCTCGCAGATGTCGCCTGTGAAGAATCTGCACTTACAGAGAGGACCTACGTCTCCTTCCTCGCACACGCCTCCATGCTTGCACGGATTGGGCGAGCAGTACTTTCCGTATTCGCATCGTTTCCCCGATAGTCGATAGGTACAATCGCAAACGTAGTCTCCGCCCACGGTCGGGGAGCATTTCCCTTCGTACAAGCAAGGCGCGGAAGCGCAAGGATCGGTGTCCAATTCACACACTTTCCCTTGGAAGCGGGCGTGGCACAAACACTCGAAACTTCCGGGCAGTTCCTTGCAGGTACCCCCGTTCATGCAAGGCTGAGACCCGCAAGCACCCGGAGGCACTAAGGCATTGGCATCGCAACTGAATTCGACGTTGGCGAAGCGTTTAAGGACGGCCATCGAGTTATCTCCCGATTTGTGTAAGGGCACCGAGATCCTCGCAATTCTAACGTCGTCCATGCAACCGGAAAATCCCCGCTGGATATCTTCGAAACCCAAGATGGAAGGATGCTGGTGCACTTCCGCCCCCAAATACATCTCGTCGCTCTGTAAGTTGAGGATGTCGCTGATTCCGGGTGCCGATCCTTGCGCGGTGTGGACACCGTCTACGATCAAGCGAGCGCTGTTATGGTCGCGTTCCAAGCGGATTTCGTGCCATTTCCCGTCGGAAACGTAGGTGGTCGAGACCCTAACGACGCCTTCCCCGCTTCCCAATTCAAATCGGTACTGGACCGCTCCGTTGACGATCTCCAAGATGTTGTAATCTACTTTACCCGCGGCGTACATCAAGTTCCCGGAAGGTTGCATCGTTCGTATCCGCAAGCTCAAGCTGAGCTGGTCCTCGATGGCCTTCTTATTGATAATCCTGTATTGCGAGTAACTCTTTCCTTTGAACGAGATCGGATTTCGAGCGATATAGCACGATTCGTCGTGGCATTTCGAGATGTCGATATCGCATGTGACTCCAGCGTACCCTTCGGGGCACTGACACGAATACCCTTGAATCGACGAATCGGGCACGCAAATCTTATAGGTCTGGCAAGGCGATCGAGCGCATTCGTTCACGACGACGTCGCACCGATCCCCGCCGTACCCCTGCGAACAAGTGCAATCCATCCGGTGGGAATGGTGGGGAAACGAAGCTGGTCACCGCCGTGGAGATGGGTTTGATTTTCGTCGGTTCCAACGCGAACCGGTCCTGGCAATTGCCGAACTTGCAATAGCTAGAAGTGCACTTATCCCTGACGATCTCCTCCACCACCAACTTGGTGCTCTCCTCCAATTCCTCGAGGTTATCATTCATGGCCTTTCTGATCTCGTTCGAGGAGTAGAAATAGTCTTCGTCGGCTTTCCTCACCGTAAACAGCACGTCCAGGTCCTTATTGATGAGTTGGCGCTTCGCGCGCAGATGCTCGAAATCGTTGGAGGGTTGGACGCTGATGATGACCACGTCTTTCAAGCGGGAATTCATCGCGTTTCGCACGGCCCGTACGAATCCTTTCCGATGGCTCAAGACGAAGGATTCCGGACTGACTTCACGGAAACGGATCAGGACGGATTCCTCCAGCATCTCCGTGGAGATGATCTCGACGATGATTTTTGCGATAGAATGCGAGTAAAATTTCCCGTCGGTCACAGACACGTTCAAGCGGTAATCCCCGACGTCTAGTCTCGGTAAGGCGGTCAGCGTTCCGTCGATTCGATCGATTTTGAATAGATCGTGAGTGGGGTACATGATCCCCATGGTCGGGGATAATTCGAACGTTAAGGTATCGTATTGATCCTGGTCGGTGGCGTGCACTTTCCCGATGACGCCGCCCGGATACTCGTCCAGGTACGAATTTATGTTGATTTCCAACGGGGTGATGATCGGGGGTATTGGGACTCCTCGATAACCTTAACGATGACGTAACTGTCCGAGTACAAGGGCGGGGTGCCGTTATCGAAAACCCTGATTTGCAGGAGGTAGGTGTTTTTGATCTTGTGATTGAATTTGGTGGCGGTGCGCAGGATACCGTCCTGTTCCAGCCGGAAGAAGTTGCCGTCGTTACCGGATCGGAAGTCGAAGGTGTAGGGGAGGGTGTTGGGAATGGTATCCGCGTCGGTTATGGTGAACTTTAAGATCTCGTAGCCGATCGGTTTATCCTCCTGGAATCGAAATAAGCATTTAGCACGAAGGACGGGTTGGTCGGTGGAACAGATCATAATCTCTTAAAAATTCGAAATTACAAAGAATAGGGCACCACCGTGGGTTAACCGAAAAGCGCGGCTCAGCTACTGCAGGAGTCTGTGGCAACTTCGCTTTCTACCCTGTGCCAAGCTATTTATTATTCTTTCTTTTGGTACGAACCTGAACGACTGCGGTATAGTTGCTCTGCGAGAATAGCGGCGGATTGTCGTTAGCGTCGGATATCTCGATATTAACCATCACTTGTCTGGACAGCACAGGCACTCCGTGATCTTTGGCCAGAATCTCGAGGACGTAGTTAGAAACGGTTTCTCTGTCGAGCCGGTTGGCCACCGATAGGTAACCGGTGTCTTCGTCCACGGCGAATTGGCCTTCGTTGTCACCTTTGATGATGGAATAAGTCACCCGTCCGTTTTCGCCGCTGTCCAAATCGGTTGCCGTAACCTGAATAAATAAAAATCGTGATATCGAAACGAGAACTTCGATTGGTAACAACTATCAAAAAGTTTATTTTATTGGAGGAAATTAATAAAGAATGACGCTGATTGGTCAAAATAATCGATAAACGAATTTGATTGGTTGATACCACTAAGAAACTAAGTCGATTGGTTAAAATGACGGACGAATCGATTTCATTGGTTGACATCACTAGGGATCGAATCTGATTGGGCCAAATAAGGAAAGAACGACGCTGATTAGGTAAAATAAACGAAAAACGAACTTGATTGATTGATACAACTAAGAAACAAAGTCGATTGCGCAAAATGAAGAAAGAATTGATTCTGTTGGTCGACATCACTTCGGTTGGAACCTGATTGGTCCAAATTAATAAAGAAAGACGTTGATTGGTCTAACTGATTGAAGTACGAATTGTATTAGTCAAAATCACTAAACAATGGATGTGATTGGTTGAAATAACTGTGAAATGAAGCTGACTGGTTTGGAAGCTTATTTCTCATTACCTGCAAGATTTTATCGCCGACGAGGGCGTCCTCCTTGATTCTGGCGCTGTACGACGATTGCGCGAAGACGGGGGCGTTGTCGTTGCAATCGACCACCGTTATGTTGACCGTGGCGATATTACTGAGGGGCGGTATTCCTCCGTCGATTGCTTGAATGGTCAAGAAGTAATCTTTCGCCCGTTCGTAATCGAGCATCTCCGCCAAGGTAATCACCCCCGTCTTATTGTGAACGGCGAACTTCCTATGTTCGTTGCCCCCGATGATAGAGTAGTAGACTTCGGCGTTCACCCCCGTGTCCTTGGACGTGGCCAGTACCCGCGCGATTTCCGTTCCGATCAGGTAGATCTCTGGAGCGGTCGCGAAATAGTACTTCGAGGCGAATTCCGGCGGGTTATCGTTGATGTCCTGCACGTTTACGACCAGGGAGACGATGCTGGACATCTGCGGGGTACCCTGATCCACCGCTTGCACGGTCAGGTTGTACATGGCGCGAATTTCCCGATCCAATGGCTTCGCTAACGTGACGATGCCGCTATCGAAAGCCATCTTGAAGTGATCGTTGAAGGAATCGATGAAGGAGTATTTGATTTTTCGATTGATACCTGTCAAGAAAGGGAATCGTCATTGTCGTCTGATCGAAAATCTCGAATAGGGAGAGAAGAGCGGTTCACCGTCAGAGCCTTTTACATTGATTCCACCGCTCCACCGATAGGGGTCAATTCGGTCGGAGCCATCGTGGAACCGGTTTAACAAGAGGGGTTGAAATTGGTCCGATTTAACAGGGGCGGTTCTCGTTGAACCGGTTTAATAGCAACTGCCCTAGTTAAATCGGTGCAACGGCAATCGCTCCTGTTAAACCGGTTCAAAGATGGCCCCGACAGAACTGACCCGAACGGTGGAGCGGTGGACTCAACGTAAAGGTCTGACGGTGTACCGCTATTTTTTCTCTACTATTCTCGTTCTTACCGATATCGGCGTCCGTGGCGTGGACTTTGGTCACTAGAGTTCCGACCTCGACGTCTTCGGGCAAGGCTACCGAGTAGTAGGGTAGAGAGAAGAGGGGGCGTTGTCGTTCAAATCAGAAACGATCAGTTCGATCTGGGACGAGCATTCCCAACTGGAATGTTCTCTATCCTGGACATGAGCCAACAAATTGTATTTCGACTGTTTCTCCCGGTCGAGATGCATGACCGTCTTCAGGTGGCCTGAATCCTTATCGAGGAGGAAGCTCTCCGATCCGTCGCCGGTGAGGATGTAGCGTAACTTGGAATTTTCCTGCTCGTCGATGTCGGAGGCCAGGACGCTCAAAACGTACGATCCTGGCAGGATGCCCTCCGAGAGGACCTGTCTGTAGCGATACTTGAGGCAATACGGGGGATTATCTGCCGGAACAAAAGACAATGTTAGACAGACGACATTTGTGGACCAAACCCGAAATTTACCGTTGGCATCGAGGACTTTGATATGAACTTTGGTGGTATCGGTGAACAGTCCGTCGGTGACTATAATCTCCAGGTCGTAACTCGGTACCGTTTCCCTATCCAGCGATTTCACCACGTACAACTCCTTCGTCTGCCTGATCTGGAACTGCGAGCTCAAATCGCCGCTGATGATGTAGAAGTCGACGGTCGTGTTGAGGTCCAGATCGTCGTCGGTGGTATCGAGCGTAAGCACCACCGTACCCGGCAGGGCGTCCTCCCTGACGGCGGTTTCGTATTTCTTTTTCCTGAAGAGGGTCGGACTGTCGTTGTAATCTTTCAGCTTGATCCGGATCGTGCTCCTCGCCGAATGTTTGTTATCGGTGGCCAAAATGTAGAATTTATATTCGGGTTTCGTTTCCTTGTCGAGGGGGACGAGTGTGGTGACCCAACCGGTGTAGGCGTCCACCGAAAAGACGTTGATGGCCTCACCGGAATCCGATCCGAAACTGTAACGGACTTCGCCGTTGCTAGCTTTGTCTTCGTCGTGAGCGGTTACTAGAATAGAAGAAATGCAGGTGATTACAAGGACTGCGGTTTATTAACATAATATCGCATCGGTAAACTCTTCACCACACAATTGTTTCATAATAAAATTCGGTGACACGTGTTTCGCTAGCTCGAGGCAAGGTATGTTAACCAAGGTGAAGTGGGTATTTGGATAGGATGTGCGCTTCAAGCACACAAGAGTAAAACAAATACCTTTCAAAATCGACGTTCCTTCCTCGGTATTCTCGGCCAGATCGATGACGTACGGATTACTTTCGAAATGCGGGGCGTGGTCGTTCTCGTCCAGGACTTGCAACGTAATTTCGACGAGGGCGGTTAGGGGCGGACTGGAATCCGTTTCGGCCACGATCCCGATGAGGTGCGAAACTTGCGTTTCGAAATCCAACGGTCTAGCCACGACGAGCTGTCCTTGCCCGTCCACCGCGAACTGCGGATTTTCCTCCGATCCCGACAAGATTTTGTAGGTGACGCTGACGTTCGAAACCATCTTCAGGCTGGTTATGACGGTGCCCGTCGGCGAGTTCTCCGACAGGAAGAATTTGTCGTCTTTCCTCTCGAAAATGGGGGTTGGTCCTTGGTGCTCATTATCACGATGTTGATGGGAACGTCGGAGTGCTTGGACGGTTGACCGTTGTCCGTGGCTCGAACGAAGAATTGGAATACTTGCCCCTCTATAAAGATACGATCGGTGCTTAAGCGGGAAGATGGAGGGAAAACGAAGTTACCGTAAGGGGCAGCATCTTTGGTCAGGTTCAATCCGCCGCTCTTGGGATCGATCGCGAACAATTCGGCCGCCTCGGACGACGGTTCTTTGTAAATCGAATACCTCAATTGTGCGGCTGGACCTTCATCCGGGTCCGATGCGTGGATCTGTAATCAAGAAAATTGTATAAATTCCTCGGAACGAACCCGCAAGGTAACTGACCTTCATGAAATATTGTCCCACGGTAAAATTTGAGGGGATGCTCCCTTGTATTCCCTCAAATGGAACTTAGGGGCGTTGTCGTTCTCATCCGACACTTTTATCCTGACGTTCAAGAAGCCCGATCGACCACCGCCGTCCGTGCCCATCACCGGGACCTCGTACATCTTCTGCTTTTCCCGGTCCAGCCTCATCCTCGTCGATATCTTCCCCGAATGCTTATCGATGGCGAAGCTCTCCATCAGCAAGTCCGATTGGATCGAATAGGTGATCGCTCCGAATTTCCCGAAATCGCCGTCGGTCGCCTTCACGACGGCCACCGCCGTCCCCGGTTGTTGATTCTCCGCCACTTGGACGTCCATGACGACGTCGGGGAAAATGGGCGTGTGCAAATTGGCCGGGAGCAATTCGACCTTCAACCTCGCGAAATTGGTGTAGACCCCGTCGGACACGCTCACGTTCAGTACGACGCTCTTTCTCTGATCGCCGAAATTGGCCAAATTCGTCAGGGTTACGATACCCGTGTTCTGATCCATAGAGAAAGTTTGCATCTCGTTTCCGGCCACGATCGAGTATTTGAGTCGGGCCCGGTCGACTTCGTCCGGGTCGCTTCCGGTGACGATGGTGACGAATTGGTCGCGCTTCGCGTGAACGGACAGACCGCAGTAGTAGGACGGTTGTTCGAATTTCGGAGGATTGTCGTTCATGTCCAACACTAATAATAATAAATAAGTATAAAAATAACCCGCTCAGTGGGTGAGTGGTGAAACTCGTGCTTCACAGTGTGAAGGTTCGACGTTCAAAATCCGGTCGCGGCAGAGCGTAGCTGTTCACAATCCTAAATTGGATCTGTTACCTCTAGTAAGCTGTGAAAAGAAAGGAAATGCCAGTGGGTGGTCTAGGAGGTCGGTGGATTCAAACACTTACACCGAAAGGTATAATATATATAAGTATAAAAAATGACATCGATTGACCACGATGCCTTATGAGAGGAAGGGGATTGTAACCGGTAACAAGGAATTAAAAACTACAAACAGCAGAGGAGTCGGAATGTGACCAGGTGGAACACCTAATCGTTAGAAATTTCTATGTAAAAGAAGGGAAAAGAACCGGTTAGCACAAGAACGCCTGACCGACTCAGACCTAGGGAGTCTCCCCCTAACCGACAGAATAGTGATTTGATTCCCTCGCTTGCTGCAACTCTCTTCGTTTTCAGGTTTTAAGCTATTTTGTTTGTGGAATCCTCAATTTCACAAACTCGGTTATTAGTCGCCGTACCCTTCGCCCCCCACCCTGCTTCCCCCAACTTCCCGTTTACCCAATTATCGAAGCAACTTAATCCAACTAACCCTTACCTGTCAACCACACATGCGCGGTAGTCGATAAAGCCGGTGCGCCTTGATCCGTGGCCACGACCACGAAATGGTGACTGGACGACGTTTCGTGATCCAACGACTGCTTCAGGTAGACCGTACCGTCGTCCTCGTCGATGTAGAAGTATTCGGTGGCGTTGTTCGTTGAGTCCAGCTGTATCGAATAGGAAATCTTCTGATTTATCCCCGTATCGTTGTCCCTGGCCGTTACGGTGAGAACGGGCGTACCGAAGGGGGCCGCCTCGCCGATCGAAACGTTGTAACTTTCTTCGGTGAACTCCGGAGGGCAATCGTTGACGTCCTGCAGGACGATGGACACCGGAACTTCGGCGTGGACGCCGGACACCGAGTCCGTCGCCCTCACTATCAGCTCGTACTGCTGTTGCTGTTCGTAATCTAATTCGTCGACGACAGAAATGACACCTGGGGGCGGGAAGAAATCGTCGCGGTAAATTCGAGCGGGGAGTCGATTTGTGCGATAAATACTTAAGTCGGATATAAATTACAACACACAGATAAGACACAATTTTTCGAAATCGAGGATGCACAGGAAGTGTTAGTATATTTATATATAGAAGTGAAATTTCTACAGGCGGCGCAAGCTCAACGTCCTACTGAATTGCCATTCGAAGAAATACGCCCAAAATCCGCGAGAAAATTTGTTTGCGTCTAACGCCCGCGAGCTCTGATGATATCCCCCGATTGATGGGGCGACACGCCTCGCGCGCGTAATTTGGAGAGCCCATCTCGTTTAGGTATTTCTAAGAATAGCAATTTACCAGTTTCGCTTCCGACTGGTATCACAGGATATGGAGGGAGTTCATGCGCTCCTCTCGCGCCAACGACGGAAGCTTAACAACAACAACAACAACAACAAAGAAAAACGTGCTCGTGCCATGCGTCGTGCTCTCTAATCGATAAACGATAATGCGATGAAGATGGTTAGAGAAAAGCGATTCGAAACGTTTCGGGTTAGCACCGGCGAGAATGAGTAGGGTATAGATAGAGTGTGTGAAAAGGTGATTGTAAAATTAAAACAAACGAAGAAAACGCCATAGCACATCGATAAACTCCTCACACCGCACGATTATTTAATGAAGTTCGGTGACACGTGCTTCGCTAGCAACAAAGCTATCAAAAACCTTTATCAATTTACTATTACGACTAAAATATACATGCAAAAGGCGAACTATCTCCTTGTAATAGATCAAAAAGTGCTGAGGGACTGATAGGATCGACATCTTTATTTAAAAGTATCGTATTTTAAAATGGGACAATTTCTAAGTAAAGATGTCGGTCCCATCAGCGACTCGGCACTTTTCGATCTGTGATACGAAGATAGTTCGGTTATTGCAAGCGTGTTTGGTGAATGGAAATTTTTTTTTTGGGGAACGAATACGTACGTCAGCGTAGAGGGGATTTTATTTACGAGTTTATAATTATATTTATTATATTTTCGCCCCCTCCAACCGGTAGGTAGAAACGTAAGTCTTCGAGTTGTAAAGCCGATTTCTAGTTTGCATGAATCGAAGAAATCACGATTCATTCGGTAATCGGCGGCTTTGAAGATGCTTCACCTCGTTATTGGCGAAACACGTGTTCCCGCATTTATTTCAATAATTCGTATAGGAAGGAGTTTATCCCACGCGATATAGCGTCCAGTAACTACACACCACAGTCCTTGCAATCACTATCAAACGAAGAAAAACAAAACAAACAAAGCGGCCAGAAAAAAAGGTAGAAAAAAACAGACAGATTAACGACTATTTTAAAAATACTCACAGGGGCCATTGTTACTGTCAGGAGCTGTGAAAAAGGAAATAGTCGTTTTAGTGTCGTGATAAAAACATCATCTCGATGGCGTAGTAGTAGTAGGCGTTAATATCGGGTGATTCGTTTAATTTTTGTCTTTTTTACAAAAAAAATTGCGAAGGTGTTAAAAGTTAAAAATAACTACTTTCATTCATAAACTTAAAAATAAAAAATAGTTAAAAAAAAAGGAAATGCAGATAAAAAAGTTTCTTGGTCTACAATACTGCCAGTCGTGTTAATCGAATTACCAGTTACTTTATGTACAAAATTAGTTAATCTATGTAGATTTCGAGCAAATAGAGATCATACAAGTTTCATAACCGTGAAAAAGTGACGTCCTATAAAATGCGAATTTACAAGAAAAACGAGAAAACTCAGTTACTTAGTTACTAACTAATACTTTTCCGGTCTACGTATAAAAGTAAATAACAATGTGTTATGCAACAGTTGCTCAGTTAATACGGGATATCGGTTAAAACCGAAAGTCAGTTAATCATATTACTCAGTTACTTAGTTAATAACCAACAAGAATCGCAACGGAAGTTACTAAATTATCGCCCAGCAAATATGGCTCATTGTTGTAAACCTGTTTTCTTACAATCAGGCATATTTAAACAAATGAAGCGGGTTGGGTTTCGCAGTTTGCCCGAACTATTAATTTTTGTTGGTTATTAACTGAATAACTGGTTACGCCAAATCAAACTGGTTGAAGTGATTGGGTAACTAATCTCTGTTGTAAACCTACTTTTTACAGAGTCTAGTTACCCAATCACCTCAGCCAGTTTGATTTGGCGTAACCAGTTACTCAGTTAATAACCGACGAAAATGAAAAGTTCGCGAAAACTGCGAAAACCAGCCTCCTTCAATTGTTTCTTTGTATCTTGTTTGCCTCACGACTCCAGCGAGCTACCTCACCAATGTCTTAGATAGTAGTTAGTAGCTGGTACAACTTCGTAACTATAACCTGCTAAAAGTTCACTAATCACACCGATGTAACTAAGTAACTGGTGATTCTCTTGTAAAAGTGATCATTTTCAACGATCACTAATCTTAATGCTTCCAACTATCAAATTACCATTTCATTAAGAAAAGAAAAAATTGTAGTAGCTGTTATGTCAGTTATATGTTTAGTTATTACCGATATACTTAATTAGTTTCTAGTTGCATAAATTTTAGATTTACCAACACCGAAAAGTCTTCATGGTTTCCCTGGATAATTTGAAAATTCTATGATTAAGCACTCTGTTTCGATTTTCATTTATACCGAGTTCACGTTAAGAATGTGGTAGGTGGCGTTCTGAACCGAGGCATAATCGAAACTTAGGACGAACTCCTCGGATAAGTAAGGTTATCAACTAACCTTATCCTAATCCTAGATGCCAAATATTCTGCGGTTTGTGTAATTTGGACGTCGTTATTCGCCAATCAGATTCGAGAATTTTATAACCTCATCTATCCCTGCGTTCTTAACGTAAACGAACTATTGAGTTCACTTTAGGAATGCAGTAGGTGGCGCTCTGCTCCGATCAATCAATCAAAATAGGACAAACTCCACGGATAAGTGAGGTTATGTTAGAGACAAAGTGACAACTGTCAAGCGCCAGATGTTAAATATGCTGTGCTCTGTTTAATTTGGGCGTCCTTATTGGCCAATCAGATTCAAGAATTTCATAGACTCATCTAACCCCATACTGCATTCTTGACGTAAACGAAGTATTGAGTTCACGTTAAGAGTGCAGTAGGTGGCGCTTTGAACCGAGGCACAATCAAAATAGGACCAAATCCTCGGATAAGTGAGGTTATGATAGACGAAGTGACAACTGCCAAGCGCCAGATCTCAGATACGCTGCTCGCTTTGTGTGATTTGTGTGTCGTTATTAGCGAATCAGATTCAAGAATCTTATAGCCCCGATCTATCCCCACACTACATTCTTAATGTGAACGAAGTATAGCGTCAAGCGTAGGGACGCAATATATAGAAATTTTGAGCGAAAACGAAAATTCAAAAAGTCGCGACGTAAAAAAACAAAACAAATCGCGAAACTCGAGTTGTCCCCTCCCCCTCCCCCAAATTTTCGCGATCATAGAATTAAAATTATCGCAGAAAATCGAGACGTCTACGCAAATATACCCGCGAAAATGTGCATCCATCTACTGAAACAAAAAAAAAAAAAACAAAACAAAACAAACAGACGAGACATCATCCAACGACAATATCGAAACGGAAACCAAAACAAACGCATGTCCGTGGTACCTGACGAATTGTTACTAGCATCGTCATCGAGAAAATCGTTAAGAAATTCTGTGACGGTACGATTCGTGTGGGAGGCGGTAGCGTTTGAGAAATCGCCTTCTTCTATCGTGAAACAAAAGAAAATCGCTCTTTTTAAAACAAAATGAAAGAAGCGAATCGTGTGCGTTTGTGTGTGTGTATCGGTGTGTGCGTGTGTCGTGTGTAAACCTGTGATGTTTCGGTGGAGAGAAAAGAAAAGAAGCGGTGAGGAGTGGGGGCTAAAATTACTCAAGAATCAAATTAGGGGGAAAGAAGGGGGAGGAAACGAAGATGGTACGTACCTGTATTGAAATCCAACGCGAATTCCTCCAGTTCGTTCCCTTTGACGATGCTGTAGATGAGTTTCCGGCCGAGCGGCGATTCCGCCTGAACGGACAGGGAGAGGGGGAGTGCAGCTGCACGTTTTCCGGCACGATTTCCGAGTAGAATTGCTTCTTGAAAACGGGCATCGATCTGTCGATGACTTTGACGTGAACCGTCACTTCCGTCCGACAGGGCGTGATACCTACGTACGCATACGGAACGGAACGGATATCCGGTAAGCGAGAGAGAAAGCGGTTAAGCGGGCGGAAAATCATCTTACCTTTATCGTACGCGGCCACCAGCAGTTCGTATTCGCGATTGTGACCCTCCAAGCTCTGCTTGATCTCGATATCTCCGCTGTCCCTCTGCACCTTGAACAGCTCGCCGTGCCCTTTGATCAGCTCGTAACGTACCTGTAGGGGAGAAAACGGTCGAACTCGATTAGTGCGGGGGAGGGGAACGTGTACGCAATACAAAGAAACAATCTCAATGAGGAAATTGGCATTTATTTACGGTAAATCACGTTAAAACTGTAATCAGCTACACAGCTATTAACTAGTAACTGATTTCCTTTCAGAAGGACATACTCAGTAAGTTACTCGCATCAAATATGTAACTAGTTTCTCAATTATTAACTGGTGATAAGTTCTTCCTTTGCAAGATCGGCTGCGTAAAATCTGCGATCAGCTACCCAGTTACTAACTAGTAACCCATTCTTCCTTTCCGAAGAGCAACCACCAAGTTACCCACATAAATCTGTGAGTAGTTACTCAGTTATTAAGTTATCAGTAATCAGTTATTAAGTTACTAAACCCAACTTGCTCTAAAGTGTAATTACTGCCCTGTGGCGTCAATTCACGCTTCTTTGTTAAACGACTAGTTACATATAACCTCTCATTAAAAAGCACCCTATTTCTCCTGAAGGATTTGTTACCGAAATCCGCAAATTCCAGCTAATTAGGCATATGCATCTGTAACCAGTTTCTTAGTTAGTAATTGATATTGTTTCGATGGTTAGTTCTTACTTTATTTATCAACTTTATTTCGAGCAAGTCAGCCATATGAAATGTATAACCAGTTTCTTAATTATTTACTGCTGATTGGTTTATTTTGTTTGAAGGACTGGTTACATAGAATTTGTACACTGCTTTCCAGTTACTAACTAGTAACCGATTTCATTTCCCAAGGAGCATAATCAACATAAACCTGTAACTAGTTATTCAGTTACTAATTAGTTATAAGCTCTTTCCTTGAAAGGGTAGTTAAATGGAACCCGTAATCAGTTATTCAGTTACTAAAGCGATTTTTCGAAATGGGAAATTAATGCCTTGTGACACCTAGTTCCGAGAAACTAGTTCCAAAAACTGGTTGCAAAAATTAGTTATGAAAACTGGTTACAAAAATTGGCTACAAAAACTGGTTAAGTAAACTAGTTCTAGAAGACCAGTTACAAAAACTAGTCCCAGAAGACTAGTTACTGAAGCTGACTCCAGAAACTAGTTACCAAAACTGGTCACAAGAATTAGCTGTAGAAACTGGTTACAAAAGCTAGTCTCTGAAAATTAGTTACAGAAACTGGCTGTAAAAACTAGTTACAACAAGTAGTTACAAAACTTGGTCACAAGAACTAGCTACAAAAACTTGTTTCAAAAACTGGCTGCTTACCTCTCCATTTTCGTTGCTATCCATGTCGATGGCGTGCACCTTCGCTATGACACTTCCTTTTCCGTCATCCACCGAAACCACGGCGTAGTAGGGCAAATTGACGAACATCGGGCAATTATCGTTAATATCCATGACCGTAACGTTGACGATGACGTGTGCCACCCTAGGTCTTTCTCGTTCGGGCATGTGGCTGCGAGCTTCGACGATTAATTCGTAGTTGTCTTTCGTTTCGCGATCGAATCGGACGCCGGTCGTCCTGATGACGCCCGACGTCAAACCGATGGTGAACATATCGGTCGGGTTTAGGATCCTGAATTCCAGATGTTCGTTTAAGGCGCTGCCGAGCACGTTCACCACGCATACCGTGAGGATCTTGGTCGAATTCTCGAGGATCGAACCCTCGTATACCGGTTTTTGGAAGATAAGACCCGAGTTCTCCGACTGTTCGACTTTGATGTAGACTTTAGCTACGCTCGAGAATTGCCCGTCCGATACCCTGACTTGCAGCTTATACGACGGTTTCATGTTATCGGGTTCGAGGACGGTGACGAGTCCCGAAGTGGGATCGACGGCGAAGACTTTCATCTTGTTCCCTTCGAGGATGCTGTACTTCAAAGCGCCGCTCTCGACCGTGTCCGCATCGGTGGCGTTCAATCGGATGACGGCTACGTTCTTGTACGTGGGCAGGAGGAGGGTCACGTTATAGATCGAATATTCGAATCTCGGCGTGCAGTCGTTGACGTCGTTGACGACGATATCGACCCTGGCGGTGGTCTCCGACGATAACCTCGGATTGCCCAGATCGGAAACGGTCACGTGGAAGCTGAACCGGTCGAAGGTCTCGTGATCTAGCGCCCTGATCGTTCTGATGGCGCCCGTGTTGGAGTCTATGTGGAAATAGCGGCGAGGCAGCATCTCGACGATGTCGAATTGAAGGAGGGCGTTGACCTCGGAGTCGGCGTCGAAAGCCTTGATGACGAGCGGATCGCTGGCGTTAGTTAGGATCAGGGAGTCGACGGGGGCGGCTTCGCTGATGCTTCCCGAATAGATGGCTTGCAGGAAGTAGGGGACGTTGTCGTTCTTGTCGAGGATGTGGATGATTACGTTACAGATGGCGCTGGCGCTAGCCTAGGTTGGGAGGAAAGCGAAGATTAGGCGAGGTGACCATCGCCGGAGGCAGATTGTGTTGGGGAGTTGACGTTTCGTTCCTTGCCCCGTGAGACGTCGCTTTGATTTGAACTATGACTCTTAAAATTGTGAAGGTGCCCCTGATCGCAAGGGTCGAAACGTTGTTCTGCTGGACACCACTCTCTTAAGGGGCTCGCTCGAACTGCAGAAACGCGTAAGGGAATGCTTGCGCACGTGTCTGTTTACGGGTTTAGTGATGTACCACATGTCCCCTATATGCTCTGAAGGAACCTACATTTATCTAGGTCGGAGTTATTGATTCAACTATTTGCGAGCCTAGCGTGATGATATGTCCGTACGGGCATAGCCTGGTCCCTCTTCCCCTGTTGGTCAAAAATATCTGGTGTTGTAATCCATAACAACAGAGTAAACAGGCAACGCCTAACAGGCTACAAATTAGAGGAAAACCTGTTATAAACTGCTGCTTTCTAACCGCTGGGCCGTCATCAGGAATCCTTAACAGACACTTGAAAGTTATTTTAAAGCAATGCCCCGTTGAACACGGGTGCCCTTCGAAAACGATCCGCAGCGGAGCGAGCCGCCTTAACCTAAAAGATCCCCCACTTACCATATTAACCGCCTTAACCGTCATATTGTAAAACTTCGTGGTCTCGTAATCGAGTAGCTTCTGGGTTATTATCACCCCGGTACTGGGACTGACCATGAACGACTCGTTGGTGTTACCGTCGACGATCTCGAACTGCAACGAAGACGTGCTCCTTGCATTCAGGAAGGCGACGAAACTTCCCAACGGTTTATCCTCGTAAATTTCGGCCGCCACTTCCTTCTCCACGAATCTAGGGGGCGCGTTGTCCGCCATCGTCAGCATTATGTGAGCCGGTACGGTCGCGGATAACGAGGGATGGCCGTGATCGGTAGCTCTGATGTACAGGGTGTATTCGGTGGCGACGGATAGGTCTAGCTCCCTGGCCACCTGGACGATACCTAAATCCGGGTCGATACTGAAGACGTTCCCAACGTTTCCCGACGAAATCGTATACGTAATCCGTGCGTTCTCCCCCTTATCGTGATCGATAGCGTACGCCCTCAAAACGGCGCTACCTACCGTCGCCGATTCGTACACCTTCCCCTCGAGGATCTTCTCGGAAAATTGCGGGGTATGGTCGTTCTGATCGTGGACTATGATCAGGACTCGGGCGTAGTTTCTTTTAGAGGGAGTACCCCGTCCCTCACCATCACCGTTAACAGATGCTCGGCCAAAGATTCTCGATCCAATCCGTTAGCTAAGGTGATCGATCCCGTTAGGGAGTCGACCCGGAAAGTCTGCAAGGATATCTTATTCCGGGCAGCGTGCAAGCTGAAGCTCAGCTTTCCCTCGTTATCCTTATCGGTGGCGAGTAGTCGGAGGATTTCCGTACCGACCTCCACCGATTCGGATATCTCGATTTTATAGAGGGTTTCGGAAAATTCCGGACGGTGGTCGTTGATGTCGATGACCGAAACGTTGAGGTGGGTATAGATCGTGTTAACCGCGTCCGTCACGCTGACGTTGAGGGTGTATTCCTTTTGGATCTCATAATCTAGCTGCTTCGCGAGGAAGATGTTCCCGTTATCGCGGTCCATGTAGAATTCGTTTCGGGGATTACCATCTGCGAAAAGAAAAAGGAAAAATCGGGGGTAAGCTATCGATAATAATAATGGTCCCTGCGAGGAAGCATCTTTGCTTTTACACTCGATCGACACGTACCCTCCGGAAATAATACGTAGCTGATGTGATGAACATTACGCATCTCGAAACCGCCATTATTGCCCCCTTTTGTTCACGACGAAAGCCGATACTCGATCTTGTTGAATTTAATAGGTCACGAAATGGGTCGGATCAACCGGGGTTCAAAGCTAGGTCCCCGACATTATAATCTAGCTATCCAACCGCTTTAGGCAACTTCGACTCCGAGTCACCCAAACAAAAAATTGGATTTCACTGCGATAGCAGGATCGCCTACAATTTTGGGCGCCATCTCATGCATAAAAATTAAAACGAATATCGAACATCTCTACGATTATTGACCCCTTGTTTACAGCGAACGCCGATATTCAATCTTGAGTGACAGGCTTGGTTAAAAAACGGGTTCAAACGCTAGTCCTCGCCATCGTAGCTCAGGCCCTCAATTTTGGACGCCATCTCACGGATGGAAAAGAAAACATCGGACATCTTCGCCATTATTGCTCCCTTGTTCGCAGTGATCGCCGATATTCGATCTTTTTTGACTTAATAGGTCACGAAACGGTTCGAATCCCCGGGGATTTGAAACCTGGTCTTCGACATTATAGTTTAGCTCCCCAACCGCCCTAGGGGACTTCCTATGTGATCCACCGATACAAAAATTTGATTTTAGTACGGCGGCGGAGATTACTTCTAATTTTGGTCACCATCTTGTGGGTACAAACGTTTAAAAAAGCATTGATAGGCGGTTTCACCGCTTAATCGGCGTTTCTCCTTCAGGACAGTGAACTCGGAACGGCGAAGCGATGAAGACCGGTGTACGTATATCGTACGTTTCTGCATATACGCGGTATTACGTTCTGGGGGCGCATGCACGGCCGTATAACGAGGTAATAACGCAGCGCTCTACAATTATCGTCTTAACTGGCACCGGGCGGCGTACGGTTTCGTGTTGTCGCGAATATTCGCGGCTAATTGGCGCCGTAACGTCGCTCCTAATTACGCGTTATTATCATATTTCCCGGAACGTTGCGGCGTTTAACGACGAACGGGGATGATTATAGCACGACGGAGTAGATATTAAACGAGTATCTGTAATCGCAGCGATGACAGTACGTAAGAACTCGATGAAAAAGGAAAAAAAGGGATAAACACGTCGGTCTTAACGTAGTACCGTGAGGAACCGCCAGAACCTATATATTTTTCGTACTTCCCCGGAATATCAACCATCACAATCCTATGGAATATAGGAGATGTGATAAAGAAGATCGGTCACAACGTAGTGTCTTGAGGGACGCCACAAGTTATACGTTTACTTATTAGAGTTAACGGGAGCTTAATTGTGAAGGAGATTACAACGCGTTAGAGGAAATTTGAATTCATAGCCGCAACGAACTCGTTTAGGAATTCTAGGAAAAAGGGGAAATGACTGGTCCTAATATATCACCTTGAGGAACGCCGATATTCTGGAAAGGCATTGATTATGATACGACTACCACCCCACGGCTCTCCCAATCATCTTATGAGGAAATTCTACGAGATCATGGATATCGCCCCGGAAGGTGAGGATGTTGGGGAATAGACAAAAAAAAATCTTGACGAACGCCAATGCTTTAGAAAAGCGTTGTACGGGACAACTACCATCCCACGGCTCTCCCAATCATCTTCTGAGGAAGTTCCATGAGACCATGGGTATTGCCCCGGAAGGTATGGATATTGGGAAAAAGAAAAAAAAAAAAATCGGTCCTGATACACCACCTTGAGGAACGCCGATATTTTGGAAAGGCATTGATTATGACGCGATTACCACCCTACAATTCTCTCATTCTTCTCCTTGGAAACTTCTACGAGACCATGGGTATCAACTTGGAAGGCAAGAATGCTGGGAAGAAGAGAAAACCAAAAGAATCGGTCCTGAGGTCCTTGAGGAACGTCAATGCTTTAAAAAGCGTTGTTTACGAGGCGACTGCTACAATATTTCATAGGTCTCCCAATGGCTTGAGGCAGGAAAAAACTGTCGTTGCTGAATGTTTTATTTTGTCCGGGCAATAATGTTCGGCACTGTACATCGTTCCGAAATATAACTCTAGACAAAAGAAAGAACATGTTTGGTCCTAATATATCACCTGGAGGAAGCGCCATTTTCATTTAGAAAGGCATCGATTATGATAATACCACATGGCTCCCCTACTCTTATCCTTAGGAAACTCTATGAGACGATGTACAGTGCTGGTCAAAAGCATTCGGACGCCCGCTGGGACGCGTATATCTCTCTTACTTTTATACAACCGCCAAAGGATGGTTCGCGACAGAGAGAAAGATATAGGCTTTTCACGTTTCATTTATCTTGGGCTAATAATGTCCGGCATTGTACATCGTTGCGAAATATAACTAATATAATAGACAAAAACAAATTTGGAACGCCATTTTGTTTTAGAAAGGCATCTATGACACGACTAATACCAGATAGCGCCCTCTAGTCTAATCCTTAGAAAACTTTACGAGACGATGTACAGTCCTGGTCGAAAACATTCGGACGGCGGCTGGCACGCGTATATCTCTTTTTCTTTTAGACAACCGCCAAAGCATGGCTCGTGACAGAGAGCCATAGAGAAAGAGAGAGACAGATACGTTTCATGTTTCACTTTCTTGGGGTAATAATGTCCGGTACTGTCCATCGTTCCGAAATATAACTCTAGACAAAAAAAGACAAATTTGGTTCTAATACACCACCTCGAGGGACGCCATTTTTCTTAGAAAGGCATCGATTATGGCATCACTAATATCACATGGCTCCCTCTAATATTATTCTTAGGAAACTCTACGTGACGATGTACAGTGCTGGTCGAAAGCATTCGGACGCGTATATCTCGTTTTGCTTTGGACAACCGTAAAAGCATGATTTACGACAGAGAGAAAGATACATGCGTTTCACATTTCATTTACTTGGAGTACTAATGTCTAGCACTGTACATCTAAACATCATTCTAGACAAAAAGAGAAGAAATTTGGTCTAAGTGAGACGCTACCTACATCTCTTTTGAAAGGCATCGATTATGGCACGACCGCTAGCGTGTGGTTTCCTCCGGTCTCATACTTTTTTTATCTAGTCTGTACATATCGTTCCGGAGGATGATCGCGTGAATTATCGAAACTTTACCAAATTTCCATCGCCTTTTTGCTCGATTATAACCTCGGTAATGGGGCGCCATCTTCATAATTCGACGATTACGCGAGTCGGGACGCGAGAATCGGTCCCGGGAAGTCGTAAAAAGTTAATTTCCCGTACCGGTGCGCGCGGGTCGGATGATCAATAACGAACGAAACGACGACGAACTAGCACCTGCGATCGTAAATTCGGTCAATTTCGTCGCACGGCTAGATGATACGTCCGTACGTATACACGTGGCACAAAGTAGGCTAGTTAGCTCTAGTAGCACCGGGGAAAAAGGGGGCGGTTAAAGGGGGGACGGTCGCTAGTAACCGTTAAATAAATATTTTTAACGGGATGGCGGCACGTTCGCGCGTTAAGCGAATTTATGTTTGCAGTTTATCATGCACCATCTTACGAGAAAACGACCGCACTAGAATTTTCTAGTAGTAGACGATTGCGTCGCGAGGGCGCGCGCGCGCGCCCTTCGCGCAACGCCATGGCTCAGGGTTACGTGAGGGACGTAAATCATCTTTTACCGTCCCGATCTTTCTCCGGTTTATGGTGTTGTATGTAATACCGGCTTTTTAATGGGTTTATTATACGGGTCGGAGGAAACGACATTTCGGATACGGACGCCGAGTAAGCGAATATAAATCCGTTAGGTTGGCAATAGGCGGAGATAAGGATAGAAAACCTGCGTTTGCGTTAAAAGTCTCCCGATCGGTGACAGCAAAAGCGGGAGATGGCGAATAAGACTAAGTAGGATAGGAACACCCACATATAAGAAGTTAGCAGGTGAGATAAAGACAATAAATGCATCGTTTATTAGATAATAAAAAGCGATAGGAACCACAAAAATTGTTGTTCTTGTTAGTACTCAAAACAAAGTGAAATAAAGGCCAGTAACACTGGATATGACAATTAAGTAGAGAGTAGAAACAGCCATATATGATGAAACTGTAGGAAAGACAAAGATAGTAAATCCGCTTTTATTAAAGGATGAAAGAGCGATAAAGACAGCATAGAAAGGAAAAGCTAGTTCTCTAAACGAAGTCAAACGAAAGGCGCTACAGCTATACTAAGAAACTAAATAGGTTAGAAACACCTATATATGACGAATCCGTAAAAGAGATAAAGATAGCAGATGCACCGTTTATTAGAAATACAAAGGCGATAAGGAACCCCAACAGAGGGAAGGCTAGTACTCAAAACAAAGTAAAATAAAGGTCAGTAAGAATGGGCAAACTAATTAAGTACGATAGAAACAGCTATATATTTGAAGAATTCGTAAGAGAGAGAAAGATAGCGAATTTGCTTTTATTAAGATGAGATTATTAAGATGGACAACCGATACAAACGGTAAGGAAAGGAAAAGCTAGTCCTCCAAACGAAGTTACCTGCAAGGCGCTAACGCTGTATTAAGCAACTAAACAGGGTAGAAACAACTACATATGAGAAATTCGTAAGATAGATAAAGATAGCAGATGTACCATTTATTAGTAAATAAAAAGCGATTAGAATCACAAGACAGGATTCGCCATTACTCAAAGCGAGGTCAAGTGAAAGGCGTTACCGTTGGTACAAGCAACTAAATAGCATAGAAACTCCTATATAAGAGAAATTCGTAAGAGAGAGAGAGAGATAAAAATAGCAGATCTACGCTTTATTATAGAAGGCAAAACACCAATATGGAGAAAGAGAAATAGAGAAAGTCGGTCAAAGCGAAGTAGTGGGACAGAAAAGAGACAGATAAAAGATACAGAAAGATAAAACAATGGAAGATAAAGATATCAGTTCCCCTTTTAATTAGATTTTGAGAATTTCCAAAACAAAAAATGTTTTTAAAAACTTTTTGGGGAAAATTTGAAATACCTCGAGATATTAGAGAGATTAGATAAAAATTTTCAAAATACGCATTGCGAAATTTTCAGCCAAAATCTTTTTTTTAATTTAAGGTAATCACAATTTCCGAATTTTTAAATTTTCGAAATATTTCAGAATTCTTGAAAATAACAAATTTTAACATTGCACGGTTTTCAAGAATGTTTTTGAAAATTTAGGGTTTGTTGAAATTTTCAAAATTTCTGGAAAATTGAAGACCTGTTGATAATCTTCACAATTTCCGAATTTTTAAAATTTTCGAAATATTTCATAATTCTCGAAAATAACAAATTTTAACATTTGCACGGTTTTCAAGAACGTTTCTGAACATTCGGAGTTTGTTGAGATTTTCAAAAATTCGGGAAAATTGAAGACGTGTCGATAATCTTCAGAATTTCCGAATTTTTAAAATTTGGAAATATTTCATAATTCTCGAAAATAACTAATTTTAACGTTGGACGGTTCCCAAGAATGTTTTTGAAAATTCAAGGTTTGTTAAGATTTTAAAAATTCTGGAAAATTGAAGACCTGTCGATAATCTTCACAATTTCCGAAATTTTAGAATTTCGAAATATTTCATAAATCTCGAAAATAACAAATTTTAACATTGGACGGTTTTCAAGAATGTTTTTGAAAATTCCGAGTTTGTTGAGATTTTCAAAAATTCTGGAAAATTGAAGACCTGTTGATAATCCTCACAATTTCCGAATTTTTAAAATTTCGAAATATTTCATATTTTCATCGAAATGTGGTGAGTGGTGGTTACACCCTGTATTATTTACGATAGAAACTAACGATATATACGGAGCGCGATTAACTGGTTTCTACAGGGTGCTCCACCCTGTATTATTCCCAATACAAAACTAACGATATATACAGAGCACGACTTACTAATTTCTATAGCGTGTCTCACTCTGTATTATTCCCAATACCAAACTAACGATATATATGTACAGAGCGCGACTTACTGATTTTTACAGGGTGTCGTACCCTGTATTACTTACGATGGAAAACGACGAAATTAAGTAAAAACGATCGATATAAGAACGGAAACAACTAGTTCGAACGGAAATAGCGAGCAACAGTTGAAAAAACGAAACGGACAACAGTCGAAAACTACCAACCAATAAGAGAGAATAAATGAACTAAATTTATACGCGAAGCGAAGCTCGGAAAAGCACCGGATTCACTCGACGGTCTTCATTTCCGTCGCGCGATAATTGACGTCCTTCCAGCTTATAATTACTTATTCTATCGCCGCGCACAAAAATCCGTCCTTTCGAATAAATTAGGATAACGAGCCGCGTTTTAAATCGCTCCGGAATAAATTACAATAGCGATGAGGCGGCTGGGGGTGTAGGTTCTGCCGGCGGGGGAGGGAGGGGAGGGGGCGGCGATCGCGGCGGCGAACAAAACAAAAGCTGTCGACTTACCGACGATATCGTACCACAGGAAGTCGTTATCCGGATCGGTCGCTTCGACGTGCGCCACCAAAAACCGGGATTGTCGTTCTCGGTGATTTGGGCGCCCTGCGGCGGTTTCACCGCGGGGGCGGCGGACGAGGTCGACGGGACCGGAACAACCGTGATGGACACCCGGCAGGTGGCGCTTTTCGGCGGAATCCCGCCGTCGGTCGCTTTGATCTGTAAAAATTAGAAAGCGTTGGGAGGCTTCCACGACCGTCGTCGAAGCATGTCACGTAGTACGACTTACGCTAATTTCGTATTGTCCGGCCTCGAATCCCTTGCTGGCGTACACCGTCCCGGTCGTGTTGTCGATCTTGAACTTGTTACGGCCCTTTCCTGATCGGATGCTGTAGGTGACCTCGCCGTTGCTACCGATGTCCTTGTCGTAAGCTAAAGCCTGCGCGACGAAAGGGAGATTATCTAAGAAGGCTTTGGAATTCTTTTTTGTTTTGATTTTAATAAAGTTAGCACACACATAAACGATCAAGTCAGCAATGAACGATGCACAAAACGAACAGCGACAAATTATAGTATTATAGTAGTATGCTTTTGAGTAAATAGGGGTGGAAAAGCTTCATGCGTGCTTTTTAGGGGGTAGTTTCGGGTGAAATCGGGGGCGGTTACTTACTCGGCGGTTGCGGTGAATAAAACAAAAGCATGCTGGTGGATCTGATTGTATTTTCAAAATCGAAAGTTGTAAAAAATGGGCATGCTTAATTTTTTTGGCCGGCACCGTATATGCGGAAATATCGGTAGATGATTTTCTTTTAAAACTGTTAAAAACGCATGCAATGACGTGGCGTGAATAACAAATTAAAAATTTCAAATCAGATTATTGTTTGGATAAATGTTTTAACGCATGTGTACATACGGAGACGAGCCGAAAGTTTCGGAACAGTATTTCGAAAACGACGTATCGTTAGCTATTAATCAAAGGAAACAAAAACAGACTGAAAAAATGCGATTCATTAATCGCATTTGTTGCCTCAAGTTAACAATGGACTAGGAACCTGAATAGGTCAAAATTTCCTGTCAATATTGATATCTGTCAAAATTTTCAAAATATCACGAAAGTGTCAGATTATGTCAAAATACATTCGTGTAAGGTTTTGTTGCGAGTTATAAAACTTAAGTCCTCTAATTTGACAACATTTGACATCTGTCAAAGTTAACACATTAAAACATTTGAATAAGCAAACAAATGTAAGGGTATGTCCAAATACATTCATGTAAGATTTTGTTACGAGTTGGAAAATTAAAGTCCTCGTTTTGAAATCGTAGGTTACTATGGTAACATTTGACATCTGTCAAAGTTAACACATCAAAACATTTGAATAAGCAAGCAAATGTAAGGTTATGTCCAAATACATTCATGTAGGATTTTGTTACGAGTTGGAAAACTAAAGTCCTCGTTTTGAAATCGTAGGTTACTATGGTAACATTTGATATCTGTCAAAGTTAACACATCAAAACATCTGAATAAACAAGAAAACGTAAGATTATGTCAAAATAGATTCACGTAGGATTTTGTTACGAGCTGGAAAAAGTAAAATACTCGTTTTGAAATCGTAGGTGGCTATGGTAACGTTTGACATCTGTCAAAGTCAACACATCAAAACATCTGAATAAATAAGAAAATGTTAGATTATGTGAAAATACATTCACGTAAGATTTTGTTACGAGTTGGAAAATTAAAGTCCTCTTTTTGGCATCGTAGGCTGCTATGGTAACATTTGACATCTGACAAAGTTAACACATCAAAACCAACATATATTCATGTACGATTTTGTAACGAGCTAACGTTGAAATAAAAATTGAAATCCTCTTTTAAGATCGTAAGTTGGCTATGGTAATATATTATTGTTCCAAATGTCAGATGTCAAAAGTTGTCGAATGTTGTCAAAATTTGCCGAGGATATGATGAAACAAATGAGAACGAAATCGACAGTTGATTTATTCTCTAATTTTGATCGGAAACAATCACCAGTTTATACTAGTATATTTAGTTACACAAAATGGTATTCTGAGGTGTTAGATGTCAAAATTTATCAAAAAGTAAAAAAGCAAAAGAGAACTGAATCAAAACTGATGGTTATTCTCTTAAATTTTTAACAGAAATAGCTAGAAAATTACAATATTGTTGCATATACAACTCAAAAATTTGTTAGATGTCAAATGTCAGATATCAGATGTCAAAATTTGTCAAAATGTCAGAGAAACAAAAGAGAACTAAATCGAAAGTAGTTTTAATCTTTTCAATTCTAATCGGAAATAGTCGACGATCTACGCCCGTATATTCAGTCAAAAGAAAAAGAATTGGTTTCAGACATCGGATGTCAACATTTATCAAAAGTTGCCAAAAATGTTTAATGTGTCAAAAACAAAAGAAAACTGCATCGGATGTTGTTCATTTTCTCTTCGAACTTTATCGCAAACAATCAGAGAACTACGTCCGTAAATTTCATTAAAAGATACAATATTTTTAAATTTGAGATGTCAAATGTCGTCAGTAATTGTCAAAATTTGTCGTAATGTCAAAAGTATAAAAGAGAATTAAATCGAAAGGAGGCTTTTCATTTATAATCGAAAATACTTGGCGAGTTATGTTAGCATATTCAATAAAAAAGACATCTATTTTAAGATGTCAGATGTGAAGATTTGTTCAAAGTTGTCAAAAATCACTAAAATGTCAAAAATAACAAGGAACTGAATGGTAGTTAATTGATTTCCTCTTTGATTTGCATTCGAAACTCTCAACGAATTATGTCCGCATATTTAAGTGAAAGAAATCTATGTTTGCAGATATCAGATGTCAAAATTAGTGAAAAATGGTCAAAATTTGTCAAAGTGTCAAAAAACGAAAAGGACACTAAATCGAAAGTATTTTTGTTCTTTTCGGTTGTAATTGGAAATAGTTGGGCACCAATGTCCACATATTCAGTCAAAAAGGAAATTTGGTTTACGACGTCAGATGTCAAAATTTGTTGAAAGTTGTCAAAAATTAATAAAATGTGCTAAAGTGTCAAAAACGAATTAATTCCTTCTTCGATTTGGATCAGAAATTACCAGCGACTTATATCCGCATATTTAAGTGAAGAAAAATTCATATTTGCAAATATCAGATGTCAAACTTTGTCAAAAACGGTCATAATTTGTCAAAGTGACAAAAAACGGAAAGGAATCCAAATCGAAAGTAATTCTTTTCTTTTCAGTTGTTTTCGGAAGTAGTCGGCCATTTATGGCCTCGCATTCAGCAAAAAAAATTGGTCTAAGAGGTCAGATGTCAAAATTTGTCAAAAATTCTTAAAATTTGCTGAAGTGCCGAAAAACGAATTGGTTCCCTTTTCGATTTGCATCAGAAATTGCTAGCGACTTATATCCACATATTCAAGTGAAGAAAAAAAATTATATTTGCAGATATGAGATGTCAAAATTTGTAAAAAAAAAAAATATGTGAAAATTTGTCGAAGATTCAAAAACGAAACTAAATCGATAGTAACCTTTTTCTTTCAAGTTATAATCGGGAGTAGTCAGCGATTTAGGTCTGCATATTCAGCCAAAATAAAAACTTGTCAAACGTCAGATGTCAACATTGATAAAAAGTTGTCAAAAAGTAGTAAAATGTCAAAAACAATAGAAACTGAATCGAAACTAATCGATTTCTTCTTCGATTTGCATCAGAAACTGACAGCGACTTACGCCTGCGTATGTAAATGAAAAAAAGGTTATGTTTACAGATATCAGATGTCAAAACTTGTAAAAAGAAATGTGACAATTTATTGTTACAAAGTGTCTCAAAACAGATGAAAACTGAATAGGAAGTCATTGATTTTCTCTTCGATTTTTATGGGAAGGGTCAGCGGTTTATGTCCCTACATTTAGTTTAGAAAATTTATATTATACCAATTGTCAGGTGTCAAAATATGACAGTGTTGAAAAACAAAACAGAACTAAATCGGAAATAACTATGTCTTGCCTTCAATTCTCATCGAAAACGATCATAAACTTAAATATGTCCGCGTAGTTAGTTATAAAAGAAAACAGTTGATGTTGTTAGACGTCAACTGTCAAATTTTGTTGAAATATAAAAAGACAAGGAAGTCGAAATTAATTAATTTTCTCTTTTGCGAAGTCACCGAAATGGTAACTTACGTAAACATTTCGGAATTATACACACACGTGGAAATAAAAAATTCTGTTCCTAAACTTTCGACGCGCTCCCCGTACATTCCAATATCGTTCGATTTCCCTTCGGCCCGTTCACAGACAAGTCACAGCATTGATTCCATCTTACCCGCATCACGCGGTCCAGACCCTGGACTTGGTCCGGGCCGTAGCTTTCCCAAATTTCGTCGTCCGCCGCGTCAGCGACGTCGAAATCCTCCGCAGGCTCGTCGTTCTGGATTTCGACCGGAACACGATGCGGGGGAAAAGCAGAAAAGCGGCTTTAATACATCGTTGGTGAGCAAGCTTCGAGAACGCTCGAGGACGTTCGAGGTCAACGGTGGCATTTCTTTCTTTTTCTTTTCTTTTCGGAAGGGGGATCGGAGATTGATGGGACGTTTTTATTCGAGTGGATGGGGGTGGATTAAAAAATATTCTCGATAAACGACGCTAAGCGTTTCGGGGCGCCGTAAATAGTTGAGTTGGAATTTCGAGGGTCCTTCCCATTTCCCGAAAGAGCAAATATTATTTGAAATTTCGCTCCGACGATCCGGACCGAAACGCAAAATTAAAACACAAATGTTTTCGTTGCTGCCGCGATGACGTTCCGCGTGCCCGGACGTCCTCGTCGATCGGGGAAATTTTCATATAAATATTTGAAGTGTCTCCATTCGAACCGCCGAACTTTATATTTTCGAGGTTAAAACAAACAGCGATGGCAAATATAGGCGAAGCCGCGCGCTCGCGCTAATTTTCAGCCCTTAAACCGAGAACGCGTAGAGATATGGAAATTCGCGAAAATGTGGAACAGGCGGAGGGTGGGCAGGGGCACGGCCCGGGGAGGGGGGGATTATGCCAAATGTTGAACGAAAATACGAGCGAGAAAAAAAAAGAAGATCGGGTTGTTATTTCTGCCCCTCGTCGCACCCCTTATGATGGGGAATTGTTATTTTTACCTCTCTTCTGATTTCTCCTAATAGAACGGGGAAGCTTGGCAACGTTGCGAAAGTTGAAATATATAACGAAAAAAGCGGCAACGTTGTATGAAGGAATGATCTCAAATCGTACGCGAAAGTTTCAAAATTTAACGACGTCGTGAAGTTCGGGGTGATTTCGGAACAACTGGCAACACTGCAGGACCAGACAACTTCGAGCGTTGATGCTGCAAGCTGCAGAGGACGAAGCAAATTGAGTGAGAACTGTGTGATGAGCGTCATCTTGGAACTGCACCTCAAACATTAGTAAATTGCCAACTTCGTAATGTCGGTAATAAAAATTTTGAAGTTGGCAACGTCGCAAGGTTCACATAACACTGTACAAACGACGCCATAATCTTAAATCGTACGTAAAGAAATTAAAGTTTGATAACATCGTGCAGTTGGGAGTATATTTTGGAATAACTGGTAACATTGCTGCTAAGTATGTTTCCGAACAACTGGCAACATTGTAGGGCCAGAAAATTTAAAAAAACGATGACACTGCAGGCTACTAAGGGCGAAGCAAATTAAGTGAGAGCTGTGTGACGGCCACGCCTTGGAACTGAACCACAAAAATTAGTAAATCGCCAACTTCGTAATGTCGGTAATAAAAATTTTAAAGTTGGCAACGTCGCAGGGTCCACACAACACTGTACAATAAACGCCATAGTCTTAAGTCGTACGTAAAGAAATTAAAGTCTGATGATATCGTGAAGTTGGGAGTATATTTTGGAATAACTGGCGACACTGCTGCTGAGTATGTTTCCGAACAACTGGCAACATTGTATTATCAGAAAACTTAAAAAACGATGACACTGCAGGCTACTAAGGGCGAAGCAAATTAAGTGAGAGCTGTACGATGGCCTCGCCTTGGAATTGTACCACAAAAATTAGTAAATAGCCAACTTCGTAATGTCGGTAATAAAAATTTTGAAGTTGGCAACGTCGCAGGGTCCACACAACACTGTACAAACAACGACATAATCTTAAATCGTACGTAAAGAAATTAAAGTTCGACGATATCGTGAAGTTGGGAATATATTTTGGAATAACTGGCAACATTGTAAGATCAAATAAGTTCAATTGATGACTCTCTAAGCTGCAGAGGCCTGAGCAAATTAAGCGAGAGCTGTGCGATGGCGTCATCTTAAAACTGCACCACAAAAATTACTAAATTCTCAAGTTTATTAAATTTGAAAGTTGGCAAGGTTGCATGGCCCACACAACACTGTATAACGGCATGATCTTAAATCGTACGTAAGAAAAATTAAGGTTAAACAACATCGTGAAGTTAGGAGTATAGTTTCGAACAACTGACAACACTGTAGGGTCAGATAACTTCAAACGATGACGTTGCAAGCTGCAGAGGGCTCTGTGATTTCGTCATCTCGGAACTGGACGTGAGAAATTACTAAATTGCCAACTTCGCAATATAGTTCTATAAAAATTTGAAACTTGGCAACGCAGCAAGGTCCGTCTAACATTGTACAACGGCATAATCCGAAATCGGACGTACGAAAAAATCAAGTTTTGCAATATCGTGAAGCTCGTAGTATATTTCTAAATAAACGGCAATATTGTATGGCAAAATTTTAATCTATGCAACGTTGCCAACTCAATTGAGCGAAGTAAAATAACACGGGCTGTATATTAAAACGCCCTCTTTTTGATAATTGAGGAAACGACTGAGTTTCTTTTTCGCAACATTTGACATACAATTTGAATGAGAACACTCGTGTTCCTTCCTCCCCGTCCCCTTTCCGGGAACCTTTCAAACCTGTCACTAGGGAATCCACCCTCACCGTCCCTTATCCCCCCATCCTCCCTCGGAATTCAAATTCGAACGCAGAAACCGAAAAGGGCAAACTCGGGGTGGCATCGTTATTCGTTCTTTTTCCCTCTCGCCGTCGTTTCGTACGTGTCCCGCCGTCCATCGACGGGTGATTCAAAACGCTCGTAAATACGACGTCGGAACAAACGACGACGACGACGACGACCGGCGCTCTAAATGGAGGAACGAACGGGCTGTAATCGAAAACAAATGTCGAAACAAGTGAAAAAGCGCTCACCAATCGTCGAAAATGAAAAACGTTCGGCTGTATTCGCGCGAGGGATGTTCGACGGGGAGGTATTTTGGGGACGGGGATGAACGAGGATGTCGGTTTTCTGGTCGAGATAACGATAATGACGCGTCGGATGTGTGTGCGGCTGCGTTTTAGGGCTTTTTGATTTTCAATTATGTAAATTCGAGCGGTAAAATACACACGCAAAAAAAATATTTGAGGGGTGAGGAGTTCGTATCGTGGAATTTTTGCGCTTTCCTCGTTCACATTCCCTTTTTAATTTTCTAATTCGCAGTACCAACGCAATGAAAATAACCTCAAAAAATACGAAAACCAGTGTGAATCGCAGATAAATAAAATGAACAAAAACTTGCAGTGATGCGAGAGAGGTGTGCCCGTGTGAAGTTTCCATAGGAAAGAAAACAGAAATATACGGAACGACAAAACGACGTACGCTTGCATAATTGAAACAACCATGACAAAAATAAAACAACCAACCAACCAAAGAAGAACGTTCGAAACGTGTGACGCGTGACGACGCAGGTTTGAACTCGCATTCAATCGTTTTGAATTCAGAATATACGAAAAATGTGGGGGCTGTGATTTTTGTGAATTTGGCCTACCTGAAATATTGGCTGGTTGAATTCGGGACTGGCGGGCATCTGGACTTTGTAGAAGCTCTGCGCGAATTCCGGACTGTTGTCGTTGATGTCCTCCACGGTAACGACGACTCTCGTGGTCGACGATAGCCTTGGATTGCCGTTGTCTGAGATTTGAACCTGGAAAAAAGAGAAAACATACTAGTTAGCTGGTTTTGACTCAAAATAAAATAGAAATTTGAAGATTGGTGGACCTGTAAAACGTGGATTATATTCCAAAATCACCAACAAGGGTTTTGTCAAAATCGAGTTACATCGTATGTAAAAAATTTGGAAATCTGGCAGTGATGTTGAGTCTAGGTAACATTTCGAAACAACTGATAACGGTGTTAGCAATATTTTTAATGAGGTAATCTCAATATCTTTGTCAAAATTATGACATGTGGCAACCATGTGAATTGAAGATATTGTTTGAAAATAACTGGCAACACTGTCTGATAAAATAACCTCTATCTGCATGTCAAACTTTGACAAGTCTAACATTTTTACACAACGGCTAACAGAGTGTAACAAGATAACCTCAATGTTGACGTTGAAATTCGACGTTTGCCAACCTTGTAAAATCAGGAGTGTTAAAAAAATAACTAGCAACACTGTCTTATATGATAACCTCAACCGATATGTCGGAATTTGCAATCTGGCAACGTGCTAAACTCTAGAACCAATTGGTAATATTCTGTAAGAACATAACCTCAATCTCTATGAAGATGATGTGAATCTCTATGTCAAAATGGTTTGGTAATGAGGTAATTGCATATCGAAGCACAATAAAGCAACATAATCTCGACTTTTATGTCGAAATTTGACATTTGACAACCTCGTGTAACCAGGAAAATATTTCTAAATAAATGACAACACTATCTGCCAAGATAACCTCAACTAATATGTAAAAATTTGTCGTCAAAATTTAACGTTTGGTAATCTTGTGAAATCAGAATTATAATTGGCAACATTGTCTGATAAGATAACCTCAATTTGTTAAAATTTGAAGTCTGGGAACGAGGTAATTGCAAATCGAAGCACAATGAAACAACATAATCTCGACTTTTATGTCGAAATTTGACATTTGACAACCTCGTGTAACCAGGAAAATATGCTTAAATAAATGACAACACTGTCTGACAAGATAACCTCAACTAATACGTAAAAATTTGCAATTTGACAACGTGTTACAGTAAATTGAATTTAGAACCAATTGGTACGACTGTGAAATAACATAACCCCAATTCTTATGTCAAAATTTATCGATTTGTAATTTTCTGAAACCGGGAAAACGTTTCAAAACAACTGGCAGCACTGTTTAGATAAGATGATCTTAAGTAATATGTCTCAACTTGCAATTTAGCAACGTGATAAAGCCTAAATTACATTTAGATCCAACTGGTACTATTGTGTACCAATATAACCTCAATCTTATTGTCAAAATTTGTCGTTTTGTAACTTTCTGAGATCGGGGATAAGTTTCTAAACAACTGGCAACACCGTCCGACAAGATAATCTCAACCTATATGTCAAAATCCACAATTTCGCAGCGTGGTAAAGTCTGAATTACATTTAGAGTCAACTGGTACTATTATATAACAACCTAACCTCAATTTTTGTATAAAAATTTTACGTTTGGTAATTTTTTGAAGTCGGAAAACGTTTAACAATAACTGGTAACACTGTTTGACAAGGTCATTTCAAACAATATGTAAAGATTTGCAATTTAGCAGTGCGATAGAGTCTAAAATACATTCAGAACCAACGGGTAATAATGTGTACCAACATAATCTCAATCCCTATATCAAAATTTGACGTTTGGTAACCTTATAAAATCAGAAACATAACTGACAACGCTGTTTGGCAAGATAACTTAAATTTGCATGTTAAAATTTGAAATCTGGCAGCGAGGTAATTGCACTAAGAAACACTATGCAACAACACAACCTTAATTTCATGTCGAAATCTGACGTTTGGCAACCTTGTAAAACTAACAAAGCGTTGCAGAATAACTGGCAACATTGTCTGACAAGTAACTTCAATCAGTATGTTAACATTTGCAATTTGCAAACCATGTAAAACTAGGAAAACGTTTCAAAATAACTGACAGCTCTGTCTGACGTGATAACTTCAAAAGAATATGTCATAATTTCCAATTTTGACAGCTTTCTAAGGTATAGGCTACATCTACAACTGACTCGTATTATTATATAACCACATAACTTCAATCTACGACGAAATTTGACGCTTGGCAATCACGTGGAAGCAAAAACGTTTCAAAATAACTGAAAACACCGGTAAGATAAGATAACCTCAACCAATATGTTAAAACTTGTAATTTGGCAGCGTTGTAAAGCTTAAATTACATATAAAATCAAATAATAATAGTATGTAGCAACATAACGTCAATTTCTATGTCAAAGACTGACGTTTGACAACTCTGTGATAACTGGAAAATGTCTCAAAATAACTGACAACACTGTCTGATAAGAAAACCACAATCACCATGCCGAAATTTCTTATCTGGCACGTAGAAGTTTGACGTTTGGCAACCATGTGAAACCAGGAAAGCATTTCAAAGTAGATTGCAATACTGTTCGATAAGGAAACCTCAATCTGTATGTCAAAATTTCATATCTGGCACGTATAACTTTGACGTTTGGCAACCATGTGAAACCAGGAATGCGTTTCAAAATAACTGGCAACATTGTCTGATAAGGCAACTTCGATTTGTATATGAAAATCTGAAATTTGGCACCTAGAAATTTGACGTTTGGCAATCTTCTGAGATCGGGAAAATCTTTCAAAACAAATGGCAACACTGTCTGATATGATAATCTCCATCTATATATTAAAATTTGCCATTTGACAGCGTAATAAGGCCTAAGCTACATAGTGAAAGAGTCGGTACCATTATAATAACATATTTCCGAATTGTATGTTAAAATTTCAAGTTTGGCAATCCTGCAATCCAACGGATAAACTCCCAAAATAGCTGGAAACACTGTTCGATAAGATAGCTTCAATCGGTGTATTAGAATTTGAGTTACGGCAACGTGGTGAAGTTAGAATTACCGATTTTCACATTCTTGTGTCATTTTTGATTTTTTTGGACTTAATTCTGATATTTCTGGCTTCATTTCAAAAAACGCTAATTTCCAACGCGAGATTGTAACTACAAACATGAACACTTTACTTCAGCCCTATCGGCATTACATTTCTGATAGACGGTTATTTCACTTCATTCCTTAACAGACGGTTCCAACCCCCAAGAATTACGAAAATTATTAAGTTCTCGTCCAGCCTCCTTTAGTCGTAGGAGGTCGTTAACGCCTAAATTTTACTCATTCCGTAATCAACTCGACGCTTACTCCTTCCTCCTTGTTAATTTTAGCGTTTGTCGGCCGTACTATCGAGTTAATTGGGAAATAAAGTGCGATACAACCGACGCGTAATCAGTGGTCCTAAAACGGCGAAATTCCGAGATTATAGCTTAACGACGGATTAACTTTAGTTTAAGTACGCGTTTAACGAACGTAACAATTACTATTTGAATGTGCGATTTGGAACTACGATGATGGCGTCGCTCGTAAAAGGAGATGATGTGTAACAACATAACCTTAATTTCCATGTCAAAATATGACGTCTGGCAACCTTTTGAAACCGGAAAAATAGTCCAAAAGACTGCTTGCTCGGGTAACTCCCAATTTCTATGCCAAAATGAAAAATCTGGCAACGTGGCAATTACCTCAATCTCTACGTTGAAATTTGACGTTTGACACCGTTATGAAATCGCGATTATGTTTTAAAATAGCCGGCAACACTGTCTGCCGAGATAACCTCAAACTTTACGTCAACATTTGGCAGCGTTAGCAAGTCTAAATTACATTAGGAACTAACCGGTAATACGAACGTAACGACATAACTTCAATCTCTATGTCGATCTTGGAGGTTTGGCCAGGTTTGGCAAGCTTATGAAACCGGGAAAATCTTTGAGAAGAATTGGCAACACTGCCTGATAGGATCATTCCCAGTTCTCTATATCAAAATTTAAAATCTGGCGACGTGGTAATGGCGCTTCGAAGCATAATCTCAATATCTACGTCGAAATTGGACGTTTGGCAACATTGTGAAAGTGGGGAAATATTTCACAATTATTGGCAACATTGCCTGATAGGGTAATCTCCCAATCTGTGTGCCAAAATTCAAAATCTGGTAAGGTGGTAATTGCGCTTCGAATCATAATCTCAATCTCTACGTCGAAATTTGACGTTTGGCAACCTTGTGAAGCCAGGAACATGTTTCAAAATAACTGGTAAGATTGTCTCACAAGATAACGTCAAACTGTGCTCCCTTCGCAGCGTGACATTCAGAACCAACTGGCAATACTGTATAACGACATAACCTCGATCTCTATGTCGAAATTTGACGTTTAGCACTCTTGTGAAATCGGGGAAAATGTTTCAATGAACTGGTAACATCGTCTGACAAGATAACTTTAAACTTTACGTCGAAATTTGCAATTTCGCAGTCTTATAAAGTCGAAGTAACATTCAGAACCAACTGGCAATATTGTATAACGACATAACCTCAATCTCTATGTCGGAAATTGACGTTTAGCAATCTAATGAAATTGGGGAAAATAACTGGCAACACTGTCTGACAAGGTAACTTTAATCTTTACGTGGAAATTTGCAATTTCGCAGCGTGATGGAATCGGAATTACATTTAGAACCAACTGGCAATACTGCATCACGAAATAACAAAAATCTCTATGTCGAAATTTGACGTTTAGCAACCTTGTGAAGTCAGGAAAATATTTCAAAATAACTGGCAACACCGTCTGACAAGATACGTTTAAACTTTACGCCGAAATTTGCAATTTCGCAGTGTGATAAAGACCACGTTACATTGAAAACCAACTGGTAATATTGTAGGACGACATAACCTCAATCTCAATGTCGGAATTTGACGTTTAGCAATCTTCTGAAACCGGGGAAAATGTTTCAAAATAACTGGTAACACTGTCTGACAAGATAACTTTAAACTTTACGTTGAAATTTGTAATTTCGCTGAGTGATAAATTGAAAGTTACATGCTGAACCAACTGGCAACACTGTATAGCGACATAACCTCAATCTCTAAGTTGGAATTTGACGTTTGGCAACCTTGTGAAACCGGGAAAATATTTCTGTAAGTAACTGGCAACACTGTCATATTAGGTAACTTCAACTTTTATGTCAAATAAAAAAAAATCATATATCAACTGCGCAGGGAGACTTACCTCTAAAATGTATTCGTCTTGGATCTCGCGATTGAGGTGCCTGGTGGTGGTGGAAATCAGTCCTGTAAAAGAAAGAAGAATAACAAAAATCTAAATTCGGAACAGTAAAGTGTTAAGGTACAATTTTGAGACCGCCATTTTGTTGTAAATTGTTGTGATTCGATATTTTTGTGATGAGTTCTGGCGAATTTTAAGTCCTCTACCATCCTAAGACCTCAACCTTCTCCCTCTTTATAACAACTACGGAGTTAACAGAGTCTTAGACCTTTGGAGGTAACATTTTGAGGTCATCGTGCTTTCTTTAGACTTTCTATGATAGCCAGTTGGATTTCAAATTTATTTCTTATACTACATATAAAAAGCTGTAGCATTCAAAGTTAATTTACGTCACTGCAATGCGATCTTCCCCTTCTTACCACATCATCGTCGTCATTAATTTGACGTCATCCACTTCCTATCATATCATTTCCGTCATTAACTTGACGTCATCCATTTCCTACCACATCATTTCCGTCGTTAAATTGACGTCATCCATTTCTTATCACATCATTTCCGTCATTAATTTGACATATGTCCACTTCTTACCTTATTATCATTTGCGTCATTAGTAAGGTTTGATATTAGAGTGGATGACGTGTTACCATTAAGTACTGTAAACCGGACTCACGCTGTCACTCCTTCGAACTGATTCAATGATAACTCATCGTTGAACAATAAAATTCGTAGAAGTGACAGCGTAAGACCGGTTTACACTACCCTAATGATAACACGTCATCCACTCTTTTATCAAATCTTAGTCATTAGCGTGATGTTATCCAATCAGTATATAAATTCGACATAAATTTCATTCGTCCTTTTATTATCACTTCCCATATTTCTGATATTTACTACTGTACGTACCGTGGTTTATTCTTCCAGTGCCGATCGACTCGTGTCATTTATATATTGACTGTAAGTATGGAGAGATGACTGGTTCTAGACCACACCACTTGCAGAGGTTTAACAGCCTTAACGCGTTGTGTCAACAGGGACGGTTTCTGTTAAACCGGTTCGAACGGTGCGATCTAGAACCGGCCATCTCTACCTACTACTGTAAACAACTGTACTTTATCTTTTTGCAGTTTTACAGCGTGATCAAGAAGTATTGGCTAGGTTCGATTAAGTAAAACGACTTATCGATGACTTTCTCTCGTTTAGTTCTTTTTCTTCCGCGTGCTCCTCAATCTCCAGGGAATTCGAGCGAAAAATGCGGGAACGGACTCCCGCGACTATTGCCCGCTGAAAAGCCTTCCCGAACGGATTTATTACGTCCACCCCTGCATCGCGAAATCGCGTCCCGGTTAATATTTTTCTCAACGGTCCCCGTTCTCTGCGATAATCGTAAAGACAAATTGCCTTCCTTTGAAGCGCTTTTCGAAAAGTACCTAACGTCTCCACTCGTCGAGTTTTACAATTTTTCCGTCTCTCTCTCTCCCTCTTCGTCCCCTATTTGGCCCCGTTCTCGCTCCTTCCCTATTCCCGTTTCGAAACTAGGGAATTTAATCGTCATAAAACTAACTTTGTACAGTTGCAGATGACAGCTGTAATCTCTCTGGGGCGACCGCGGTGATAGCGGCAAAAGCGACGACGGTTGACCCGACAACTCGCGTCGCATTTCGCGAAAGTCGACGACGGACAAAGAAGAACGCGGCTTCGCCGCTGTTTTTCCGTCCCGTCGTCGAGAGAGAGAGAGGAGGGGACATAAAGGGAAAAGGCGAGCCGTTGAAAACGCTAAAAGGAAAAGGAAGAACAGAAAAGAATGCGAACGGCGCGAGAAAAAGAGAGGGAGAGAGAGGGAGCTTGTTTTCGCGTGTGCTTGTCAGAAACAGAAACCACCGAAGATCGTCGAGGTCCAGGTTATGCAGTGCACGGTGATCGGGAGACGCGAGGAGGGTGGATGAAGGGAGGGGAGGGGACACCGCCGGTAACTTCTCGGAGCAAGCTAGCCCGCTTTCATGCTGTTGCTGCAACGCTACGGTTTTCCCTTCCTTTTCTTTCCCCGCTCTTTCGTTTTTGCCGTCAACGCGAGACGGTGGCCGAGTCGAGGTTTCGGAACGAAGTTTAAATCCAATGAAAACTGATGATACCGGGGAAGCGGTTGGGGAGGGACGGCGGGATGGTACGATAAAAAGCCGGTTCGAACGAGAACGGGCCGAAATTGATCAATCGGCGCTTTAATAAATGTTTCGAAGTGCGGCTGAGAGCCGCAAAAATCGGAAGCGTCGATTCGCCGCGGAATTTTCAAATATTTATTCGAAACATCGCAACAATTCCTGGAGCTCAAGTTTCTGCGCGGAAACGCGCCGGAATAGTGCGGACGCGGGCGCCGTGTTTGCGTCGCGGTTTCCGCTTTTCGATATACGTATATCCACCGTACATATTTGATTGGGCGAGTTTTGCCGAAATACTTCCGATGCTATCGATGAGAGGGGGCGGAAAGGCTGAAGGTGGAATGCCTGTGGTATTGGAAAAGTTATCCATCTAATTAGTTAATGGTCGCGAAAAGCGACTAACGATCGACTACTAGCAGCTGGATACAATAACTAAGAGACAACGGGCAGTGCATCGGCTTTACACGGCCGTGCTAACTCTAAGACTTATACCTCGTTCAGATTAAGAATGTTGTGTGAGGATAGATAGGACTGGGAAGTTCATGAATATGTTTGGTCCAATAATAATAGCTACTTCCCTCCCCCAACATGTACTGTGTTACGTTTTACGATGGCTTATCGATTTTTACGATAGAGGGAACCTACATGTATAATTAATATCCGTTTTCCGTTTGACGTATCTTCGGGGTTAGGTCAGAAGATGGTAGACTTTCATAGAGTAAACACGTTGTTTCGTGAAGTAAGTTTTCGACATTTCGTTGTATATTAGGGAAAAATCTCTCTCCCTTCCTCTCGCTCTCTCCGGTTTTCGCTTCGATTATCGCCCATTTGCTTATGCGATTTGCACGTCGGTAACGGTAATTACGTCATCCTTTAATTCACGGCCGGTCGCACTTTCGACGCGCCGACAATCGAAGTGCGAAATTCTATTAAGCGCCCTTTCTGCGCGCTCGTTATTCTATCCAATGAACCGGGCCGATGACGGATCGGGACGATTTGGAGCGAAACGGCGCGTCTAATTCCGTTATCGGTTTGACGTGTATATATAAAATCCGAACATGAGGTGTAAGCCGGAATGCGTAGCCACCGTTTCCTCCCCTCCACCCTTTCTTTGGAGAAGTTTGAATTGGGACCTACATTCGGAGAGGACATTACGATATTTCGTACCGGAAAACGGAAAGTGATATTTTTCGCGTTGGTCTTCCACGAAACTGGATGCTTTTCTTACCAACCATGTCAGACGAAAACGCGCTCGAATTAGATTGTTCTAATCATGTTTTTTATTCTACTGTATTCAAGAGGGTCACCCGGGCTTGGACTTGAGCGATATTTAAGTTTCTTAAAGATTAAAGAGTAATCTTCCATGGGCATCGGAAATCTTAATCGTCACCCAAGTTTCGGTTGAAATTGGAACTGAGATCCTTCTACAACAAGAAGACGAGTTCTAGCTTCGAATCCACGCATTTCTTCAGGTATGGTTGAGATTGTTAAAGATAGTTAATCGTCAAGGTAAAATCTTGATGATGGTGGGTACCTCACCTGAAGAGACCAAGCGCCAATCTTTAGAAAATATATATATCTAGGCTTAATTTTCAAAATTCTGACTTTGAAGTTTGGAAGGGATACCGAAGAAATATTAAATCGTTTGGGGTCTTTCGGGGATTTCACTGTTCTGGGACCATTCGCTCCAAATCGGAACTCGCACGGCCTTAATGCCCTAAACTCCCTTCTAAACTTCTCAAGACAAGACTAAGGAGGAAGTTTTGAGGTATTTCAACAAAAATGGCAGCCGTTGCTAACAACAAGCTCCATCACCCTCAATCGGTTTGGACAGCGAGTATTGACATCACATCCAACTTTGTATGCTGATAGGTTATATCGGGCACTTTACACACAAAAATGGATAACACTGGTAACCACTACTTTCATCGCCATCTATCGGATTAGATGGGTAGTTGGTGACGTCACATTTGACCATGGATTCTAATGGACTGTAAGAAGTATTTTAACAGAAATGGTTGTTGCTGCTAAGAATAACCCTCAACGCCATCTATCGGATCGCACGATGCTGACGTGCAACCGCTGCAAATTCAGCCTTTATCGCCATCTATCAAACAGATACCGGACTACGCCCATGATTAACGTTACATCCGACTTTTTACGCTGCCGGACTATACCAGGTACTCTACAAACAATGATGGCCGTCATTGTTGACGACTACCACCATCGCCACATATCGGATTAGATGGGTATCTGGTGATGTCACATTTGGCGTTGTATTCTATTATACGAAGAGGTATCTTAACAGATACGGTTGTCGCTGCTAAAAATGACCATCATAGCCTGCTGCATGATTCCTGCTAATGTCCCACCCCTACAAATACAGCCTTCATCGCCATCTATGAAGCACCTACCGAACCACGTCTATGGCTGATGTCGCATGCGACTTTGTATATTGGTGGACAAAATCAGGTGTTTTACAAACAAAGATGGTCATCATTGCTAACCACCACCATCATCGCCATCTATCGGATTAGATCGGTACCTGGTAATGTCACATTTGACAATAGATATTAGTAGACTATAAGAGGTACCTCAATAGAAGTTGTTGTCGCTATTAAGAACAACCATCATCGCCAGCTATTGGATTGCATGATAATGACGTCCCTCTACTGCAAATACAGCCTTTATCGCCATCTTTGGAGCATCTACCGGTCTACTACGTTGATAATTGGCGTCATTTTGTATTCTGTTAAGCTACGGGACCAAGCTGATGACTTCACTTCCGGGCTAGAATTTGTTTTGTCTATAAACTGCAATATTCGCATAATTTAGAAAATTTAAACACTAATCGATTAGAGATTGGGATGACATCTGGGATCATCTGGGATCTTCTGATTAAGACAAAGCAAAGACGAAATAATTGCAGAAGATGATGTACAGGAGATATATCGCCATTTCGCGAACATTTTCGAACTACTGCAGGATTAAGGGGTACCCAAGCAGCCGGACTCAGAAAACCAGCCAATACCCCAAATCCGTCCAAGCACTTGAACTCAGTGAGATCCAGAAAATCCGCCAATATCCCAAGTTTACCCAAGCACCCGAACCACTCGGACCCAGAAAACTCGCCAATATCCCAAATTTACCCAAACATCCGAACCCACACGGATCCAGAAAACCCGACAATTCCTCAAACTCACCCAAGCTCCCAAATTCATTCGAACTCAGAAAACTCGCTAATTCCCTAAACTCAAGATCAAGATGGTCGATAGCAGATGGATGTTTAGAAATCGTAACTTTTCGATTATTTACGAACTAATTCGGGGTTAAGGGATAGCGAGGTTGCAAGACCCTCACGAAGTATGGAATGAAACCAAAACAATTGCGATTGACGTTGGCGATTACTGACGCCCAAAAATTAACTGAGCGAGCATCGATGTCAAAATCCACACATAGTACGTACATCGCCCAGAGAACAGAAACGAGTACGAAACGAACGAATAACGTTTTAATATTTGGATGTGGTTGTAGATTTTATCCACATGACGTGAAACCCCGGGAAAAAATTCACCCTATCGTTAAATTCGAAATCGAAAAAGCCGCGCACCGCAGGCGACCTCGCCGAGCTCGTCGGTAATTTATGTGCAGTCGGAACTGTCCACACAAAAAAATCATATATTATTGTTATCCGGGGACGCGAATCAATACCTAATTTCGCGAACTGACATTTCGACCTACGAATTTCCACGTCGAAACGGCGGCCCGTCCACAGCAGCAGGCAGCAACAGAGGTCGCCCTCGGTAATTTATATTCATTAAAATTTCGTGCCGGAATTTTTCGATAATTTACATCCGGAACGTATTTTTTGGCGTCGCTCGTTCCGAATTCTAATCGAGAGAAGAGATTCGCCCGACAACGGTGAGGGGGAGGGGATCGGTTAATTAATAATATTCGGTTTCCTTCGATACGTCTTCCCTCTCTCCTCTCCCCCGTTTCGAAATCCGACCCGCTTCGTCGCATTGTTTGCCTCGAAAATTACCGCATTTACATTTCCGTAATGGAATTTTTCTTATTCGAATCTTTCGTCCACCTCGTCCTCCCCTTTCATCAAATCGCATTGTATTTCGGTCGACAATTGCGTCATCCGGGGGTGATTCGCGGGCGGGTTTTAATGAAGGATTCGAATTAAAAAAATGAAATCTATAGGAGAAAGAGACGTGTATCGCAAGCGAGAAAATGAAGTTTGGTTGTCGGGGCTTAAGCTAATTCCCGGTGCATAAGTTTCGTTGCCCACGCAACAATGGCCGAGAACAAAGGAGAAAAAGGTGAAGAACGCAGCATCCGAGTAGTGCGATGTAGTCTCAAAAAACCGACGAGATTCTACAAGAAAAAGGGAAGTGGACAGCAAACACGAAAGTTTAGATGTTCATGTTCAAATGATATTTGGTTTAGCATTTAATTACCCTGCGGGTGTTAGCTTCTTTTTTAAGTCCAGCCAGAGATGTTTAATGAGAGAAAAAAATGTAACTAGAAATAAAATTATGAATTATTATAAAAAGCATCGATGAAAAGATAGAAAGAAACTATTTAAACACACACATTCAACACTTTCACATCACAAGAATTCCTAATAACCATTGAATATAAAAAAACCAAGGATATCTGGACATCAACAATATAGCATATATAACAACGTCATGATGGAAAGGAGAAAACGTCAATGAAAATATCATCCGAGGACTACGCGATGTCCTCAAAAAACCGGCCGAGATTTTACAAGGGAACATCTTTCCTTGTGAAATCCCGCCGGTTTCTATAGTTTATATTCCAACTGCGAGAGCTGATTTCGGTTCCCGAAGCCTGGCACCAATTCTTGGCGTATTTTCGTTCCCGTAGAGTCGAGGGCGCAATATCCATTCTAGATCTTATCATCTGAGGAGGATATCCACGAGGGCAAAGACTGCTACGTCATCTCGACGAGATCCTTACCCATACCCCTGGACCGACTACAATTTTCCTGAAAAACTTGCTCGAAACCGATTCGAGGCTCGAATATCAAACCACCCGAGCAGATGAGTTCCAGGACGTCAACATCATCCGGCGACGAAGTCAAGGTGAGGAAATAAAGAATTTAATTCGTACAGATTTTCATATAACTAAATTTCACCCTGGCGTACACCATCGATCGATTTCGAATTAGGAAATGTCCCTGCTGTTCGACCCCGAAGTCGACATCCGCAGCTAAAGCGATTCGCGTGCCGCCTGATTGACAAATGCCTCTAATTTTCCAGGCGGCTAGAGACGATGGGGACTAATAGGGATTATGTACTAGCAATTTCCGGTGTTTGCAACTTCCTGAAATTGATAGCAAGAAATAAGAAGAAGCGTTTTTGCCGCTTCGTTTAATCTAGGATTAGTTCCTGGGGGAACTGGTCCCAAAGGAGAGGCCCAAAACAACTCTAAAAATATATACTCTAGTAGAACGTGTCAATAACGGACAACAAAGAAAGAAAGAGTATTGGCCATTATATGAAACTGACCGAGATCGTCTCAAAGGCTGGCCGTAAATAACGGGCTTTCGTATATGGGAATTTCCTAGTAGTCGATTCGGGGAACTTTGGAACTGTCCGTTAATTCAGGTGACCGCTTTAGACAGGTGGCCGTTAACACAAATTTTACTATTTTACTGGCGAGCGGGGGTGGGGGGACTAGGTGAGCCAGTTTGGTTATATTAACTGCGGCTCGCAACCGCAGGCTACGACTTCATCTGCATTTTTCGAAACTGGACGAAAAAGCATCGCCTACGTAAGAATATGAAATCGGATGTGAACACGTCCTCTAATCCCATAGGTATCGGATAGATGGCGTTCACGATTGTGCTACCGGTAGTACCCATTTGCGGTACGCTTCGCCCTCGTGTATGTCTTTGACGCTACTTTTTGCCCTTTTTCTTCCTTCGTTCTCAGGCGCTGTTGTGTGCGCAACCAACTACATTATTTAGTCCTAGACCTCGGGAACTAGTTCTTTAAACCAAACGAGGAAGAGGATATGAGGAGGAAGAGGATATGAGGAGGAAGAGGATATGAGGAGGAAGAGGATATGAGGAGGAAGAGGATATGAGGAGGAAGAGGATATGAGGAGGAAGAGGATATGAGGAGGAAGAGGATATAAGGAGGAAGAGGATATGAGGAGGAAGAGGATATGAGGAGGAAGAGGATATGAGGAGGAAGAGGATATGAGGAGGAAGAGGATATGAGGAGGAAGAGGATATGAGGAGGAAGAGGATATGAGGAGGAAGAGGATATGAGGAGGAAGAGGATATGAGGAGGAAGAGCATATGAGGAGGAAGAGGATATGAGGAGGAAGAGGATATGAGGGGGAAAGGATAGCAGGAGGAAGACCATATACGGGGGAAGAGGATAGCAGGAAGAAGACCATATGCGGGGGAAGAGGAGAGGAGGAAGAAGACCATATGAGGAAGAAGAGGATATAGGGGGCGGAGGCAGATGATATGATGGAGAAGAGGATATCAGGGCGAAGAGGAGATCTCCCTTGTTTCAGAGGACGGTGAGTTAGAATGTGATCGAATCCAGGCCGAGGATGCTAGTTCCATATGTATTTGTTGGAAAGGCAAGCTTTTAAGTTAAGACTTTATGTATTGACGGACGTTGAAACTCATCGAATTCCACCGCGATGGAGGAAGCTACGTCGGAGATATCGCCTGATATATATACTTTTGAAAACGGTAACACAATTTCAGCGGAAAAACAACCGCGAAGATACATTTGACAGCTCATATCATCCCTAGACACCCCATCGCAAGATTTTACAGCGAAATCGCTTTCCATGTACTTATCTCGCTTAAGTGATCCAAAATCCATCAAATCCCTGCTCCTCCCTCTTCCACCACCCGCCCGGCTCGGAGTTTTGCACCGATACGGCATCCCTCAAGTCATAAAACGCCGTCAGCGATAATTTGATTTTAGACACGTGCCGGATAAATAATTCATAAGCGGGAAACGAGGCCGATTTTTATATGAGGGGGCCGCTAGAATGGGGATACTCCACCCTACTACGTAGTCTTTGCAAATTAATTCGTCTCGTTTGTTTTTTGAACGTCAATTTTTTGCCATCCTTCGTCGATATTTTAAGAGAACATAAACGAATTCGTGAATTATTAATGAGGAACGGGAGGAGAATAGGGAGGTAGGGGATATAACGGAAGCGAACCGGTTTTCGGGGGCGGGGGTAAAATTGCGTTGTTTTTAAGCAAGACCGCCTCTGACGTATCGTCCGGTCCATAGTCCTTTCGTCGCCAATTAATACGACGCAACATTATTTGCTGCTGAGAACGTAGTTGGTAGTAACGACCTAAACCTTGCAAAAACTAGAACCTCCCTTGTGACATGGCATGGCCTTGGAAATACATTTGATTCTAGGGTCACCATTGCGGCCTTGATACTCGCTTTGTATTCAAGTTTTGCCGATCGTCTAGGTCGTAGATAATTCCAAAACGCTTGGGACTTGAACCAATTAGTCATTGCTAACGCCCAGAAACCGCAGACGTCATCGTCATCGTCGTTGATTCACCCGCTGACAATAATCCTAGGTGCCTGTTCGTCTAGCTATGTTATACGGCGACAGACCTCTCCGAAGCGGTTGGGATTTGAATCCATTGGTCATTGCTACCGGCCAGAAACCGCAGATGTCAGCGTCAGCGTCATCGTCGTTGAATCATTTGCTGATAATAATCCTAGGTGCAATGTGGCTTGTTCGTCTAGCCACTCGTCGCTCATGAAACATGTTACAGGGCCACATACAGCTCCGAAGCGGTTAGGATTTGAACCCATTAGTCATTGCTAACGCCCGGAAACCGCAGCAGTTATGGTCGTTGTCGTCGAGTCACCCGCTGGCAATAATCCCAAGTGCAACGTGGCTTGTTCGTCTAGCCACTCGTCGCTCATGAAACATGTTACAGGGCCACATACAGCTCGGAAGCGGTTGGTATTTGAACCCATTAGTCATTGTTAATGGCCACAAACCGCAGACGTCATAGTCGTTGTGGTTCAGTCACCAGCTGGCAATAATCCTAGGTGCAACATGGCTTGTTCGTCTACCCACTCGTCGCTAGCGAAACATGTTACACGACCACAGACAGCTCCAAAACGGTTGAGATTTGAACCCATTAGTCATTGCTAACGCCCGGAAACCGCAGAAGTCATCGTCATCGTCGTTGAGTCACCCGCTGACAATAATCCTAGGTGCAACATGGCTTGTTCGTCTAGCCCCTCGCCACTCGTGGAATACGTCATAAGGCCAGAGACAAGTTCGAAGCGCTTGGGATTTGAACTCAGGCTCTTGGCATTGTAACCCAGTCCCCTAACCTTTCAACCATATCGGCTTCGTTATACCCGGTCCCTTTCAAAATGACTCCGTCGCATTCAATCTGCATCTTGTCCCTGTTCCTTGCCTGTATTGGTTGCTGCATTCGTTCTTGGCACTAATGGTCAATCGATCAGTGTTACCACCGTAGTTACTTGACGAGGGAATTTGACTTTGACGAAAACAATGGAGGAAAATACAATTACAGTCCGCCGCTTTTAAAACGGAAATCCAACGAGAATTTTTCGAATCGATTTCGTACGGTTAGGGGCGCGCTCCTCGCCTCGGTTTAACAAAACATCCCCGCCCCCCAAAAAAGAAAAACTGCGCGACACGCTCTAATTCGTCGTCGAAAAGCATCCCAAAATTCGAGTCATCTCGCACCACCGGCCGCGATATATCCACGTACGTTCGTCGCGAGCGTTCCGCTTCGTCCGATGAATATTTATCGGAAAATTGGGGGATGGTTTTCCGGTTGATTTCGAAATTTACTTTGAAGTAGACGTCGATTTAATAGCCCGGGCGTCCTCGACGACCAGTAATGTTTTCCTCGCGGCGTTCCCGATATTAGCGTAATTTGGTTACCATCCGAGCGGAGAGGGCGCCACTCTATCTCAGCAGTGCAAACAATTTACGACCGGTGGATAAATTCAATTTGTAACTTCGCCCCGTCGCGTCGCCAGAGAAAAATCGAAAAATACGCTCGCGCCGGTCTCCGGTCGACTTCTTTCCCTAATTAAGAGCGTTTCTTTTTTTTTTGATGCGGTGTCGTCGCCGACGCTGACGGTCGAAGCTCGAGCACGTCGTGACGACGTCGCCCTCTCAATTCGGGGGCGCGCACGTACGAAGCCGCCACCGCACACACGCCAACGTATCGACTTACGTGCGGAAAAGCCAAGCTGAAGTTGTTTCAGCGAAGGTGTAATTCGATGAAAAGCTAAGAATTGCTTTCTGAAGCGGTGCTTCGAGGTTATTCGGCTAATTAAGTGAGAACTCGGCGAAGCGAGGGCGGATTTTGTTTCGTCGAATGCGCGCAGGGAGGTCAGGGTCGACGATGAGGAGGAAAGAAAGCAAGTTTTCGAATAGGACGATATCGGTACTGGTATAAAGACTCGCAGTTTCTAGTTTCGTACAAAATGGAGTGTATTTTAAAGGAAGGTGACGATCAATCGATTTTGATCTGGAACTGGACGTGTGGTGCTAAGTCATCCCTTGTTGAAGTGGTACCGGTGCACCATCGAATTTTGCCCTTCTTTGGATTCGATGACAAAGCGAAGTAAAATTGTGCTTTATTTCCTAAAAACGTTTAGCACCTCTGGCGTAAATTCGACTAGTAATATGATTTTTATATTTTCTACACGCGCTGGCTAAGATTGCGTTGAAATATCTTACAATAGAGAAACAAGCTTCGAGAACTGAGGTGGTCGTTTAATTTGATTGCACAATCACCTCAGGAGTTCTATTTTCTTAGTACCTATATTCCAAAGTCCTATTCTACACCTTCAAAAACATCGGTACACAGAATTTCGTCTAATTTAGAACATTTTCATTTTCTTCTGAAATTTCAAAGGGGTACCCCCTTTGAAATTTTGAAGAAAATCGAAATGGTCGGAAGTACCACTTATTATATATCAAATTAAAGCTCTCCCAGTGCAGATTAGGGATAAAATAATTTCGGGTACGAGAGACGGTTCATTGAGTAAATATTCAATGAGAAAGTGAAAAGTGGTTCTGGACGAATGGCTCTGGTAGGCTCTAACACCCAAACGAAGTAAATATCACGAGTTTTGACGTCAAAATCGTATTCTACACCATCGAAAACATCTGTCAACAGAATTTCGTCTAATTTAGAACATATTAATTTTTTTCTGAAATTTCAAAGGGGTACCCCTTTGAAATTTTGAAGAAAATCGAAATGGTCGGAAGTACGACTTATTATACATCAAATTAAAGCCCTTCTCGTGCAGGTTAGGGATAAAATAATTTCGAGTACGAGGGACGGTTCGTTGAGGAAATATTCAATGAGAAAGTGAAATGTGGTTCTGGACGAATGGCTCTGGTAGGCTCTAACACCCAAACGAAGCAAATATCACGAGTTTTGACGTCAAAATCGTATTCTACACCATCGAAAACATCTGTCAACAGAATTTCGTCTAATTTAGAACATATTAATTTTTTCTGAAATTTCAAAGGGGTACCCCTTTGAAATTTTGAAGAAAATCGAAATGGTCGGAAGTACGACTTATTATACATCAAATTAAAGCTCTTCTCGTGCAGGTTAGGGATAAAATAATTTCGAGTACGAGGGACGGTTCGTTGAGGAAATATTCAATGAGAAAGTGAAATGTGGTTCTGGCCGAATGGTTCTGGTAGGCTCTAACACCCAAACGAAGCAAATATCACGAGTTTTGACGTCAAAATCGTATTCTACACCATCGAAAACATCTGTCAACAGAATTTCGTCTAATTTAGAACATATTCATTTTTTCTGAAATTTCAAAGGGGTACCCCTTTGAAATTTTGAAGAAAATCGAAATGGTCGGAAGTACGACTTATTATACATCAAATTAAAGCTCTCACAGTGCAGATAAGGGATAAAATAATTTCGAGTACGAGGGACGGTTCGTTGAGGAAATATTCAATGAGAAAGTGAAATGTGGTTCTGGACGAATGGCTCTGGTAGGCTCTAACACCCAAACGAAGCAAATATCACGAGTTTTGACGTCAAAATCGTATTCTACACCATCGAAAACATCTGTCAACAGAATTTCGTCTAATTTAGAACATATTAATTTTTTTTTCTGAAATTTCAAAGGGGTACCCCTTTGAAATTTTGAAGAAAATCGAAATGGTCGGAAGTACGACTTATTATACATCAAATTAAAGCTCCTCTCGTGCAGTTTAGGGATAAAATAATTTCGAGTACGAGGGACGGTTCGTTGAGGAAATATTCAATGAGGAAGTGAAATGTGGTTCTGGACGAATGGCTCTGGTAGGCTCTAACACCCAAACGAAGTAAATATCACGAGTTTTGACGTCAAAATCGTATTCTACACCATCGAAAACATCTGTCAACAGAATTTCGTCTAATTTAGAACATATTAATTTTTTTTTCTGAAATTTCAAAGGGGTACCCCTTTGAAATTTTGAAGAAAATCGAAATGGTCGGAAGTACCACTTATTATATATCAAATTAAAGCTCTCACAGTGCAGATAAGGGATAAAATAATTTCGGGTACGAGGGACGGTTCGTTGAGGAAATATTCAATGAGAAAGTGAAATGTGGTTCTGGACGAATGGCTCTGGTAGGCTCTAACACCCAAACGAAGTAAATATCACGAGTTTTGACGTCAAAATCGTATTCTACACCATCGAAAACATCTGTCAACAGAATTTCGTCTAATTTAGAACATATTCATTTTTTTCTGAAATTTCAAAGGGGTACCCCTTTGAAATTTTGAAGAAAATCGAAATGGTCGGAAGTACGACTTATTATACATCAAATTAAAGCTCTTCTCGTGCAGGTTAGGGATAAAATAATTTCGAGTACGAGGGACGGTTCGTTGAGGAAATATTCAATGAGAAAGTGAAATGTGGTTCTGGACGAATGGCTCTGGTAGGCTCTAACACCCAAACGAAGCAAATATCACGAGTTTTGACGTCAAAATCGTATTCTACACCATCGAAAACATCTGTCAACAGAATTTCGTCTAATTTAGAACATATTAATTTTTTTCTGAAATTTCAAAGGGGTACGTACCCCTTTGAAATTTTGAAGAAAATCGAAATGGTCGGAAGTACGACTTATTATACATCAAATTAAAGCTCTTCTCGTGTAGGTTAGGGATAAAATAATTTCGAGTACGAGGGACGGTTCGTTGAGGAAATATTCAATGAGAAAGTGAAATGTGGTTCTGGACGAATGGCTCTGGTAGGCTCTAACACCCAAACGAAGCAAATATCACTAGTTTAGACGTCAAAATCGTATTCTACACCATCGAAAACATCTGTCAACAGAATTTCGTCTAATTTAGAACATATTAATTTTTTTCTGAAATTTCAAAGGGGTACCCCTTTGAAATTTTGAAGAAAATCGAAATGGTCGGAAGTACCACTTATTATATATCAAATTAAAGCTCTCCCAGTGCAGATTAGGGATAAAATAATTTCGAGTACGAGGGACGGTTCGTTGAGGAAATATTCGATGAGAAAGTGAAATGTGGTTCTGGCCGAATGGCTCTGGTAGGCTCTAACATCCAAACGAAGCAAATATCACGAGTTTTGACGTCAAAATCGTATTCTACACCATCGAAAACATCTGTCAACAGAATTGACCTTACCTCAAATTTGGTTGCGCACGCATCAACGCCCGGCAACAAAGGAATCTATAAAAGGGAACGAGCAGCATTCGAGGAGTGCGTAGCGTCCTCAACCATTTTAGTTCGGATGTACCTGGAGTCTGAGCATACGCCTCGGTTTGGGCTATGGTTATGTGAGAATCGCACCCGGGTTCGTTGCATCACAAATTGTGTTACTACGGGGTGTGAGTGCAAATAGGGCGAAACAAACGAATATCTACGAACATGTTATTGTAATCAACCCCTTTGTGTGTAAGTTTACCCTCGAGTATTTCCGGTGTTCTGTATTATGTCTAGGGTTTCGCGATCGAACCCCAGTCCTCTCCTCCATCCCTCCCACCCTAGTATAGGATTTCCCGTACACAAACGCACTTACCTGTTGAAGAATTGATCGAAAACAATCCTCCCGGGTTTCCGGTAACGATCTGATACTCTATAATGGTGTCGTCTGCGTCGTTATCGGTCGCCTCTATCCGCAATATCGGCGTGTCGCCGGGGCTCTCCTCGACGACGTTGGCGTAATAAACGGGTTCGACGCTGAGCGGGACGTTGTCGTTCTCGTTGAGTACTTCGATGAAAATCTGCAAAGCAAATCGGAGCAAACGCTATAGCCTCGTCTACGTAGGTAGGTGGGTTGGCAATCGCGAAGCGGAAACGTCGGAATTCGATTTGCAAATAAGCGACTGACTTGCCGTCGGCTTCTTCTAACTACGTACCGACGTACCCGCATACGTACACGGATGGCGTTCGAAAGTAACAATAGGGAAAACGCGAGCGCGCGGGACGCTCGGAAACACGCGAAAAACGAACCGAGCGCGATTTTAAATCGAATTTCGAATTTCGAGTTGGGTTTTAGTGCTCGCGTGGAATGAGGACCGCGTTGAGTTGGGGCGGGGGAACGGGGACTGTATTGCGAAATGAATTTTTTATTCCCGGGTTCGCGATTGGCGCGGGATTAGAACCCGAAGCTAGGACCTACGGTCGGGCTGTTTTAATCCGCCACTTTTAGTTCGTTTTGTGCGGTAGTTTTTAAAACTAACCATCACCGAGTGCAGATTGATAGGTTATGTTTACTTGTTTATGTTTCAATTTCACGTATCGAACGGGGAAAATCCTAGGATAGCTCGCTTTCGTTCCGATACGAAATGCTACCGGAGATGATGCGATGGTGAGGGTCCTAATTAGAACGTCCTTCGAATTAAGGACCGGGCCATCTTAAGACTAGTGGGGGACTCTAGCACTAGTAACTTGCGAACCACCCCCTTCCGAAATCACCTTTATCCTAATCCCCCGGTTGTTAGTTCGCCCCTTTGGTCGCCGCTCCAAAAGTTTGAGGGGCACTGCAGTAGCTGTTACGTCCCCAAAGCGACGTACCTTGCCGAGTGTAAATCGGCACAATCGAGTCCCCTAATTAAAAAGTGGTTATATAATAGGTACTAGCTTCGAGAATTGTGTTGCCATAAAGTTTTGAAATCACTGGTTTAATAATGTGTTAACCGATGTCATCCATTGGATTTGATGTCTGGACATATGAGAATTCGATATGCACTTAAATGAGCATTTCTGCGGCTATTTACTTCTGCGAATGGTGAAAGTAGTCTTCTAATTAAATATTTTTCCACGGTTGATTAGCCGAAAAACGCGGCTGCATCTACTGCAGAAGTTTGTAGCAATTCAGCGGCCCACTCCTGTAGACATAAATAGCTGCAAAAACGCGCATTTAAGTACATATTCGGGGAATTTCTTAATCGATTTCTCATATGTACAAACATTGAAACGTACTAGCATATATATATATATATATATATATCCGGACAATTAAAACTATTTCTCACGAAGTCGCATTGACGAGCGGTATAACCGCGAAACCCGTCTGCGAATGGTGGAAGTACTTTTCTAACTACACATTCGTTGGATGACTAGAAAATTGGTCCTTAAAAATTTCTTCATGCGCCAGTAATGCAGAACGTGGCAAAGAGTTTGAGATTCACTGGATTAGCAATTTGTTAAGCAAGATCACCTATTGGAAGTTTAAGCAACGATCCAAACGTTTGCCAGCAAAAAATTGCGATGAGGATAATGCCAAAAGTATCATCTCAGAAAGTTATATTTCCAAGAAATGTTGAGAACCACCGCATTACTTATTCGTAGCCTATATACTGCGCTGGAAAAAATTTGTGGAAACGTCTCCTTATCAGACGGAGAAGTTACTTACAACATAACACGAACTGCGGGAATGGGTTGTATTTCCAAAAAGTTTTTGGGAAACACTGCTTTAGCAATTCGACCACCAAAAGTATCTATGGAAACGTTATCAAAGGTCAAGACAATATTTTGCCCAATGTACACACGGGGTGGTATATATAGGCTTACCTAACGAACTTGTGTTTGGGAAAGAGTTTGAGAAGCTCTGGATTAACAATTTTTTAACCATGACCCTCTATTGGATGATGAGGAAACGGTCGAAACAACATTTTTTATTTGGCAGCACGAAATTAGCAATGACGTTAATGCAGAAATGATTATTTAAGAAAGCAATGTTTTGAAATAGATTTGGGAAGCACTGCATTGGATTAACACATCAATAGCCAGAGGTATCTACTTGGACGCGACCAAACGTTATGACAATATTTTTCTTTGTTTAATTAGCAGAGTCGGTGATATAGATAGACTTAGCAAACGCAGTCGTGTTTACAAAAAAGTTTTGAAATCACTGGATTAACTATAGCGAAAGCTTTGCGCCGGGAAAATCGTTAAAATCAGTTCCCGTTATTAAAAAGAACATCAAAAGAAATGGTATTGATATAAGAGGAACTGCCTGAAGTGGTTGTGCTTCCAAAAATTTTGGGAACTACTCCATTAACGATTCATTCTTTCTCAAATAATTTGGGAAGAACTTCTTCGTTACGCAGATTTCTATATTACCGATACTACTACTACTACTACTACTACTACTACTACTACTACTACTACTACTACTACTACTACTACTACTACTACTAATAAACATGGCGATCGTATATCTATTGCTCGTTGCTCCAAAAGGTTTGAGAGACACTGGAGTAACTGTTAGGTATCAAAATCCACGTGCCTTGCGTAGAGAACATCGCCGCAATGAAGCGCCCATTATTAAAAGAAAAAGGTGGTAATATAAGAAGAACTGGCTACGAGAATTTCGTTACCAAAAAGTTTGAGAATCACTGCATTAGCAAGTTGTTAACCGCAGCCGTCTATTGGAAGATAGATTAGAAAATGGTAAAAAATGGTTTCTCCCGGATTTTTCTCGGCCAGCCAGAAAATTAGCGACAACGTTGATGCAGACTGCATAATTTAAGAAACTAACGTTTCCAAAAGTTTGAGAAACACCGCATCACCTTTGTACTGCGCTGGGAGAAATGGTGGAAACACTGTCTCCCAATCATACGGAAAAGACGAAGTTATTAATGTTATAGAAAGAATTGTTGGAACGGATTTGATTTCGAAAACTTTTGGAAACCACTGGATTAACAAGCCAGTAACCAGAGGTGTCTATCGGGTGGTGATCAAATGTTAAGACAATATTTTGCTTAAATAACAAAGCTGGCGATATACATAGACTTACCTAACGAAGTCGTGTTTTTCCAAAAGTGTTTGAGAAGCGCTGGATTAACTATGGTAAAAGCTTCGCTTCGGGAAAATCGTTAAAATCCGTTTCCGTGACTAAAGAGAACAGCAATAGAAATGGTAATATAAAAGGAACTTTCTCAAGTGGTTGTGCTTCCAAAAATGTTTGGGAACTACTTCTTTAACAATCCAGTCCTACTCAAACAATTTTGGAAGTACTACTTCGTTACGCAGATTTCTATATTACCACCGTGCTTAGTTTCATAGTTAGTTGCAGTGAGTTTCATATTGTTTCGTCATCGACCTACGACAGTGGTTTCCAAACTTTTTGGAAATCCGGCCCACTAACATTTCCAAAATATGTTTATTTCGATAAGAGGAACGGGTTCTAGTCGTTTTATCGTCTTCTAGTAGATGTATTACCGTTATGAAATCCAGTGGTTTCCAAACTTTTTAGAAATACGTCCTCTTCGATTTCCAAAATATGTTGATCTCCCTTCCGAATAGGGGGACGGATTCTAACCGTTTTATCGTCTTCTAGTGGACGTACGCTCGGTCGGGAAACGTGCTAATCCAGTGATTTCCAAACTTTCTCGATACACGCCTTCTTTGATTTCCAAACTATGTATTATATTTTCTTTGGGATACGAGGAACGAGTTCTAGCCGTTTTATCGTCTCCTAGTGGACGTATTCTCGGTCGGGCACATGTGCTAATCCAGTGATTTCCAAACTTTTTAGAAAGAGACCTTCTTCAATTTCCACCATCACTTTTGATACTTTAACTGCCAACGGTACAGTAACTACATTGATTATACAACGACTGACGCGTCCAATCTCAATTAACGTGTAAATTCCCTATTCGCGATTGTAATCATTCCATCGTCTCTCACCGTTTTAGCAGGTTTCTTAACGAGATAAACAAGCTAATCCCGTGGTCCCCAAAACTTTTTATAAGATCGCCTTGTTTAACCGGCAAATGTCTTTCATTCAATTCGGATAAGCTGAAGGAGTTTTAATCGCTTTATCATCTCCTAACAGATGAATTTACATCCTGAAACTCGTTAAACCAGTGGACTTCAAACTTTTTCGAAAATATATCATCTTCAGTTTCCAAATCACGTTCAATTCCATCCCGATTAAGAGGCCGAGCGGATTCAAGCCGTTCTCTGCTTTCTGATTTAGAAACGCGCTAATCCAGCGGTTTCCAAACTTTTTAGCAAATATGAATGTTTCGGGCAATAAATTAAATCTCCCGGGGTTATAGATATCAGGAGGAATATCTAGATTTACATTTTATTCATTACGTCACCGAAATGGTGCTGTTTTAGACTTTCGTAGAGAGAGAGAGAGAGAGAGAGAGAGAGAGAGAGAGAGAGAAAGAGAGAGAGAGAGAGAGAGAGAGGGAGAAGACGGAATCGCCTCTCAAAGCCGATCCCGAATTCGAGGACCGAACGGTTAAGCGTTTAATTTGCACTAAAGGAAAAACTAAATGTCCCGCGGGATTGTACCCCGTGGTATGTTGGTACGGCGAAATCTCCAGGATTTGCGTTTTAGTCGTTACGACTTCCGTCACGGTCGTAGTCCGCGTAATGCACGGACTAATTTGATTATGGTAATTGCGGTAATATCGGGACTGTATATACGTCCCCTGGTTGTTTGTACGTCGCGGATTCATATTAACGGGGAGTCTCCGAGCGGTGACCAAGCCGGACTTCCGGACGGCGCGTTTTGGTGCAATGCGACGCTGTGGTTTCTTTCCCTCGTGGTCGGTGGGTCCACTTTTGTACGGATACGAATCATGTGGATGTGAATTAGGTCGAAACTTGTTTGGCGGAGCTCCGCCTATCATTAGTTGATGTTGCGGATAAGTTGAAAGAATTTCCGGGTGGTGACGCCGGGCGTGAAAGCCTGTGCGAATATGCGTCCAAATTTAATTTATTGTGATGGCTGCACGATCTGACGAACTTAGGGCCCTCACCGTCGTAGTATTTCCGGTAGCAGTTTGTATGGAAACAAAAAAAATTATCCTTATAATTATTTTCTCCGTTTGATGTGTCATCAAAACATAGAAATATAAACATAACCTAGCAACCCACACTAGGTGATTAGTTTTCAATACATCTACTAGGAGGCGATGAAATGGATAGAACGGATTGCTTTTATCGGAAGCGACATAAAGTTATTGCGGAAATCAAAAAGTTTGGAAACCACTGGATTAGTCTGATGACGAAATAATATGGAATTAACTGAAACTAAGTATGGAAGTGACCGCGGTGGAAATATAGAAGTCTCCGTAACGAAATACGTTCTTCCTAAATTGTTTGAGGAGCACTGGATTGAGTTGTTAATGCAGTAGTTCCCAAACTTTTTTGGAAGTACAATCCCTTTAGACAGTTCCTTTTACACAACCACTCCTTCTGATGTCCCCCTTAATTACGGAAACTGATTTTGACGATTTTCCCGGCGCGAAGATTTCACTATAGTTAATCCAGCGCTTCTCAAACACCTTCGCAAAACACGACTACGTTAGACAAGCCCATATATATATACATACATACATATAGCTCTATTAATTAAGCAAAATATTATCTTGGCATTTGATCAGCTCCCAATGGGTTCCTCTGGCTATTGACTTGTTAATTCAGTGGTTTCCAAAAGTTTTCCGGAATAAAATCCGTTCCAACGATTCCTTTCATAATATTAATAATTTTGTGTGTTCCCGTATGAGACCGTGTTTCCATGATTTGTCCCAGCGCAAGAACATAAGGTAGGAATAGGTAATACAGTACTTCTCAAACTTTTTCGAAACACCACTTTCTTAAATTATACTTTTTGCATTATCGTCATCCCAATTTTTTTGCTGGCAAACGTTTGGACCGTTGCTTAAACTTCCAATAGATGATCTTGGTTAACAAATTGCTAATCCAGTGAATCTCAAACTCTTTGCCACAAAATTCTTATCTATTACCACCGTTTTTTTAAATAAGGGGATTGTTGTATTCCCCGCAAGACACGTGATTTTGGATACCTAACAGCTATCTTCAGTGCTTCTCAAACTTTTTGGAGCAATGAGCAACAAATATACAATTGTCATACTTAGCTTCGGAGCTTATTTAAAGGAAGATGGTTTGGATGGTTTGTTCATCGACAAGTGCGTAGCTTGCGGTATCGATCCGTAATCCAGTAGTTCTCAAACTAATTCAGCGATTCTCAAACTTTTTGGCAACAAAATTCTTATAGCCAGTTCTTCTTATATTAACACCGTTTTTCTTTTTTTTAATAAGGGGACTTTATTGCGACGATGTACTCTCCGCAAGGCACGTGTTTTTGTGTACCTAATAGCTAATTCAGTGCTTCTCAAACTTTTTGGAGCAACTATCAATCAATACAAAATCACCATACTTAGTTTCAGTGCTTATTTAGAGGAAGATGGTTTGCTCATCGACAAGTGCCTAGCTTGTGGTATCGAATCGTAATCCAGTAGTTCTCAAACTTTTCGGAAATACCTGTCCGGAACGTTAATTTGGAGATAATCTCCCAGCGCGAGATTAAATTTGTGTTACAAAACCGTACGGTTTTCGTGATGCAACGGTTAAATCGCAAACCCGAAAGTTTCCCGGCGATGTTCCTTGCGAGATTTAATTTTTCGAAATAAGTAGTATCGTAACGGTCATGACGTACGCCAGATGGCGATCCGGCCCTCGAAACCGCGTTCGGCTGCTTCGAAAGGCGACGACTACGCCCTGCTTCGCCGTAATAAAACCGAAACCGCAGACATTTTCGGCGGCCGGGCGTACGTGCGGGTAATTTATGGCGGTGATTTCGGGCGCGAAATTTATGTGGACGGATCTAATAGCCTTTTGTCGAAGCGGGATTTAGATAGCCGAAACGTCGGCGAAGTTCTCATCTCGATTCGTTCCGACCCGTTGCGATGTTCCGATTTTAATCGAATGTACCGGGCCGAGATCGTATATTAGCTTACAGTCAAAGCTTAGTTAGGTGTGATATTCTGTAACGATATTCAGGTAGAAATGAAAATTCGATAGTACAGGGTCGGCGTAAGTGACGGGTGCTTCTCAAACTTTCCCCCAAAAACCGTCCATTTTAGTTTTTCAATCGCATTTACTTCCCTTCCAATAAGAAAAGCGAGTTTTACTCGCTTGCCCATTCCCCATTAGATGGCTCTCGCTACCGGGTCACTAATTCAGCGGTTCCAAACTTTCTCGAAAGGCATTCCCATTTATTTAATTACTTCTATATTTCCATCGTTTGTTGCGTCCACCTCCAAATGAGGAAGCAGAGTTTGAGGACTTAGACTAGAATTTTAATTTAGAGCTGATCTTGGTTATTCAATTGTCAGTTCGGTGGTTCCCAAACTGTTTGAAATCACGTTCTCTTCATATTGCCACAATTTTTAATTTCCCCTTCTAACTAGAAAATATCACTATTTTAAAATGCAGTGCCGCCCTATAACATAATTCTTGTTTATCAAACAGATAATCCAGTGCTCCTCAACAGTTTTGGACACGCTAACCTCTTAGGCGACACATTCTATATCACCGTTATTATTAGTGTTATGACAAGTAAAGTAAAAGCCGCTTAGGTCTACGGATGGTCCTAGACGTATCGAACTGCTAATCCAGTGATTTCCAACCTTTATGGCAGTACAATTCCTTTAGGCAGTATATTTTATAATACCATTACCCTCGTATTTGCTTCCAATAAAGATATCTCGCTCTTCTAATCTGTTCCGGCCCAATAGATGGCGGCGGCTATGAAACGTATGATGCAGTGCCCCTCAAAAGTTTTCAATTAACACAACAACGTTAATTACGATGCACTCTATACTACGGCAATCGCAAATTTTCTTCTAATTTAGGCAAAAACCGGTTTGATTGCTTTCTTCCCTTCTGGTAGATGTCTTTGGTTGTCGATCTACTAATCCAGTGGTTTCCGACCTGTTTGGAAATGATACGTTTAGACAGACATTTTTTTATTATCGCCGTCCCGGGATTTCTTCTAATCAGGAAGTTTTATTTCGACGATTTCCTTTCCGCTTAATACGAAATTTCAATTATCCAACACTCAATCCAGTGCTCCTCAAACTTCTGGAAATACGACTTTGCTCTGTTACCACTAGCCCGGGCAAACAGCGGTAAAAGCATACAATTACGAAATAATTTCGACAGCATCGCCGCTCCCTACTCTAGTCAGCACCAAATCGATGCTGTATGCGAGTAGTTCTGTGTATAAGTAGGCTGTCGTAAGTTATTTCGTAATTACCGCTGTTTACTCGGACTAGTTACCACTATTATTAGTTCCGTACTGATCCAGAAATGAGTAGATCGTTTTGACGATTTGCTCACCGTCTGTTTGCTTACTGCAGTTTAATCGGATTATTAAATCAGCAGTTTCCAAACGTTTTGAAAATATGTCTTGCTTAGATCCCACATCGTATGTAATTTCCTTTTAGGGAATGGGACTAGATTCTAGCGACATCATCACCTAGTGGACGAATTCTCGCCATGAAACTAGTAATCCAGTGGTTTTCAAACTTTTTGAGAGCACAATTACTTGGGGTACTTCGGTAGATTAACTTCGCTTCTTATTAAGGGAATTTACTTTGACAATTTGCTTCATGTACTGCGTATGGCTCCGCTTACTGAACTAATTCAGTGGTTCCCAAACTTGTGTTTTCTTCGTTCTACCACCATTTCCGACTCCCCCTTTAAACTAGGAGAGTGTACTTTTACAATTTGTACCCTGGTTAATACGTAATTTCTGTTATCCAACTGATGTTCCAGCGCTTTTCAAAGTGTTTCGAAAAAAAAAAACACGAATTTCTTGGACGATGGAGTGCCAATGTTTGTTATCGACGTATCGCTATCCACGGTGTCAGCTTCTTCAAATGCACTGTAAAGTGAAGAGATGGTTGGTAGCACGGATAGAGACGTTGATGTCAACCAGTGACGTACCGCAAGACTCGAACGAAGTTGCTACCAGTAACAACGGCCGTGAAAGCCTCCCCTAGAGGAAACCATCCTTTCGCTTTCATGTTTTTTACAACTTTTTTTGATATGGCGAATACGTCAATACTTTATCGGCCAATTTTCGTTAAAGTTAGCAAACTTCCGTGTGCGTTGCTGATGGGGTCACATAGGGGGTTACCAACCATCCCACCGAAATCTTTCAGCTGCGAGACTACGAAATGCCTCGCGAAATTTCACACTACATTACCTGCTTCGCCCGGATTAAGTCGTTCCTTCATTAGAATAATAAAGTCGTTTCCGAGGTCTCTCTCTCTCTCTAGGAGATCTCGACTAACGATTCTGCCACGTCATCATCTTTCGACTGCATCTTCCACCCCATTCTCCCTCGATAATTGCTAAATTTCGACGCGTCCTCGGAATCGATAAGGACGCCCCCTGTCTCCTCCTCTCACCTGTCCGCCCGTCCACCCCCTTTCATCGCGGATCGAGATAACGACGATCCGGTCTCCGCCCTTTCGAAAACGCCGTCGAAAAAAGGGAAAATCGGCGTCGAAAAAATTCGTGCTAGCGAAGAACGGAGAGAAGCGGAAGGAAACGCGACGGGACGACGTTGTTATAATGACACAATGACATCCGTCGAGGTCGGGGCGGGAAGATATTTACTACGACGGTTGATTTTACGACGACGAGAATTTCGAGGGAAAGCTTCCGAGCTTCAAGTTTAAGTGGGATGAAATATCAATTATTCAGGGCGGGCGTTCCTCCACCACCGTCACCCCTTCTTCCTCCTCCTTCTCCACCTCCTTCAACTCGCACCGTCTTCGTCGCCGGAATAGAGATGTGCAACGCTGAAATATTCATTTCGCCTCCCTGCCCTCGTTTAATTTTCGCGGCACCGCATCGTCGGATTCCTTACGGAAAGAAAAGAAGACAAAGAACGGGGAACGTTAATATGAAACGTAATATTAATCTCGTACCGTTCGCACGCCCCAAGCTTCGAACGTGGGAATTTTAATCAGGTTTCAACCGACACCTGTAAGCTGTAAACTTCCTTAAAAAGAAGAAGTTACCACGGCACCACCCCCACCGTGAAACACAAGAGGGAAGTAAAAAGATTTTAACGAAAGCCGCGAAAACAAGCCGAGAAAACTGGCTCCCTCTTAATTACCAAGAAGGGATTTCAGGCTTCGCTGGTTGTTTGAAAAGTTTGGGAAACACTGGAACAGCCGCCTGGTAATTAAAACCGTTTCCTAGGTGGTGAGCAAATCCTTAAAACAATCTTCCCTAATCAGTAATGGACTGATGATGTTGTTGTTATGAAAAGGATTAAGTTTCCAGAAAAGTTTGAGAAACACTGAATAAGTCCAGTAAGCGAATCTATACGTCCTAGATGGGACAATTCGTCAAAATCAACTCCTCCCGATTAGAAGCGAAGCCAACCAACAGAATTGCCAACAATAGTTTTGCGCTCAAAAAGTTTGGAAACCACTGGATTAGTAGTTCCATGGCAACAATTTATTTACTAAGTGATGATTAAGGTCTGAAAGAAAGTGCACGATAAGTTGTGTAAACCGGACTGACGCTGTCCTTCCACCGAATTCCAATGTTGCGCTTTGCACGTAAATTTGGACAAGCAGTGGAGTGACAACGTCGGTCCGGTTTACACTATTTAGTGATAACTTATCATGCACTCGTTTGTCGAACATTAGTGACGATATACTCTTAGCTAGAATCTAACTCTCTTCCCTGAAGGGAGAATTACATATTAAAAACTAAGAAAGACGTATGTCCAAAAAGTTTGGAAACTGCTGGTGTAGGAATTTGATATACTGGGGTTAGCAAGTAGACGGTGGGCAAATCGTCAAAAACGATCTTTTCGTCTCTTAATCGGTACGGAACTAATAGCGATGCTACAATAGCAAAGTCGTCTTTCCAAAAGTTTGAGGAGCACTGGATTGAGTGGTTAATATATCAGTTCCCAAACTTTTTGAAAGCAAAATCCTTTTAGACCGTTCCTTGTATATTACCACTCCCTTTAAACTGATTTGAACGATTGTACCGTCGCGAAGGTTTCACTATAGTTAAACCCAGCGCTTCTCAAATACATTTGCAAGACACGACTTCGTTAGGGAAGCCTATGTATATCACCAGCTTCGTTAATTAAGTAAAATATTGTCTTTGGTCACCATAGATATCTCTGGTTATTGACGTACTAGGTGGAGAGTAAATCGTCAAAACTGTGGTTCTGTCAGTCAGCAAAGGACTAACAATGGCGCTGATGGCAAGCTTTGCTAACAAAGTCACTTTTTCAAGGAGAGTTTGAGAAGCATTGCATAAGTGTTAAGCTAGCTTGCGATTCAAATTGTCAAAGTGGGGTCCTTTTCAATCGGGAAGGAACTAAATGTAACTGTGATCTAAAACGACTTTCTTAACAATGTCGTTTTCCATAAAAAGTTTGAGAAGCACCGGAATAGAGTTCTGTAATTGAAGCTAGGTCCCGGTCACGGTCCAAATGGTCAAACTATGCTCGGCTAGCTCAAGGTGAAAATAGTAAACTTAAGGGATTGTTTTTGAAAAAACTTTTGGAAACCACTGGATTAGCGATCCGAAAACGAGAGCCATATGCAGAGTAATAAGCAAATGGATCAAGCCCGTTTCCCTTATTGCAAGGGAAGTGAATACGTTTGGTAAGCTGAACGGGACGTGCCTTCAAGAAAGTTTGGCAAGCTCTGATCTTGTCTTTTTGACAATTAGAGGCATCTACCGGATTTCTCTGCAATTTCTTTGATATATTCCGGTTTGGACAAGGATCTGGCTGTTATAGGCTGATCAGAGTTTCCACACTCGAAACACTACGCTATGGAATTACGCCGATAAACTTTTTACAACCTAATTGTTTATTAGTTTGGGGACACGTGTTTCGCTGGCAATGAGGCCAGCATCTCTCAAGTGCGTCTTACCGAATAAATGTCGCAATCTATCCTTACTAGGTCTTGCAATCATCATCAACCTGTAGAACTATTCTACTAATTCTTACACGAAAATCGATCCACCTCACTCCCTCCCCATCCCTTTACCACTCCCCCACCCTGCGAACGAAACTTCGTCGATCTAATAAAAATCCGCCTCTCGACGAGTCCGCGATATATCAAGTCCGGCGTACCTTCGACTCTCACCATCTCTCCTAATTCGGTCTCGAACTCCATTATCGAGACCTCATTTAGCCTCGGAGGCCGAAGAGTGGCTGCCGCCGCCGCCGACGGCGGCTGCTGCCCAGGTAAATTGCCCGAGCGCAGATTCCACGCCCGGACGCGCAAATGGACTCTCGCACGACTAATGAACCAATCGGACGCGCCGCGCTACGGCTATGCCTTTAAATCGGGATTTATGGCTCGGGACAAGTACGGAAAATTAACTTTTAAAAGTTTCCGGAAGGTGATGGCTCTTCGTCCCGAGGGTTTCGGTCGTCCGTTCGTCGAGGCGAGCGTATATGTGAAAGTTCGAAACTGTGACGTTTCTAATCGAAACCTTACGTAGAACGAAAGAAAAAGAAAAGAAGAAGATCGACCCTCCCGGTCGCTAATTCGATTTACTGGAGCGTAATCCGTATCGATTTGTGTTCTAGGATTTCGGCCTGGTCGAATTTTAAACGGTCGCGAGACGCACGTGGCTCACGCCTCGCAGCAATTAGACATCGTATAATCGCGCGGATTAGATTAAAGTTTGTTAAGGATGAGTTAGGGCGAACCAGTTGCACGTACGTCGGTCGTGAGATATCGGCGAGATTCGAGTTTGTATCGTTCGTGAGCCACCGGTGGTGTACACCGTGCAGTGAAACATACAAGTGTGCGTCATCGATTGTACACCCCCGTCATTGAATTCATACCCACGAACGGTACGCGCCAATAAAAGTAACGCTAAAATGTGACTCACCCAAAGAAACGTCACACGTGGTCCAGTGGGATATCAGAATGTGAATCGCAGTTGATACACGACATATTACAGGGCAGCCAATCGTAAGCCACTGATTATATACTTCATTCTATTGGATCTACAAGTGCGAGTCACATAGATGACATGTGTTCTCTAACGGGACATTAAAATATGGGCCACTAGTGGTACACATCGTTCAAGTACGAAGCAATAGTGGTGGTACACGTTATCCGACTAGAGCTCTAATTGTGAGCTAACACTTATACGCCTTATCATATAGGCTGTTAAAACGTAACATATGGTGGTGCATCTAGTCCAGTACGACATCGGAATGTGAGTCATATGTGATACACGTAGTTTAACAATGCATCCAATCGTGAGCCACGCGTATTACACGTCCCATAATTGAATAATCAAGGGCGAGTTTCATTTATGATATACGCCTTCTAATGGGACATTAAATTTTGGGCCACCGGTGACACACATCGTTCAAAAACGAATCGGAAGTGGCGACATACGTCGTCTGATTAGAGATCTAACTGTAACCTACCAATTCGTTATTAATGGGATATTAAAATGTGTCCCCGATGGGACATCCGCGCGTGGGTCATAGGTGATACACGTCGCCCAAGAGGGCATCCAAGTGTGAGCCACCGGTAGCATACATCGTTAAATTGATAAGTTAGATAGGAGTCTTTTTGATGATATACGTCCTCTAATGGTACATTACAATATGGACAACTGGTGGTACACGTTGCCAACTGGGATCTAAAAGTGTGAGCCACCCGTGGTCTACGCGATATGATGGAACATCCAACGCTAACTCAATAGTCGTAACGTCACTTAAATGTATACTCAAGTTTGAGTATCTGCGATTGTACACGCGGTCTAATAGAATATCAAACGGTGAATCACCGGTGATACACGTAGTCTATCAGGACATTCAAGTGTGAGTCATGGATCATACCCGGCCCCATTCAATTATGACCCACCGATGTTACCCGCCATCAACTGGGAAACTAATATGTGGATCACTGGTGGTACATGTCATCCAAATGGTGCATGAACATGTGAGCCATCGGTGGCGCACGTAGTCTATCTGAACATTGGGGTGCGAGCCATCGATCGTCCACCTCGCCATTCAACCATGAGCCACCGATGGTACCTGGTATCAAATTGGAAATTAAAATGTAGATCACTGGTGGTACACGTCCTCAGATGGGACACGGGAATGTGAGCCAGCAGTGGTATACGCGGTTTAATGTAAATATCTAACGCTAATGGTCAATGGCCGTAACGTCCTTCAAATTGATATTCAAGTTCCAGTCTCATTGATGGTGCACGCCGTCCAGTAAGACATCAAATTCTGAATTACTGGTGGCACACGTAGTCCACCAGGACCTTCAAGTGTGAGTCATTGATCTTACAGCTCATCATTCTGTTGGGAGTCACCGGTATTAGGCACCATTAAATGGAAAATTAAAATGCGAATCACTGGTGGTACACATCGTTAGATGGGACATCAAAATGTGAGTCATCGGTGGCGCACGTAGTCTATCGGGATATTCAGGTGTGAGTCGTCGATCGTACCCGTCGCCATTCTATTATGAGCCACCCATGATACGCGATATCAAATTGGAGTAGGTAAACATTGTCTAAATGGTACTGTCAATTGTAGGACACACCAACGAAGGGGATATAAAAATATGAGTCATCGCTGGGACATATCGTACGACACGACATTCAAGTGCCCATCGGCGATGGTGGTACACGTCGTCCAGTGAAACATCAAAAACAAATTTGTTAGTCTTCGATTGTGTACAGCATTAATATGTGAGCCATGCTGCTTTGGATTTTAAGGAAATACATTTTTCGCCCACTTCGGTTTATACGGTTGTCGATGATGCTTGCCTCCAGCTAGCGAAACACGTGTCACTGATTTTATTAGACAATTGTGTGGTAAGGAGTTTACCGATGTGATATAGTGTCAGTGAATTACGTCACAGTCCTTGCAATCACTTTATGTGAGCCATCGTTTACCGAGGGCTCCAAATATGAACCATCGGTGGTACATGTCGATATCGGCGAGTTAATTTGAAATAATTTTATTATGCGAGTCTAAATTCGCGTCGAAAGAGTAAAATCGCTTTCATTATATATCACCGTTACCTTGTTCTTCATTTGTTTCTTATTTCTCACTAAAATGGGATACAACGTCCCACTTTATTCATAGCGCGAAATCGACGTCGATCGTCGATTGTTCTCGCATGTCTAACCGTAATTTTCGCAACGCAAATAGTCGCGGTAAGCGTGACGTTAGTCGCCCGACTTTTCCATCTATCCTTTTCTATCACGTGTCTCGACGTGCAGATGTAGGTCGTTTAAGTGCACGAAACGTCAACGTGAATATGTCGTTTAGGCGATATCCGTTCAATACGCGGTGACGTCTTGGCTATACGCAGCTTTACGTTAAAGTTAGAACTGTCAGAAACGAAAACTCTGACCGATATACTTTCTGTCAAACTCTTTTATCGTCGTTTCCGATAATTTCACGTCCGTTTGTGAAGGTTACGTGTGAGGATCGGGAAATATACGAGGGTTTTAAATGGAAATTTGATCATGCCCCTTCCCCTCCCCTCGACAAATCATTAACGCAATCAAATTTCGCGTTTTCGGAAATCGAATTTCGACGGTAAAAAGCGACACGTCGTGGGGCGCGCGCGCGCGATAATTATCGTTTCGTCGGTGGATTTTTTTAAACGTAACAAATGCGGCCGTCGGAACGTTGGTAATTCGATCGGCGATCGCAATAAACGCGCCATCAATCTTAATTTACAACCGTCGACATCAGCGTTATCTGGAATAATCGAAGCGGGCCGAGCCCCCTCGACGCCGTTACGCGGCCCGTAACGACCGGCCGAATCCGGCAGGAAAAATCGCAAACAAGCGAAATTACAACAATTACGACGGCCGCTAGGTGACGCTGACTCGCCTCGAACGCTCGAAGCGGCCGATAAATTAGCCGAAATCGGCGAAGCAAGGCGGAAAGGTCGGTCGATAGGTGATCGCGTCGTCGATACGCTAAGGGAGGATGGGGGAGGGGAGTCGAGGGATTGTTTACGTGGCGTTCGCGGGAGGAATTCGTAATTTTTTCGTTTTTACGATTCGAGGTAAATTCGAGATGACAACCCGCCTGTGAGTATACCGTTGAGCTATAAATACGTTTGGAAATTACGCGAAGTTTCAATCCTGGGGAGTTAGGGGCGACAAACTAGTTGATCCTGTTTTTTACCCATCGCTTCTTCACTTAGCTTTATTGTTTTCAACTGTTATAATATAGGGCGCGACACCCTGTAAAATTCCATACGGTGTCCCCTTTATTAAATAGATAATAGCTCAAAATGTGCTAAGTGAGTCATAGGACCGACATCTTTATCTAGAGAACTTGCATCCGTTGTTGGATGCCAGTGAGCGGGCCAGGAGCGGTACGGTATACGTACGTATACTGTACTGAATGGTAGAAAGGGGAAAAGATAAAGAAGAAGAAGAAGAATCCGTTGTGAGAATAGAAGCAATACACATACGTACGCGGACGGGTACGAAGCGATACGCACACGCAAAAATACGAATATTCTAAATAAAGATGTCGGTTCTATGACTCACTCAGCACTTTTCGGGCTGTTATCTATTTATTAAAGGGGACAACGTATCGGCTTTTACAGGGTGTCGAACCCTGTATTAGAACAATAGCAAGCGATAAAACTAAATGGAAACACGATCAGTAGAAAACAGAAGCAACTAGTATTTAGCAAATATAAAGTTTGTTTGGAAAAGATTGGCGTATTTGTTTAGAAGGTTCGTATTTTTGCGTGTGCGTATCGCTTCGTACCCGTCTAGTTCTCGCAGCAAGCTATAAATGTAAGAAATCACAATTCGTTGCGTAAAAGACGATTTGAATGTGTTTTTACTGTGTTTACTGATGTTACATACTGTCGGTAACTACACCGCAGTCCTTGCAATCACTGCCATGAAAGTAGAGCGTTAAAATTTTGATATTTGGCACGAAAATGTAAGAGTGATAGATGTTTCGATCTGCTCCATCCCAAAATTTTCAAAATTAGGCATCAACTACGTCATTTATGAGCAGCGTGGGTAAACAGCGGTAAAAGCGTACAATTACGAAATAGGTTTGCTAAATCGATGCTGTATGCGAGTAGTTCTGTGTATATTATTACGTCGTGTATTGGCACGCCCCGTTTTCTAATTCCAAAGTCAGAATTCTCCCAAAAGCTTACCGAATGCGCCCCAGGTATGAAGTTTGCTATCACTCAGGGTGCCAGCCAGCTAGTCGGCGAGGGAGTGAGGGAAATAAATTCCAAAAAAGGAACTGTAACTTAGGGCGCCACCTGCTTCACACTTCCCTGTGTAGCCCTGGATAAGCAGGAATCCTGAAGGTGGTCAAATCTCCCGCGCTAAAAATTGGTTTGCGGCAGTAAAAAGGGGAGAAAGAAAAACGGCGAAAAAAAACAAGCAACCATAAGCGTTGACGTTGGTATTTGTAACACAACAAATACCGATTCCCTCGGCCAACGAATTCCTTTACAAAAAAGAACACAATCAATTAAACATTTTAACAACCAATCTACGTATTTAAAAGGTGTTAACTTTAAACCTTGACTCGACATTTACAATTTTTCCTTTTCTCTAAAACTTTGAATGGTAAAACTAGTTAATTAAGTTGAACTTCAAATTCACGAAACAATGTGTTTACTCTACCAAAGTTTAGGATCTTCTGACCTAACCCCGAAGATACGTCAAACGGAAAACGGATATTAATTAAGTATGCAGGTTCACTCGACCGTGAAAATCGATAAGCTATCGATAACATAACATAAGGATATCGACCGCAAGATGACTCCCAAGGCCACGAACAAAGATTAAATAAAACGATAATTGTAACGATAGAAATTACGATATGCGCGAAGAGAAAAGAAAACGTAGCAATATGTAGGCTGTCGTAACTTATTTCGTAATTGTACGCCGTTACCGCTGTTTGCCCCGAATATTTATGAGTCCGTAGAAGCTCAATTGGTACGGTATCGGCAAATTCAAAGGTGGTAAAACGGAAATGAGTACCCGGTATACATTTCCTGGGGTAATAACGGCTGGATGAAGCCTAGTTGCTAGTCAGGCCACCTTCAATTCGCCTAGGACCTTGGCTCAAAAAATCAGTAATCCGTACTACGACCCCCTTTGGTGGTCAGTAATGGAACTTTTAACTATTATGGTGTCATACATCCCCTCCCAAAATAAAATACTCCGAAAGTCGATTCCAAGCCTATCTATCCGCTAGGATATTTTCGTTCACGATTGTACGTGCGTAATCATAAAACCGTGATTATGTACAGCCATGAACGAAAATACCCGGACCTGTAACCTTCGATCTTTCGCTGCGCCTTTTCTTTTGTTTCTTGGGTTTCTTTGGCAATGCGAACTGAATGATTGAGGATTGCAATTTTCGGTTTCCTCGGTCTTTTTTGTTCGCGGACTGATTTATGGCGTATATAGGGTACCCATTCTACGGTGCCTTTACTTTTGCATATGTAACCAATTGATGACGAATCTCGGTGATCCGCACTAAGCTAAACTCAGTTGCTTTTCATCTGCGGTAACGGCACTTCCTATTATTGTCATTCATGGTGAGGAAATGTTTCCTCATCACAAAAAGAAAGACTCAGGAAGTTGGCTTTGAACTTACTTGGCTCGGATATTTTCGTTCGCGATCGTACGTGTATCGCCATAAGTTATGGGTTATACACCGGAAGTTGGTTTCAAGTCTACCCATTGGTTCGGATATTTTTGTGCACGGTTGTACGTGTATACCGATAACCGTAAAACAGTTCTTATGTACACTCGCGAACGAAAATGCCCGGACGTATAGACGCGAAGGTCTCTCATCTTTCGTCGCGATTTCTCGTTTGTTTCTTCGGTTTCCTCGGCTGACTGAATTATTAAAATCGCAATTTTCCTTCCTCCGTTTGATTTCGCGGACTGGTTTATGGCTCGTAGAGGGCGCACCGGGCGCCCTACGGCGTTCCCGCTCGCTTTTGCATATTTAACGAGTTGATGATTGCGTTATCGCAACTCGCGCGCCCTTTTCCCATTTTCCGATCGCTTCCTCCCCTACCTCTTTCCCCCTTCCTCGCCCCCGCGGCGAGGACGCGATTTTGCGTAACGTTACGACGCCGTACGTGATTTCGCCGCCGACGTCAATAACGGGAAAATATAGAGTCGGGAAAAGGAAAATTTACCTCCTAGCTTTGTTTTTCGAATTTCGCCGCCCACACTCGACGGCATCGACGCTTCGATCTCGACGTAAACCCACTCGAAAATCTTCTCGCGGAGAGGAAAAAATATATAAATTGGAGAAATCCGTTAATAAAAGGAAAGCAATAAATAAGAATCCGGCGCGAATAAGGAGATTTTACGTTCGATGATACGAGAATCTCCGACCCGATTTCGAAACCTACAAAAGGACGAATCCGCTCCGGAATCCCTGAGGTTCTCGGAGCTGCGGATCGCTGCGCGATAGCTCTCCCGAAGATTTTAAATACACCCCGGAGCGGCGGGAATCTTATTTAGATTTATCGTCGGACAGATTTAGCGTCGCGCGGCGATAAAATAGGATTCCGGAGTTAATTCCGTCATTCGATTGCGACGAGATTGAAAGCGCGTCCTCCGACTAATTGCACGGATTCGCTTCGAGCCGGGTATTAACCGCTGAAAATCGAAATTCGAACGTATTTCGTTCGTTTGTGCGGTACGCGACGGAAGTAGCCGAAAGCGAACTGCGGAGTTTATTTCGCGAATACGGTGATAGAACGAAATTCCAACATAGGAAACCAATCCGATCAGAAACCTGTAGTACCGTTGTTATACATTTGACACCAGTTTGGGCGCCGATTGGTTGATGCTTTGTAGAAACTGATATAGCTGTAGCCAATCGATATCCAATCCGGTGTCAGGTTCCTAAAGATTGTTATCAGGTCACCGCGGAGCTGAAGTGCTCGAAATTAGCCGTGAGAGACAAATGAACTACGATGACATAGAAATATTACCCGACTAATTATTGATTGGTTACGTTGGCAGCATACACTTTTAGCAACCAGGCGCCAATTCGATGATGACAAACATGTGAAAACGTCGTTATAAATTTGACACCAGATTGGGCGCCGATTGGTTAATGCCTTATTACCAGCGTAGGAGCTGGTATAACTTTAGCCAATCGGCTACCAATCCAGTGGGAGGTTCCTAAATACTGTTACTATGGATTTGTCACCAGTTCCCACCACCATATTTACTCAAGAATGTACAATGACTCTCTACAAAACGACCCTATTAGCTGCGCTTATTGGACATGTCGCCAAGCACGTGTGTAGTAGCTTACTGAACACGCACAAATTTACATTTTTCTTCACAAACCATACACTCGAAATTCCATCAGTACCTGGACCTTTCCCCGTTTTTCACAAATCATACGAACGTCGCGTTCTGTTGCCACATCAACAATTTACAACTTTTCCCAGCCCGTCCTCGCGCGGTACGCCGGCGGTCTTTCGACTTTTCCACCGTCGAAGAAATTAGTTTCGAAGGCCGACAGCGGCGATCTGGAATCCTCTCGAATCCTCTTCGAACGCTCCCTTCTTCTTCGTCTTCGCAACTTTTACGATCGGGGCCCTGGCGCCCGAAGTAGGGTCGTCCACGGTAATTCAATATTTAAAAAGGGTCTCCCTCGAGTTGTATCCTATTGACGAAATTAACCGTACCGCGGTGGCGGTGGCGGTAGGGTCGACCCGGGGCGCGGACGCCTCCGGGGACTCCTCTCTTTACGTTCCCGTCAAGGTCGCGAAGGATCGAAAGGGATGGCGTTTCGAAGAGAGGGAGAAGAGGATAACGGAGTTGGAAGGAACGGAAAAGGAGAGTAGAATAGAGTTACCGTGGTCGAGGGGTGAGGTCTGCGATGTAGTTCGAAAGTTCGCGAGATGTCACGTGTAAAAGGGGCGAGCGGTAGCTCGGTCCCGGAGAGTGGGGGTGGGAAAGGAGCAATGTTATTTTTTATTGGTCGATGGGCTTGGGAAAACCGTGGGGCGTGGGAGGAAGGCTGTCGTAAATAAAGGAATATAGGAGAGGGGCGGGGTTGATGGGTAGTGTCACGAATTGACTGGAGAATGTACACCATCTCCAGTCAATTCGTGGCACTACTCATCAACCCCGTCAATCATCGTAGACGGAACGTTGGCCCTGTGTGGGGAAAATTTGTGTTTAAACTATCGAGACCGTTGCTGCGTATGCGCTTATGTAAGTGGTTAGAGGTGGTATATAATGAAGTGATTCGCAGGTTAGAGTTAAATGGGCTAGCATCTATTGACTAGAACACCTCTGAGTGAGGCGAAGGCAAAGCGAAGTAAGGTGGATATATATACGAGGTGATACGATTAAGTAGCCGTACTGTGTCTTAGGCGTTAGGTTTGGTGAAGGGGAGTGGCGATGGAACGCAGATGATCTTGAGCTTCCGGTGGATACAGCGTCTTACTCCGTCTTTCTATCTACTTCAGTTTCCTTCTTAATCCTTGCTCGAGTAGGACGTTTTCGTGTGTCCTCATGATAAGCCAAACGGTAAGAAGACTACTACCGGTAAAGGTGATTGCATGGACTGTGGTGTAATTTACCGAAGTTCTGCGGTTTATACGGTTGTTGAAGATGCTTGGATCGAGCAGGCGAAACACGTGGCACCGATTTTCTTATAAACATTTGTGTGGTGAGGAGATATTTGTGTCACTACTACCGGTGGCAATTGAAACCAAAAATTCCTTGCCTCCTTGTGCGTAGCGCTCAAGGAATTCGCGGCCCCCTTCAACCTGTCGTCGACCCACCTTACACACACCTTGTAATAATACAACTGTACCGTTAGAAACTTATCAATTGTTGTCTTACTGACATCAGGGATCTTGGAACATTACCCTCTGTGCTTTTGCAACCGCTTCGTCCGAAACGGAACGTCTGACGCCCGTTTTAAAACTTTCTGCATCGTTTTCGCACGTTTTTGATGTCCATAAACTGTCGTCCATACCATTCATATAACTGACGATGAGTTTCTATAGGCGTAGTGTCCTTCGCAGCACAAAAACGAGCGGTTGCCAAACCAAGACGAGCGTCACAGACAGCTCGGATCTCTGGGGATTTACAGGGAGAAAACCAAGCAACACTCCAGCGTTATCGGATCTTGGGTAGACGCGTTCCTCGCCACTCCGGCTGTAGAAGAGGTCAAGGCAAAAGCGGTGGACTTGCTGAAGAAGTTGACGCACTTGATGACCTGTAGCGTTGCTTTGCGCACTAGAAAGTACGTACGTTTACGTTTACAGCGCTGCATAGATAGGGAATGGGAGTCCGTTAAAGGTGATTAACAGCTATTGATAACAAATCTTCAATAAGGCATATTTTTGTGACCAGTCCAGATATTTAATCGGTTACACCTCGTACATCACAGGGGCAGCTGCGATCCTTTGGGGAACACCGATTTTGCTGGGGCGAGTTCACTCCCAAGCTACAGGGTGGAAGATCGCCCCTCGAAGTAAGATCAGTTCGACCTAGGGTCAGATTCAGGCTGTAGAAGAGGTCAAGGCAAAAGCGGTAGACTTGCTGAAGAAGTTGACTCACTTGATGACCTGTAGCCTTGCTTTGCGCACTAGAAAGTACGTACGTTTACGTTTACAGCGCTGCATAGATAGGGAATGGGAGTCCGTTGAGGGTAATTAACAGCTACTGATAACAAATCTTCAATAAGGCGTATTTTTGTGACCAGTCCAGCTATCTAATCGGTTACACCTCGTACATCACAAGGGCAGCTGCGATCCTTTGGGGAACACCGATTTTGCTGGGGCGAGTTCGCTCCCAAGCTACAGGGTGGAAGATCGGCCCTCGAAGTAAGATCAGTTCGACCTAGGGTCAGATTCAGGCTGTAGAAGAGGTCAAGGCAAAAGCGGTAGACTTGCTGAAGAAGTTGACTCACTTGATGACCTGTAGCCTTGCTTTGCGCACTAGAAAGTACGTACGTTTACGTTTACAGCGCTGCATAGATAGGGAATGGGAGTCCGTTGAAGGTAATTAACAGCTACTGATAACAAATCTTCAATAAGGCGTATTTTTGTGACCAGTCCAGCTATCTAATCGGTTACACCTCGTACATCACAAGGGCAGCTGCGATCCTTTGGGGAACACCGATTTCGCTGGGGCGAGTTCGCTCCCAAGCTACAGGGTGGAAGATCGGCCCTCGAAGTAAGATCAGTTCGACCTAGGGTCAGATTCAGGCTGTAGAAGAGGTCAAGGCAAAAGCGGTAGACTTGCTGAAGAAGTTGACGCACTTGATGACCTGTAGCGTTGCTTTGCGCACTAGAAAGTACGTACGTTTACGTTTACAGCGCTGCATAGATAGGGAATGGGAGTCCGTTGAAGGTGATTAACAGCTACTGATAACAAATCTTCAATAAGGCGTATTTTTGTGACCAGTCCAGCTATTTAATCGGTTACACCTCGTACATCACAGGGGCAGCTGCGATCATTTGGGGAACACCGATTTTGCTGGGGCGAGTTCGCTCCCAAGCTACAGGGTGGAAGATCGCCCCTCGAAGTAAGATCAGTTCGACCTAGGATCAGATTGGAGGTTATTCGTGCAGGGACGAGTTTGTAAACCGGTTTGTGCACGCCAGACGGAGTCAAAGGCCCTCACCAGCCGGCCTAGGGCGTTTCTGCGCCACCGGTTCGTCGCCGCCGTTTCTTCGCCAGGCCAGTTCATCGCCAGTTATAATAAAAAAAAAAATAAAAAATGGAGTGATTCTCTTTGAAAATAAGTGGTATTTAAGACTATACGCACTATAAATAATCGATTAGAACAATGAATAGAGGACTACAATTAATTATACTTATCTTACATGATAGTTTGTTTTTTTATTTGGGAGCTATCAACAAAATAACTAATGGCTAGGATTCCTTGATATACATGATCTGTCTAATTTTATACTATAAATAACTGTAAATTATGAAAACACTCAAAAAAACCTCATATCAAAAGCTTTGTCGAAACCTTAACAATTCTGTTCAAGGACTAGGGAAAACCCACATTTAGAAACCTAGCCAGAGGTTTCCTTCTTAAGGCTCCATTGGAGTAGAGACCGAACAATGTAAAACTTTTGATGTATAAATGCATTCAGCTGTATGCGGATGATGGAAAGTGACTTTAGCCAAAGACCCGGTCTTCATGACTTTAGAAATCATTGTTTCTAAATAGCTGGCTGAACGAGCTGATACTACATCCGACCCCCAACCAAAGTACATTACATAATAACTTACATAGCGTAATTATCGGTTGAACACACCTATTTCAAATCACCAGTTCTTAAGGTTCCATTGGAGTAGAGGCTGAACAATGTAAAACGCGAGTCCACTTCACGATGGCATTTTTGCATTTGAAGCAGCGCTTCCGGTTTCCATGACGTAAGACAGGTTTATTACTTATCGGTAACCTGTAATTTTCCATTTGGAATACTCGTCTTCAAAAATTATAATATTACCCGGCGATGAAACGACCTCGGCGAAGAAACGGCGGCGATGTACCGGCGGCTAATTCCACTAACCAGCTGCCACGCATGTACATCATTAGGTTTCCCAATCCCCTCAGGGCAGGTGTGCCAACTTCGAACGCACCTAAAATTCCATATTTTCTAAATAATTTGATAACCTTCCGATACAGTAAGTAGACGGGAAACTTTGTGTCACTTTCGAAACCAACCCAGCATCATCTCGCATGTTGTTATTATTATAATTCCTATGTTTTTTTCTTGCTTTAGCCGGCAATAGCAGACCGGCACATCAAAGATTACAACGCGCAACGATTTCTTAATCCTTTCGGATTTCCACGAGAAAGAAACGGGGGAGAGGGGGAGCTATGCATACGCGCTCGAGGACACGAACGTGTAGGTACGTTTCTTTTTAACGGTTAATCCGGCGAAGCGCTCTTAAGCCAGAAACAATGGGCGATTTTCGCCGTGAAAGGCGGCGGCGATTTCGTGTAATCAAAAGGTGACTGACAGAATAACATCGTCGTCGTAGAAATAACAACGCAGCCTACGCGGCGATGAAAAACGAACGAAACGAAAGGTATACGGGGAAAAAACGTACATGCACACACACATTGAAAGAAGATCGTTGCGTATTCGTGCGTGCCGCGTCGCATCGATAGCAATTTATTTACTTGAAGACTCGAAGCCTCGAAGACGGCGCGGTGTGATTACGAAACGTTGACGTAACATCGAGCCGAAATGTCAAGCGTTAAGAATCGAACACGAAAGTCGTGATTTGGGAATTTCGTACGTACGTACGTACGAGGAGGAACGAAGAAAGAAAAAATCTACGCAACGCTTCGGATCCGCCAATCCGATCTTCGAACCTGTCGAGAGAATCGTGTTTATTTCGTTCGATAATAACCGGCGTTTTACGAAATTACCGCCTCCGTCGTGCCGATTTTCGAAACGGGAAAAAGCAATTCGTTTCCTATTTGGAAATCGAAAAAACGAAATCGAGGAAGTACTCTCCTTTCCCCTACTTCCACCCCCAACGTCCCTGTCTTCCGAGCAATCCGGTATTCGGTGTTGTAATAGGAAATTGCGATCTTTGTTAAAAGGAAACGACGTCGCCGAGGGCCGAGATTGACCGAAGAAATCCTGCAGGAAGCGGAAACGACCGGATCGCGGGAGCGTCATTACGCGGAACAGGAGATGACTTCGCGAGCGCGTCCCCTCGCGGTGATGGCTTTTAAATTGCATCGGTTATGTACAGAAACGATTTTCGATCGAGTCGATGCGCCGCCGAAGAGAAAAGAAATTGCCAATACCTCCATCTCGGATATTGCTTCGGATGCGATGCGGTTTCGAGCCGGATGAACGATTTCCAGTTTTTAGATTATTCAAGAAGGTTCAAAACGAAGCGATTCTCCTCCCTCCCGCCCTCGATGTAACACGATTTCGCGATCGGATAATCCGTTGAATGAAATGAAGTCGGAAAAATGAAGGGCTTTTAGGCGTGAATGACGATGAAGGGCATTGGCTGAGCGTCCGTGTATTGAATTTACATTAAGAATCCGCTAGATGGCGCTGTGAACCGAGGCACAATTAAAATAAGATAAAGTCCACGGATAAGTAAGGTTATGTTAGACCAAGTGTCAACTATCAAGTCTCAGATGTCAGATACGCGCTGCGATTTGTGTAATTCTAGAACCATCATTACCCAATCTGGCTTAAGAACTTAATAGCCTTATTTACCCCGCTCTCCTCCCGATATAACTTGATTTCGCGATCGGATAATCCGTCGAAGGAAACAAAGTTGAAGAAAAAGCGCTTTTAGGCTTGAGTGACGAGGAAGGGCTGAGCGTCCGTGAAGTATATTATATTGAGTTCACGTTAAGAATCCGCTAGATAGCGCTCTTAACCGAGGCACAATTAGAATAAGACAAAGTCCACGGATAAGTAAGGTTATGTTAGACCAAGTGTCAACTATTAAGTCTCAGATGTCAGATACGCGCTGCGATTTGTGTAATTCTAGAACCATCATTACCCAATCAGGCTTAAGAACTTAATAGCCTTATTTACCCCGCTCTCCTCCCGATATAACTTGATTTCGCGATCGGATAATCCGTTGAAGGAAACAAAGTTGAAGAAAAGTGCTTTTAGGCTTGAGTGACGAGGAAGGGCTGAGCGTCCGTGAAGTATATTATATTGAGTTCACGTTAAGAATCCGCTAGATAGCGCTCTTAACCGAGGCACAATTAGAATAGGACAAAGTCCACGGATAAGTAAGGTTATGTTAGACCAAGTGTCAACTATCAAGTCTCAGATGTCAGATACGCGCTGCGATTTGTGTAATTCTAGAACCATCATTACCCAATCAGGCTTAAGAACTTAATAGCCTTATTTACCCCGCTCTCCTCCCGATATAACTTGATTTCGCGATCGTATAATCCGTTGAAGGAAACAAAGTTGAAGAAATGAAGCGCTTTTAGGCTTGAATGACGAGGAAGGGCTGAGCGTCCGTGAAGTATATTATATTGAGTTCACGTTAAGAATCCGCTAGATAGCGCTCTTAACCGAGGCATAATTAGAATAGGACAAAGTCCACGGATAAGTAAGGTTATGTTAGACCAAGTGTCAACTATCAAGTCTCAGATGTCAGATACGCGCTGCGATTTGTGTAATTCTAGAACCATCATTACCCAATCAGGCTTAAGAACTTAATAGCCTTATTTACCCCGTTCTCCTCCCGATATAACTTGATTTCGCGATCGGATAATCCGTCGAAGGAAACAAATGAAGAAGAAATGAAGCGCCTTTAGGCTTGAATGACGAGGAAGGGCATTGGCTGAGCGTCCGTGAAGTATATTATATTGAGTTCACGTTAAGAATCCGCTAGATGGCGCTCTGAACCGAGGCACAATTAGAATAGGACAAAGTCCACGGATAAGTAAGGTTATGTTACACCAAGTGTCAACTAGCAAGCCCCAGATGTCAGATACGCTGCGCGCTTTGTGAAATTCGGGCGTCTTCATTACCCAATCGGATTCAAGATTTTTATAGCCCTATCTATCCCCGCACAGCATTCTTAACATATAACGTTAATGGAGGTGATTGCAAAGACTGTGGTGTAATTTACTGACACAAAGAAGAACTTCGCAGAAGGTTGTTGAAGATGCTTGCCTCAAGCTAACGAAACACGTGTCATTGATTTTATTGTAAACAATTGTATGGTAAGGAGTTTACCAATGTGATATTTGTGTCATATAACGTTCAGATTGCAGGAGGCGGAGCTCGAAACCGAGGCACGATCAGAATAGGACGAAACTCCTCGGGTAAGTAAGGTTATGGTAGAATAAGTGACAGTTGACAAATCCAAGATGTCAGACAAGCTGCGTTTTGTGTCATAACTAGAGTTTGTTAAAAGGTGGATGACGTGCTAGCTAACAACGCCATTTATTATTCAATGATAACTTATTTTATTATTCAATGATAATTCTCATTGATAAGTCGTTATTGAATAATAAAATTCTTAAAAATGGCATCGTCAGTTAACACGTTAACAAACTCTCAGCTGTTTGCGGATGATGGAAAGTGGCCTTAGCCAAAGACTCGATCTTCATGACTTTAGAAATCATTGTTTCTAAAAAGCTGGCTGAACGCGCTGATATTATATCAGACCCCCAACGAAAGTACATTACATAATAACTTACACAGCGCAATTATCGGTTGAACACACCTATTTCAAATCACCAGTCATGAATCACCATTGAGGGAAGAACTTATAAAAAATAAATCAAAGCGCATTCAGCCACATCGCATAAAATTTAACACACCACCGGTACAGTTGTAAAGGCTATGTGTCAATAAAATAATAAGAATTCAGAGCTGGTTCTTCATTGAATCACTCCGAATTACCTCAGTAATTTTTGGCTTAACATATTCATCTTCAGGGCTTAACACTCTTCATTAAGGATCCCATATGTCGCTTAATCTTGAAACCCTGTTCGAGTGGAAGGATTGCGATATTTCCGGTGCGCGCAATTTGACGAAGAACCAACGAAATAAACTGTGTAGCTGGCCCGAATGATAAAAAAGCACTGTTTTTTAGCTGAACCACATCGAGGTGCGTTCAGCCACTCATTTTCCAGTCGTTTCCTGGCGCTGTGAGATTTTAGCTGCGCGAATCGCAAACTTTAATCAGAACGATAGTGAATATCTCAAAGATGTTTAGGCGCGGATATGAGCAAGTTGAAGCAAAACAAAATTATCCGTTGAACGCGTCTAGTTTCATTGACTGCATTAAGCTACTAAACGCCAGAATTCAAACGTAACCGTTAACTCCATCCTGCAAGAATTTAGCTGAACGCATCGCGAACTTGGGCCAAAACGATAGGGAATATCCCAAAGATGTTCAGTCACCCATTTGAGCATGTAGAAGCATAAAAATGTTTTTGGTTGAACGCATATGTTTATCTTGGACGCGCTACAAATGTAATATTGTAGGTAAACGAATCGCAAACTTTACAGGAGCAAGTTGTAGCTTAAGAGATTTTTTGGGTGAACGCGTTTGTTTTCCTGGGGCGCGTTCAGCTACTAAACGCGATAATCGAAACCTAACCGTTAATTCCACACCGTGAGATTTTAGCTGAAGGCATCGCAAACTCTAGCTGAACGTTTCAAAGCTGTTCAACCTTGAGAATAACTTCGGTTGAAAGCGTTTGCTCTTCTTTTGGCACTTTCAGCTACTAAACGCGAGAATTAAAACCTTACCATTAAATCTACAGCGTATGATTTTAGCTGAACGCATCGGCAACTTTGGCTAAAAGATAGTAAATATCTCAAAAGTGTTCAGCCGAGCTCATATATTGAAGCATAAGAACATCTTCGGTTGAACGCGTTTGCTTTCCTTGAACCCGTTCAGATACTAATCGCAAAAACTGAAACGTAACCGTTAATTCCAACTGCAACATTTTAGCTGAACGCTTCGCGAACTTGGGCCAAAAGTAAAATAGACAATATGTCAATGATGTTCAGCCATGCTTATGAGCATGTAGAAGTCTAAAAACATTTTCGGTTGAACGCGTTTTTTCCTCGGGTGCGTTCAGATACTCAACGGTTACGTTTCAATTCTTACGTCGAGTACGTGAACGCGTCCAAGGAAAACAAACGCGTTTAACTAAAAATGCTTCAACTTGCTTAAACGCCGTTGAACACGGTGGAGATACTCACTATCGTTTGGTTCAAATTCGCGATGCGGTCAGCTAAAATCCTGCGGTGTAGAGTTGGCAGTCGCTTTTCAATTTTAGCGTTAACTATGCAGCGTAAGATTTTAGCTGAACGCATCGCGAACTATGTCTAGACGATAGTGATTATCCTGAAGTTGTTCAACCGTGCATATGAGCAAGTTGGAGGTTAAGATCGCTTCCGGCTGAACACGTTTGCTTTACTTGAACGAGTATAGCTTAGTAGCTGAACGTTTGAATGCGCTTAGTTTCATTAGGCGCGTTCAGCTACTGAATGCGAGAATTCAAACGCAACTGTTAACTCTACATCGCAATATTGTAGCTGAACACATCACAAAGTATAAAGTTGTTCAACCGCGCAAATGAGCAAGTTGAAGGTTAAGAACGATCCTGGTTGAACGCGTTTGTTTTACTTGGACGCGTTCAGCTTAGCAGTTGAACGTTTGAATGCGTTTAGTTTTATTAGGCGCTTTCAGCTATTAAACGCGGGAATTGAAATGCAATTGCTAACTCTACTCAGTGAAATTTCAGTTGAGGTCAACGCAAATGCTAGCCAAAACGATAGTAAATGTTTCAAAGCTGTTCAGCCATGCATATGAGTAAGTTGAAGGTTACGATTATTCTCGGTTAAACGCGTTTAGTTTTCATTAGGCGCGTTCAGCTACTAAACGCGAGAATTGGAATGTAATCGTTAACTCTACAGTCAACAATTTTAGCTGAACGCATCACCAACTTTGGATGAACGATGATTGATACCTGAAACGTATCGTAAACCTGTTTTCGGTCGATCGCGTTTATATTTTTCGAACGCGTTCAACCCCTGAGCGCAAAAATCCTATTAATTTTAGGTCAAAACATCCTAGCTGAACGGCACTAAAACGTATTAAGCGCGTTCAGTCGAACATTAACAACTTCGTTTCGAGCGTTTCTTTTTATGGCTTTGATCATAGACGTAAATTACACTAGCTTTGCAACGTTACGTGCGCCCGCGCTTAAATTAAAAGCGCTTCCGGGGAACGCGTTGTTGAACAAAAAAAAAAATTAAAAGAAAAAAGAACAAAGATAGACGATGGTAAAAGGTTGTGGCCGTATCCGGACTCGTCGAGCGAGCGAGCTCGTGACATCACATCGGGTGCATCAAGCCGGAAGTAAAGCGCCTCGGCGGCTGACGCTGATAGGTTAACTTTATCGGGAAAGCCCCGAGCGGATTATGTCATAACGACGCGCGATATTCTTTTATCTTTCGTTTAATATCGGGGTCGGCGTTGATGACGCCCGTTGGGGAAACGAAATATGGGACGATCGTGATCGTTATACCCTTCGACATGATGATTTCTAGATACCTCCCCCTTTTCCTCTCCTTCCCCCTCCACCGAGAGGAAGGACGACGTAAATGCGTACAGTGTAATTTGGAAAATAGTTTCAAGAGCTTGGAGAGAGTTACAAATACAAACGAAAAATAAGAATAAGAAGACTGTGGCTAAAATGACACTGAACTCCCATAAAGGGGAAAGTGTATTAATACCTAAATTTCATGCTCTATGGAGCGTGTCAATACAGTTGAAAGAACTCTAAAATTTAATTCAATATCTTGTACAATTTGGAATTTGGAATAGGTCCCCATCTCCATTCATAATTCTCTTTCTATTCTTATAAATATATATATGCTATAAGAATATAGAGAGTATTATGAATGCAGATGGAGGACCTATTCCAATTTCCAAATTGTACGAGCTATTGAATTAAATTTTAGATTCTTTCAACCGTATTGACACGCTCCATACAGCATGAAATTTAGGTTAGAAGTAGGGTAAATACACGCTTCCCGTGGGAAGTTCAGTGTCAACAGTGTTTTGGTGTGTTTTGCGCGTTCATTGTGTGATGTGCATTGTGCAGTGTTTTAGTTTTGTACAGTGTTCGTTGCGTGGTGTTCGTCTTGGGCGGTAGCCGGATTCGCTAGTGATACTGAATTCCCCAGTTTTCCACTGAGAATGGCAACTTAGTTGCCGAAATACGTATCTGGATTTTTCAGAGAGGTGTGGTAAGGGTAATTTTATTTATTTATTTTATATAAACGCAAAAGTAGAAAATAAATTTGTGAGAGATATGTAGAATTCTATTTTTTACTTTTTGGTTAGCGTGCAGTGTACTCACTTCGACGCTGGAAAATAGGGGAACGACGCCGTGATCCTGGGCGAAGACGGTGAGCCAATAGTGTGGCTTGGTTTCCACGTCCAGAACGGCCAAGGTCCTGATAACACCTGAAACAAAAGACGCACGCGGTTAATCAAACAATTTTCGCCGATCACTACGTTTCGACCGGTTACAAAACGATCATCTTTACGAGGTATCTTGGGGTAAAAATCGAAAACGGATACGCTCGGTCGGATTCACGATAAAAAATAACAGATTTGGGGGTAAAAACGGGAAAATCGACTCGAATCGTCGGCGTCACCTTCGTCTTTCCCGGATAAAACGTAAAAGGGCAACGTACGATGGAGGCGAAAAACGAGGGCAAAAGGACGAGCGGCGGACGACGCGAAGAAAAGGCGAAAAAAAAACTCGCCCGCAGCGGCGGTGGCGAGCGCATCCCTCCCGAGCCCGTTCGTTTTCGCTGAAAGAGCGAAGCACTTTTCAGATTCCATCCAGAGATATGGAACGGCATGAATGGACGAATGGTCTAGGCGACCGTTCGCCTATTTCAGCGTTAAAAAGGATTCGCGAACGACGCCGGCGGTTTTAGGGAGACGTAGAAGCCGGATGAAGCGAACGGTTCGTCGGACGAAGATGGAGGTAGGGGGCGAGAAGGGGGCTGCAAGAAGAGGGGGGTGGACGAAGTAGAAGTGCTCACGAGCGTTTTTACGGCGGAAAATCGATAAGGTCCGGTACGGATCATTAGATGTGCAAAATTAATGAGCTCTTATATACGTATTTAAACCGGGCTTTCCTCCTTCTTCTCCATTTTCCGAACCGAATTTTGAAACGGGAAAGGGACGGGAAAAATTAGGGCAGGGCAAATTAGATAGAGGGATTGAGGGTTAAGTTGGTGTAATGGGTGAAGCATGATGAACTTCCTAACTTTGGAGACCAGTAGCATTTTTTGACTTTTGCTTCCGCGAATAGTTATAAGTGGAGACCGACAGATTTAGGTTGAAAGCACCAAAAACGATTGTTATCACATCAACTAAGATAACAGCGTCCGGTGGTGATATACGTCGTAGAATCAACAAGAACATAATATCCCTAACAAATACGTATATCATCCTCACCACTGTGACGTAGACAAGCGAAACCCTAAATCTGCCTGTCTCCAGTAATAAGAATGCGAAGAAAAGCAAATACGACAAGCACATAATATCCCTCATAAATACATACTCATCCTCACCACTGTGACGTAGACAAGCGAAACCCTAAATCTGCCTGTCTCCAGTAATAAGAATGCGAAGAAAAGCAAATACGACAAGCACATAATATCCCTAATAAATACATACTCATCCTCACCACTGTGACGTAGACAAGCGTAACCCTAAATCTGCCTGTCTCCAGTAATAAGAATGGGAAGAAAAGCAAATACGACAAGCACATAATATCCCTCATAAATACCTACATCATCCCCATCACTGTGACGTAGGCAGGCGTAATCCTAAATCTGCCTGTCTCCAGTAATAAGAATGGCAAGAAAAACAAATACGACAAGCACATAATATCCCTAATAAATACATATTTATCCCCACCACTGTGGCGTAGACAAGCGTAACCCTAAATCTGCCTGTCTCCAGTAATAAGAATGGGAAGAAGAGCAAATACGACAAGCACATAATATCCCTCATAAATACCTACATCATCCCCATCACTGTGACGTAGGCAGGCGTAATCCTAAATCTGCCTGTCTCCAGTAATAAGAATGCGAAGAAAAACAAATACGACAAGCACGTAATATACCTACTAAATACCTACATCATCCCCATCACTGTGACGTAGGCAGGCGTAACCCTAAATCTGCCTGTCTCCAGTAATAAGAATGGGAAGAAAAACAAATACGACAAGCATATAATATACCTCATAAATACCTACGTCGTCCCCATCACTGTGACGTAGGCAGGCGTAACCCTAAATATGCCAGTCTCCATTAATAAGACCGCGAACAGAAACAGATTCTCAACTCGTTTTTCTACAATTATCTTTCCTTTATTTACTCTAACGTGAATTACGACTAAATTACAACAAAGATATCGCCAATTTGGTGTTTAAACCCGGTTTCTAAGCCATCGGAAACGAATAGACACGCAGTTTCAATGACATTGGAAGCGCCCGTTTAGATTTCGGCAATTTTTCGAAAAGTTGCAAAAATTGAAAAATCCGAAATTGGATCGTGTTATACATTAAATTGAAGCTTTTTACGAGCGGATCCCGGGAAAGTCGTTCCTGACGTAAAAATGTTGATAGTTTCAATGTTACAAACAAAAAGACGCCCAATTTTTAAGATTTTCGTCGGTTTTCGAAAAGTTGCGGCGAATTACGAAAGCTGGCCGAGTTCGATTGCTTCGTTACTGTGTTCCCCACAATATATGAGTCTCTAATGAGCAATTTATGCCCTTAAAGCGATCAAGATCTATGCAAGTTTCGAGTAATTGGGAGAAAATGGGAAAAAATCGTAAATTTTCGATAATCCGACGTCGATTGCGGCTAAACGAGGACAGTCTCCTTAATTTAGAGTTCAAAATCGTTTTCTACGTCTTCGAAAATATAAACCTACGAAGTTTCGTTAAAATTTGAAAAGTTTCAAATTTTCCCAAATTTTCCAAGGGGTACCCCTTTGCAAATTCACAAAAAATGGAAATGCTTGGAAAGGTCTCGTGTTATACATCAAATTGAAGCTCTTCGTAAGTAGATTGCAGATAAATCACTTTTGAAGTCCAAAAATGTCTTGGTTTAGAGTTACAAGCGAAAAACCGAGAAAATTTTAACTTTTTCGCGGTTTTTGCATAATTCTCGCATATTGCGACAGGTGATTACATTCCATTCTTCTTCTCATATATATTATACAATCTCTGAGTCCCTAATAAGCAATTTATGCACTTAATGTTCTGACAAATAGAAGATTTGCGAGTAATTAGGTGATAATGGGAAAAATTGCAAATTTTAGCTAATCCAACGTCGATTACAGCTAAACGGGGACGATTTCGTCAATTTCGAGTTCAAAATCGTCTTTTGCGTCCTCGAAACTATAAACCTACGAAGTTTCGTTAAAATTTGAAAAGTTTCAAATTTTTCACAAATTATCCCAGGAATATGAAAATTCGCAGAAAAAATGGAAATGTCGAGAGATCGATCGTGTCGTACATTAAATTGAAGCTCTTCGTGAGTGGATTTCAGGAAAAATATTTATAAGACTAAAATCTTACCGATTTGCGAAATATCGGGAAAAGATTACGAAAATTTGACATGGTTTTCCGAATTTTGATAAATTAAGAAAACTGGTCAAATCCAATTGTTTTGTTATGGTGCACCTTAGCGCGTTGCGTTCGTCAGTTGACAATTTCTCCATTTAAACTTGAAGGAAACAACGGTTCAACTATTTTCGTAATGATTATCTCAGGAATTTACAGCGGCGATATTTTCGCCCATTTTCACAAAAATAAAACAACCCCAAATTTTCATGCGCATTTACCCCCTGCCCGGCATTAATACGACGTCGATTTTAACTAAAATCTCACAAAGCTTAATAAAGCCGTTCGTGCTTGTACCCCCGCCTTCGGAAACGAACGGCGATAGACGAATAACCGTTCATTTATCTCGCATCTCCCCGATTCAGGAAAAACCTAGGCAAATTCGGCGTCAAGTCGACCTTTCCCAACCTCGGTACGTAAGTCATTTTACCCCGAAAACCGCCCTCGGACGTCCGAATAAAGACAAAGGCATAGGATTGGGAGAAGGTGGACGAGGGGGAGGGGGCAGTTCGACCGGAAACCCTTTTCATTACTCGGCCGCTAATAATTTTCCTTTTTCGCAATGTCGAGGCGAAATTTGTCCGAATCGGAGTTTTGGGGAGCAAAGCATTTATTTAGGGTGAGATGTCGTGTGGAGGTTCGTGCGGTGTAAGATTTAGATTTAGATTTGATACCGCAGGCTCCTCGAAAAGGCACTTTAAATTATTTTGATTATTCCTATTAGTAGGCAATAACGTCAACGTAGATTAGATATACCCATATCACACTGTATGTAAGCTATGTTTGTCAATTACTAATTTAGAGGTTATGTTTGTAGCGTGGCTGACTAAAAATAACCTCTGAATTCCGAGTATAAACAATGCAAAACTAGGCGATGCCCGTTTCCATAGCACCAACGTAGATTAGATATAGCCGTAGCACACTGTATAGCCACGTCTGTCATTTGCCACTTTAGAGGTTATGTGTGTGACGTAGCTGAGAAAAATAACCTCCAAATACCGAGCATAAACAATGCAAAACTGGACGATGCCCGTTTCCATAGCACCAACGTAGATTCGATATAGCCATAGCACACTGTACAGCCATGTCTGTCATTTGCTACTTTAGAGGTTATGCGTGTGATGTAGCTGAGAAAAAATAACCTCCAAATACCGAGCATAAACAATGCAAAACTGGACGATGCCCGTTTCCATAGCACCAACGTAGATTCGATATAGCCATAGCACACTGTACAGCCATGTCTGTCATTTGCTACTTTAGAGGTTATGCGTGTGATGCAGCTGAGAAAAATAACCTCCAAATACCGAGCATAAACAATGCAAAACTGGACGATGCCCGTTTCCATAGCACCAACGTAGATTCGATATAGCCATAGCACACTGTACAGCCATGTCTGTCATTTGCTACTTTAGAGGTTATGCGTGTGATGTAGCTGAGAAAAAATAACCTCCAAATACCGAGCATAAACAATGCAAAACTGGACGATGCCCGTTTCCATAGCACCAACGTAGATTCGATATAGCCATATCACACTGTATAGCCATGTCTGTCATTTGCTACTTTAGAAGTTATGCGTGTGACGTAGCTGAGTAAACATAACCTCCAAATACCGAGCATAAACAATGCAAAACTGGACGAGGCCCGTTTCCATGGCACCAACGTAGATTCGATATAGTCATATCACACTGTATAGCCATGTCTATCATTTACTACTTTAGAGGTTATGTTTGTGACGTAGCCACTAAAAATAACCTCCAAATACCGAGCATAAACAATGCAAAACTGGACAATGCCCGTTTCCATGGCACCAACGTAGATTCGATATAGCCATATCACACTGTACAGCCATGTCTGTCATTTACTACTTTAGAGGTTATGTTTGTGATGTAGCTGAGAAAAAATAACCTCCAAATACCGAGCATAAACAATGCAAAACTGGACGATGCCCGTTTCCATAGCACCAACGTAGATTCGATATAGCCATAGCACACTGTACAGCCATGTCTGTCATTTGCTACTTTAGAGGTTATGCGTGTGATGCAGCTGAGAAAAATAACCTCCAAATACCGAGCATAAACAATGCAAAACTGGACGATGCCCGTTTCCATAGCACCAACGTAGATTCGATATAGCCATAGCACACTGTACAGCCATGTCTGTCATTTGCTACTTTAGAGGTTATGCGTGTGATGTAGCTGAGAAAAATAACCTCCAAATACCGAGCATAAACAATGCAAAACTGGACGATGCCCGTTTCCATAGCACCAACGTAGATTCGATATAGCCATAGCACACTGTACAGCCATGTCTGTCATTTGCTACTTTAGAGGTTATGCGTGTGATGTAGCTGAGAAAAAATAACCTCCAAATACCGAGCATAAACAATGCAAAACTGGACGATGCCCGTTTCCATAGCACCAACGTAGATTCGATATAGCCATAGCACACTGTACAGCCATGTCTGTCATTTGCTACTTTAGAGGTTATGCGTGTGATGTAGCTGAGAAAAAATAACCTCCAAATACCGAGCATAAACAATGCAAAACTGGACGATGCCCGTTTCCATAGCACCAACGTAGATTCGATATAGCCATGGCACACTGTACAGCCATGTCTGTCATTTGCTACTTTAGAGGTTATGTGTGTGATGTAGCTGAGAAAAATAATCTCCAAATACCGAGCATAAACAATGCAAACCTCGACGTGCCCGTTTCCATGGCACCAACGTAGATTCGATATAGTCATATCACACTGTATAGCTATGTCTGTCATTTACTACTTTAGAGGTTATGTTTGTGACGTAGATGAGTAAAAATAACCTCTAAATACCGAGCATAAACAATGCAAAACTGGACTAGCTTCTTTTAGTAGCAACGTCGTAGATTCATTCTAATTCACTTTCCCAAATAGTTCTCAATAGCTCTAAATGGATATACAAACTTGGCATCACTGAAGGTATCACTAATGACGTAAGCGCGGCGTTGCTATAAAAATCCTATACCTACTGTTACGTGTCGTCGCTTCACGTCCTCTTGCTATTTGACTTATAATTCAGATGACTTTTTATGACAATCAAACGGCGTTCTTTCACTCCGTGCCTTGTCACTTCAACCTTATCGTGACTACAACTGCTCGCTCTAAAATCCCTGTGTCTTTCAGTGGTGCCAACCTTCATACCTCCAACCTACTACTATCGTCTCTGATCTCGTCTAAAGTTCCGAAAGTTCTGAAACCGTCCCTATCCGATCGGGGTGACACGTCGTTGACACGCCGCAAACACGGGGTGACTTCCCTTTTAATTAGCTCCGAATATATCTAACTAAATCTCCGGCGATACGAGCGACCTCTGTCCGAGATATCTGTTAATATTAAACAAGGCGCGTTAACAATACGGGTTTAAGGTATTGTCCCCTGTCATATCGCAGGTAATTCAATTTCGACCCGTCCTTTGAAATTACCAGACCCACAAGCGGCCGTCTTGCCGGGAGGAAAATTGCGACGCGAAATATTAAATAGCAACGCGATCCCGCTATTTTTTAAAGCCCTAGCTACGTACACCGTCCGTTACGTAACTAGGAGAACGTTCAACCGAAATAACACGAAATTCGTAAGGGAAACGATTTTCCTACGATCACGGAAAAGTCGAAAAAGTTTCGCAAGGAACATCTCAAGAACCTCCGAGAGTATGCCGTCAACTACGTTGTATAGTATTTAGACATAGACGACGTAAACGTCAGTAAAATTCGGGTCATATTTGGAGCAAGGTGATGACACTGCCGGGAAGAACATCGAAAATCTTATTGAAAAATTAAGGCGAATGTTTACAATTTAGGGAAAAAAATCTGAACGGTAGTAAAGTTCGGGTTATATCTGGAACAAGGTCAAGTGGATCGTATTCGTTTCATCACGCGTCCGGTTAATCGTATGTGTCTACACTGCCAGGAAAAACATCGAAAATCTGAATTTTGAGATTTTCATTTTTCAAAGAATGTAACTAGAAATAAAGTTATCAATTATTATAAAAACCAACGATTAAAAGATAGAAAGCAATGTAACCATTTAAACACACACATTCAACACTTTCACATCACAAGAATTCCTAATAACCACTGGATACAAAAAACCAAGGATAGCTGGACATCAACAAAATAGACTTCTCTAACAACGTCACGCCAGGATGAAGTGTTATCCATGGTAAATAGTAAACAACTAGTTATCTGGAGAACGGAGAGATAATGTAGTAAACTTTGGATGGGGAAACGTTCTGGTTACCGGAAAAAATGAGGGTATGTTTGGTTGACGACTAAAAATGACAAGACAAAAAGGTCATCGAAGTACGATTTTACCGGAACTAAAACTACTTAAACGAAAGCAACACGTCCTACAGAAAGAGAAAGAGTAAACAAACACGTGTGATTTCTAACGGCCAGTGTTCATAGGAGCATAGCTATGAGCAAATCTTAAGAGATCACCTAGAGATTTAAGTATATCGAACAACTATATTTTATATTTTCCCAACTTTTTTCCACGTTGATTGAGTAGTTTCTTGCATTATTATTATTTTCTTTTTGGTTCTTCTAAAAGCTTGTTCTTGGAGTCGTCCCAGTTCAATTTCCCACCATTTACAACCGACTATAATCCATCTTTTACTGATTTCCGTTCTTTCTTTCATCCTTTGCTATTTCTCCAATTTCGTCTTGAATTGTTCTTTTTCTATTATTTTGTCTGCTTCTATGTGTATTCTATATTCCTTTATATGAGACTAATGCTTGGAACGGGGTCCGCGGTAAGGTCTGCCAGTTTCTACGTCTGGATTGGAATTAAATCCGACACCCTCGTTTCTCTTTCCTTGAGATTTGAGCTCAACAAATAACTCCAGCGAAGCAAAACAAAATCGATAATTAGAAGAGCAACCACAAGACAAGGTCGTTACTTGCTGTTCAAGCTGTACTTTCTAGATTAACCTTCAGATTTACAAAAACAAGACTCATGGAGGAGGAACTCGGCATTGAGGGTAGCGTAGGGTTAGAGAAAGTTCGATAAAAAGCTGTTAGAATTTATTGGTTAAGTGAGCGCCACTTATTCCGAATAGAACTTAGGTTTCCTATCCTGACGGGGGTAAGAGGAAGTTTCCGAAACGTCACGAAAAGAAAGGAAGAAAGCTATCCATCCTAGCCTAACATTGAAACTTAGAGCGAGACGGAACTGTCGAAAGGGGGCAAGGCTGGCCCGAACCAGCACGGGAATCCCCCTTGGAACGGGAGCGGGGGCAAAGGAAAAAGTCGAAGCTTACCGATTACATTTGACCATGAGAATATATATGGTAAGCCCATATTACCTTTGCGTCAAACTTCATGGTTGGTGCCCATATTATCTTTTCTCCTGACAAGACCTTCTGAATTCAACGGCCGTTATTATATTTTGAAAAGGAACCTACACGACTTCCCACCGAGCTGAGCACGACATTGGCTGGCCTGTTACGACAAGCGTATGTATCGCGTATTATTTGTTCTTGTCGTGTTATGCAGTCTAACCAATTGTACCCCCAGTTGTTACTATCTCGACGAGATAGTGGTGACGAAGTTTTGTTGAGGCCTGAAAAGATTTGAATTTTTGCGAAACGTGTTAAACACTAACAGTTGAGGTTCTAGCAATAAATCATTCGCTCATCGGAGATAAGATAAAAATATAGAAGGAAACTGCATTCTTGTCCAATAACATTCCGATACTTTACCATAGAGTGCCGCCTCGATCGAAACGACACGCCGAAATGAGAATTTCATTTGAGCGGCGAACGCAAATCTAAAGGAGATCTCCCCGCGCGCCGTCGTAATACGCAATTGGAGCGAGACGATTCAATTTAGCGATTCAAGTCGGCGAATTCCTGGCCGTTAATGGGCGATGCGTGCCCTAGCCTATTTTCGGCTCGGCTCTCGTACGTACGAAGCGAACGACGAGATGGAAGAAGCGGGAGAGGTTGATGTATAGTAACGTGTCGATTTAGATCGGGCGTGAGAGTCGTTTCGTATTTTAATTTCGACGGAGGTGGGTTAAGGGTGTTTGGTACTTTCTTTCAAGATCGGTTAAACTTAATTTTTTTATTGGTTTCAAAACTATCTTGAAAATTGTATATTTGACCTTTAAAAGTAGTGCGTGTAACGATAAAATACTAGTTCTTTACAGCGTTAAGGGCTTCTACAGCTTTAATCTTTCTGCGATCACAAGTGAGGAACCGGTAAGTTTACGGGCTAGAAATTCTGCATACCGTGTACTCGTTACGATACGTACGACTTGTCATCGAGCTTTTTGTAAATTCCTTTATTATCGTTACTTTCTACAAGTCCAAAAATGATGGTAAGCCCGTGGTCATATTTCTATTGCTTAATTGAGGTTAAATTCAACAACAAACAAGGAATTTATAAGAAAAAGCTCGATCAGGACGTTTCCCTATCCAAAGTTTACTACATGATCCCTCCGTTGTCCAGATAACTAGCTCTTTACTATTTACCATGGATAACACTTCATCATGGAGTGACGTTGTTACAGAGGTGTCTATTGTTGACACCCAGGTATCCTTGGCTTTTTATATCCAGTGGTTATTAGGAATTCTTGTGATGTGAAAGTGTTGAATGTGTGTGTTTAAATGATTAGATTGCTTTCTATCTTTTAATCGATGCTTTTTATAATAATTGATAATTTTATTTCGAGTTAAATCTTTTTCTCCCTTTAAACGTCTCTGGCTGGATTTTAAAGAAGAAGCTAACACCCGCAGGGTAATGAAATGCTTAGTTATTGTAACGAATACACGGTATGCAAAATTTTCAGCCCGTAAACTTACCGGTTCTTCACTTGTGATCGCAGAAAAATTAAAGCTGTAGAAGCTCTTAACGTTGTAAAAGCTAGTACTTTATCGTTACAAACGCTACTTTTAAAGGGTCAAATATACAACCTTCAAGATAGTTTTGGAACCAATAAAAAATTAAGTTTAACCGATCTTGAAGAAAGGTACCAAACACCCTTAAGGAACATTCGATGATAGAGGAAACCGCTTGTCAAGAACAAAGATGGAAGCAACGCTGTCTCTGTAATCTCTGATCTGAACATATATTTTCCGCTTGACGTTTCGACCACATCGTATCTACTAGGATTTTAGTAGAAGTACCGGCTGTATACGTTAGGACTTAAATTTAGAGATGAAGAAATTATGCTGCACTCCCCCAATATCTCCCCCTGGCCAGCAGGGTTTGTTAAAACCGCAAACGTCAACGTTGGAAACGCCGCCGTTAGAAAACGGGGTGTAAAAATCTCCGAATTCGACGACGACGTTTCAATAATATCGCCAGATCGAAATTATATTTAGTCACGTTTTTCAACGCCGAGAGTTTCGAGAGTTGTTGCGGATTTTATCTCGGGGTTTCGAACGGAGAGGGGACTCCCCGGAGGCTAAGATTTACCGAGACTCGCTCGCTCGCTCGCTCGCTACCTTAATTTTTGCCCGGCGTGATTTCTCGAACTGTTTCTCTTCGAGAGCGCTTTTTTCTCGCGATCGTCGCTTGTCGCTCGTCTTGCACGTCGTAGAAGCGAAACGAAGGTAGGAAAAGCGGAGAGTCGAGCAGTCGAGTTTAGCGTTTATTTGCGGATATCGGTAGCTGGCGTGTTTGACCTATTTCCTTCGACGGTCGCGCGTTTTTATTTATTTTGTCGAACGCGCGGTTCGTTTTCCAAACGACGTCGAGAGGACTCGAAGTTTGGTAAAACCGATCGAAGTCGGCGATGTAATATTCATGAAGCTGTTTTTAGGTTTTGCGACGCGAAGAATGTTAAATTTAATCTCGATCCGGCGGGGTTTCCAACCGGAAGTTTAGGAAGCTTCCGAGATGGAGTAATCGACGTTATCGAGTTGTTTGCCTTTTTTGATTTCTGACGGATTCAGTCGTGCAGCTACTCCCGAAGAGTTCTCGTAACGATCGTATCCAGACCCACGTGGCAATTCCCTTCCCTTCCAGAATATCTAACAGTCATGGCTTCGTAGACCTGGCGTCGTACTGCAGAGTTTTCGCACTCTATCGTGAAGGAATTGGCGAAACCCGACAGGCCACCTTCCAGGATGCAGATCCGTAGGATCACTGAAGAAGTTAGTATTGCCGTGGAAAATGCCAAGAACGAATAGAACCCAAGAACCTTTTCAAGGACACAACACTCCGGTGCCGAGCTAGGTAGGTGGTTTTCTTTTGTCAACATTGATCCTAACTTCTTACTAGTTGATAAACTGTATTTCAAGTTGTGATTCTATCTGATTGACTCTCGAATCTATGTTTACTGTCTACTTGTTGACCGGACTTGCTTCCATCATCCAATCGATCACCTGATTGGTTCTCAAATTTGATTGATTTACCATCTGATTGGTTATCGTATCTCTGATTCCATCAGATTGGCTACAAACTTTAATGCGATGGTCTAATTGGTGACCATTTTTGATTCTACTATCTGATTGGTTATGGAGTCTCTGATACCATCAGATTGGCTATAAACTTTGATTCAATCGTCCAATTGGTCGTCATGTTTGATTGTACTATCTGATTGGTTATGGAATCCCTACTTCCATCAGGTTGATTACAAACTTGGATTCAATCGTCTAATTCAGGGGTCTCCAAACTACGGCCCGCGGGCCAAATCCGGCCCGCCAGTGTCATCAATCCCGGCCCGCGACAGCTAATAGCTTATTGTTGTTGTGATAAGTTGGATAAAAAAACACAGAATGATAATAATTCGGATTTATTTACTTGCTAGGTAAAGCTTAATGACAAGTATAATAGGCAGAAAACTCACTGAAGTAATCAGTGAAAAGTTTGGAGACCCCTGGTCTAATTGATCGTCACATTTAGTTGTACTATCTGATTGGTATTCATTTTCTAGTCTATTACCCGCACCTTCCTCCAATCACTTGATTATTTGTCAAAATTGATTTTACCATCTCGATGCCACTCGATCACCCGATCGACTATTAGATTTTGTTCTGCATTCTGATTGGTTATCGGACTTCACTCTACCCCGAATTGTTCCGTTCCTTGACTAACACGATGATCAACATCGGTCACCGAACGGCTTGCGACGAAGCCCTCTACCCCAGATGGGGTTGAACATTGAAGAACTGGAAGACGTCGAAGAAGACGCTGGATTGGAAAACGGTGGTTTAAGTCGATTAGCCGCCTGTTTTCCGGATTCTATGACCACGGTGGGATTCGCTGCTTACGGCTACGGTATCCGATACGAATACGGTATTTTTGCCCAAAAATCATTAACAACGAACAGCGAGAGGGGCCTGACGATTGGATCAGATTCGGAAATCCTCGGGAGAAAGCCAGGCCGGAGTACATGATCCCGGTCAATTTCTACGGACACGTCGAAGATACCCGTAACGGAAAGAAGTGGTTGAATACCCAAATCGCCTTCGCCTCATCCTAGCGTATCTAGTTTTTTATCTGTTTGGAAATTTACCAGGTGGCCAGCTGTACCGGCCGTCACGAGACGTCGAGGGTGCTTACAGAACATGTTCCAGGACTCAGCAATCACTTTGCCCAACTCGTTCCATTCGGGATCTCTATGCTGGTGTGCCGTTCAATACCCTCAAAGAGTCCAGTCGTTATGAGTCCCAAGTAAAGCCACCTGTAGCAGCGATGTCTAAGGGAGCTTGCGGGACACGTCCCAAATCTAGTGCGAGATTTCCGATCACTATCCCCGTTCCAATCGGGGTGTCTATGGTGGTACTGGTCGACTCCTCCCGAGAGTCCCATAGCTTTAAAACCCAACATAAAACCGTACACGCTAGGATTGTCCTTTTATCCTCCTCCGGGTTACAATTTGTGCGCATGACGCAACTTGCAAATTTCGATCTTGCGAAGTTAAGAAAATGATTCGAAATTTCTCCTGCACCCTGTAGCATCCAAAAAATCCAGCGTCCCTTACACAAACTCGACTATTCAACTAAACCGCAAACGAGGTAGTTCGCGTCGCGTGCACGTGCCCCGAATTTGCAGCGCCGCATATACATACGTCGTACATACATACGTATACACGGCGCTCTCCGGAACAGTTGCTTCGGATTTATGGCCCCTATACGCCTTTAAAATGTACTCAAATGAGGTCCCTAGATGCAACAGCACACAACCGACGCGCCGTACAATAATAACGGTCATAATGTTCGTGCGGCGCACCGCGCTGTCAGTGGGACATCGCGCGTATGAATATTCTATCCTCGTAAATGGATGTAAGGGGAGGGGAAAGAGCGAACGGGGCGAAGGGGGAGAAAGAGAGAAAAGTTTTCGGGGTTTGCGGGGTTTCTGGCAATATTTCAGCTCGAAAATTTGCGGGGAGACGGATGGGTTCGTCAGGGTACGAAGCTTCGCCGTACAAAAGATTGGGGCTTAGGAAATGCCCAAAAGGAGACTCACGTTTTGATAATTCATCGGATAGTGTGTGCCATTGGTGGCTCACACTTGAACGTTACACAATGAAGAAAAATTAGTCAGATGAAGGAAAGCGCACCTTGCCAAACTGCCTCTACAGGACACGATCTATGATTTTGTCTTAGGAGTTATGAATAGTCTGGGCAAACAGCGGTAATTACGAAATAAGTAACGACAGCCTACATATGTATATACAGAACTACTCGCATACAGCATCGATTTAGTACTGACTAGATTTGGGAGTCGGCGATGCTGTCGTAACTTACTTCGTAATTGTACGTTGTTGCCGCTGTTTGTCCAGACGCGTTATGAAGATGCCGTACGGAATTCGAAACGTGGAACATATCAGAGAGTACACGCTTTTCATTTATGTCCACTCAAATGCTAGCAAACTTGCGAGGGACTTTAAAACAACTTGTCATTTGTTCGTTGATGGCTAACTGTTGTGTGTACCATCGGTGGCTCACATTCCAGGGAAAAGTAACGCGGACGATTAGTTTGAACAGCGAAACTTGGGCAAACGAAGCTTCTAACGATATTATACACTTTCCAGCGTCTAATTTCCGTGTACAGCCTCGAAAACGAGATTTAAAAGCGAAACGGAATAAACTTATTCATGGAAACCGATCTATTCCCAACCAACGTCAAAAGCTTAATGAATACCACGTGTGTTCGACCGACGCAATCCATATCGTTGGATCAAGAATTACCACTGCGTGGCACCATTTACACGTCAAACGTTGAAGCGAGAGGGGGACCCCAAGTAACAATATAGAAAACTAACAATTTGCCGTAACAATGCCTTATCGTATACCACCGGTGGTCCACACTTGTGCCGGTTACAAGGAGATATCGTGAAGTTCAATGTCGAGAACGTTATAAAAAAGACTAACAGCAAAATATAGGTTAAAACTTTGTCAAAAAGATATATACACATCTATACTGAGTTCACATTAAGAATTCAGTAGGCGAGGCATTGGATCAAGGCACGCGCAATACAGGACAAACTCGTAGGGATAGGTCAAGTTATGGTAGACGCAGCGACTATCATCAAGTGCTTTGTGTAGTTTGGGCGTCGCTACAACTGAGTCAGACTCAATAATTTTATGCCCTTATCCCCGCACTGCATTCTTAACGTAAACGAAGTATATGATCATCCCAATCCTCCCCTTGGAGTTCTCCTCACCCTCAAAATACACGAGACAAAGCCACAAGCTACGATTCGTTAATCGCCTTATAATTAACTTGTCCTGTAGGTTTAGGGTTAAGTCCCGCCGTCCCCCTCTCCTCGAAAATCATCCCCTTAGAGCTGGGGTGACTCTCGTCCGGGTGGTAAAAACTTTCTTCACCGCGGAAATTAAAAATGTGCTTCGACAATTAAAACCTCGGTATTGGGCTCTAGTTTGGGCGTCGTTATTAGCCAATCAGCTTCTATAATTTTATACCCCTATCTATCTCCGCACTGCATTCTTAACCCAAACGAAGCATATGATCATCCAAATCCTCCCCTTGAGGTTCCCCTCACCCTCAACGTACACGAGGCGAAGCCACAAGCTGCGATTCCTTAATCGCCTTATTATTAACTTGTCCTGCAGGTTTCGGGTAAAGCCCCTCCCCCACTCTCCCCCTGCTCTACTCCAAAATTAACGCCTTAGCGCCGGGGCGACTCTCGTCCGGGTCGTAAAAACTTTGTTCGCCGCGGTAATTAAAAATCTGCTTCGACGATTAAAACCTCGCTATTGGAGGGAAAGGGAGCGAGATTAAGGAACTGGGGTAGATAAATAAGTCGGTAAGTTAGGGCGCTGTAAATGCAGATGTGGTCGTAAAGTTTCATAAAATGAACTTTCCGTCTACGGCGGGATGGGAACGGGTACAGTAGAAGAGAAGAAAAACGAGGAGATTTAAACGTCGTTTCCGTTCAAATACGTTCGACCGCTTCATCCCCCATCGAATTCCGGGAAGCCAACGGCGGAGAGTAAATCATAAGACCAATCCGGCAATATGCTTTCCGCGCCACTAACCTAGCACGAATGAAGCACGTCTTCGAGGGTAAATCCGAAAAGACAACAGAATTCGACCGGGAAAGGGGAGGGGGCGGAATCTCTATCTATACATTAACCCCGGAACATCCCTCGATCACGATCGAAGTATCTTCCAGCCTAGATTCCGTCTAACCGTACAACCGCTCTTAATTTATATATACTCCGCCAGACCGCGCTGCGTTCGCGGATCATTTAACCGCCGGATGCCGCGGGGGTGGAGGAGGGAAAGAGGCGGAGGAGCCGTCGAAGGCTTCGACGTGAGTCCGATGCGGTTCACGCTCGAATGCGTGACGCGTCCGCCCCTCACGCTCGCTTGCTTATTAAAATAGCAACCCGATTCCGTTTCGTTCCACCGCCGTCGTCCAGTGGAGGAAACACGATAGTGTACCACCTCAATCACTTCATGATGAGTGAACGTCAAGAAACCGTAAAACAATCGAGTTGTTTACGATTCAATTGCGAATTTTATGAGTTTCCATTGACGATTCGAAGGACCATTTGCTTCCCCGCAGGAATTTTGAAATTTAAAACTGAAAAAAGGAATTTTTATGCTTAACCAGCACTTCATTGATTTGTTGTTCTGGAAAGCCCAGAAAGCCTCTTTTGTCCGTTCCTATCGGAATCGTCCGAAGAAATTCGAATCTATCCGAATCTCCCGAAGATATTCGTATATACCCGAATCGCATTTTGCGCGGGAATTTTGAAATTTAAAACTGATAAAGAGCAACGTCCTTATCTAATTTTAAAAATTTTAGATTAAGGAAAACAATCGTCCAGCTCAATTTTGAAAGAAGCACTCTGATAAGATACTTGGAAATTCTAACATAATTCTCAGTACGCTTGACTAGTTCCCCTTGACTCGTTCCTCTTAAAAGCATTCTTAGTACCGAAGATATTCGAACATATCCGCATCGCCCGAAGACATTCGAACATACCCGAGTCGCATTTCGGCGGGAAATTCGAAATTTAAAACTGACGAACAGCAATGTTTCAATTTAATTAAAAAAGAAAAAACAATTGAAACGGCCGACCTTCAAATCCTTAACACCGACTGCGATCCCGTTCCACACTCAATCGATCCCCTTACAAGCACTAAAAGGTCTCTCATTTATCCGCCCTTATCCCTTTCGGAGCGGGTTAAATCGTCCTTTAATCCTACGTGCTTCGCCGAACGAACGAACGCATCAACTCGCCGGTCGTTCCGTCGCCGTTACCGCCGTTGCCGCTCCCGAAATCTATTAATATAACATGTCCGCGGCGCGCGAATATATTACGGAAACGGATATAAATCGTAGGGGATGTTACTTAACTCCGAAATGTATAATTTATAGGACGTTATACTACATATTTGCGCGGTCGTGCCGCTGCGGTCGACGTAAATCATCCGACGTGCGCGATATAGCGCGCGGCGGCGGCTTCGGTGGTGGAAGCGGCCGCCTCCGACCGCGTCGAGCGCGTTCGTCATTCCTATCCGGATAGTTCGGCGTGGAAACGCGAATTTTTTCGCGCGAAACAACGACGAAGGAGACATTAACGCGATATGCACGTTTCGTCCTGAAGGAATATCGTATCATCCTCAATTTTAGGAAGAGGGTGACGCCCGATTTTCTCTATATAAGAAAGAGAAGAGAACGTTATCGTACGGATGGTTTAACGAGGAGAGTGCGTCGGCGAAGGAAAAAGGACAACATAGGCGTGCGCACCTAGATTACTTATTTCTGTCCAAAAGCATAGTACATAGCTTGCTGACTGGATATACTGGCGCGTATTGAGCACAGACCGCCACTGATGAATCGATATACAGCTTACCAAATCTATCGCGACGCCTCAGCCTTGTCCTTTCAAGGTGCGGTTGATTATCTGACCACACTCGTGTTATTGCCCCGACCGAATTTATTGATTTTCTTCAGTTTTCGTCTCTTAATCACGGGCCACAACCGTGGACTATAGTTTTGTCCTCATTGAGACAGGTGAGCGTTGAGTAGTTCGTCATAGCGCAAGCACATCCTTAGCTATTTAAATCAGAGGGTTACTACACCGTACTACTCAGGACTCCCAATAATGACGAAATTATAGTCTGCGGTTGTGGTCCGTGATTACTAGAAAAAACTGATAGATCGTTAGAGAGAGGACGAAATTATAGTGTACGGTTGTGGTCCGTGATTAAGAGCAGAAAACTGATAGATCGTTAGAGAGAAGACGAAATTATAGTGTACGGTTGTGATCCGTGATTAAGAGCAGAAAACTGATAGATCTTTATAGTCTGCGGTTATGATCCGTGATTAATCATGAACCGCCACCGTAGACAATAGTTTTGGTCTGTATTGGGACTTGTCAATCTGGTAAAGCCTACACAAATGAACAATTAACTATCGGTTTTCCTTTCCCTTTTTGCAGTATTTTGTTATACCAAAACAATCGGATTTTAACTGACAAAAAAATTATGATTTCTTCTAAGGAACGTCAATTTCCCGAATCTCCCACCGCCAAACGAATCCGATGGTAATCTTATTTTCTATATTAAAACCGATCCGAAAAAGGAAAATCCTTATTTTTTTATTTTCCTCAAAGACCCACAAATACGATCAAACCCCCACCCGCCTTGCGTTTACACCCCCCTTTTAAAAACATCATCCCCGCGCGATTCGCACAAAGAGACAGAACGTTTTCTTTTTCCCAATTTTTTTTCTCCTTTCTTTCACCGAACCGTCGCCGATTGTTCGAGAAACCTTTCGTTCTCCCTCATCTCTCGTCCTCACAGCCCCCTTCCCCTCCTACCCGTACACCTTCGGGGATAACACGCGTTCGATCCCCCGTGTAAGTACGTTTTGCGTAAATTCGAACGAGAAACCGGCGGAACGTCGCGTCGTCGAAAAGGTCGGTGAGGGAAGGGCAGGCGGGGAGAGGGGGTTTGAGGGGGCATCGGACGGGTCGGTTGGGGCGGTTGTTGATGACCAAGCGATTTTCCTACACACTTACAACCGGCGACGTTCTCTTGTTCGCGTTTTGTCCTTTTTCCAGGGAGAAGGGAGGATGGAGAGGGGAGCGAGGGGAGCGGGAGGATTTCCGCCTCGGATTTTTGGAAGGAAAGGCGGAATGAAGGGGGATTCGGCGAAGACGACTTCGTTTGCGGGGATGAAAGTGTGTATATGTACGTGCGATGTACGTGATTCTTTCATCGCGTACTGAGGATGACAACTTGTTAGTCCCGGAAATACGTGTAGGGAATTTTTTGCTGCGCGCTTGGGATTACTACCGTTGCTTGCAATTATATTCTGATTGGGACTTAGGGGAAGCTTAATAAGAATAAAATTGGGGATGATTTAGGCGATTAGTGTTCGTTTGTTATTTCGTATTAATTGTCCTTCCCCATCGGGTCCTCAGATAAGTAGGTGTGATAGAAAAAACAGCACCTTGAAAAAGTTTTATAAATTCTATAAATTTCGCCTATATACGCTCAAATTCTACTTTACGTTGACGTACAAGGCAAATTACAATAGATCGAAAAGTGCCGATTGATTCATAGGACCGGCATCTTTATTTTCTTTTAAAATAAATAAATCTTTATTATCGTATTTACGAATACATAACAATTATCAGAAAATTACAAATAGAAATGAAATGAATAAAAAAATTTTTTTAGAAAAAGTGCGAAATGGGTAATATCCGGTGTAAACGGAAACGATATGAACATAAATGTCGATGCAAATCGTCGAAGTGCGATCTCGTCGGTTTCCGGTTTCATCTAAATATGGCAGTTTCTCATCCCAAAATCCGTCCAATCAACCCCCTCCCCTATCCTCCCTCCCAAAAAAACCAGAGTCGTCAGTTTCTCAACTATTTTAATATCTTCGACCAACCTGCAAATACATACGTCATTTTTATCGCGCTACGAAAAAGAGGGTCATCGCCGACATTATTCACGCATTTCTCTTATATTTTGCACCCCTTGCCGGCTCGCTCGCTTTCCCGGAGACCACGGGACCGAAACTCTGCGCGCGCCATTTACACAGCAATTTATCTGTACAATGAATATAAACAAAATAAAATATACACGTCGGACGGGGAAACAAAAAAAAAAAAACAACAACAACGGCGACGAAGCGACCCAGATGCGACCCGAACTCGCCCCCATACGTTCGGACCCGACTATATTTCACATCAATTTGCTTCGAACGATAAACTTTCGAACGAAAAAAAAAGCGAACACGAAAAAAAGGAAAAGCCTGTCCTCTCGTGCGCGGTTGAGTTATTAGAAAAAAAAAAAAAAAAATTCGTCGAATCTAGATATCTAGGTAACGCCGTTTCGAAATGATTGCTTTGGAGGCAATGATTTTATGAAAAATGTATAGATGATTCTCCCTTATTAATTACGGACCACAACCGTACAGTATAGCTTCGTCCTCGTTGGTCTCGTTAGGATTTCGTTTGATTGAGAGAAACATAATATAGATGACTCTGACGGTAATGACTTTAAATTAGGTAACCTCCGCAGAAAAGTGTGCACTGGCTTACTAAGTAAGCGCAAATTAATTGCGCCAATGAGGAGGGAATTATCACTTGTTAATTACGGATCACAACCGTTGACTATAGTTTCGTCTTCTTTGGACTCGTCAGGTTTTCGTATGGTTTAAAGAAACACTACGTAGATGACTCTGCCTGTCATGACTTTAAATTATGTAACCTTCGCAGAAAAGTGTGCAATGTGTAGTATATTAATATTCACATGGTTATAAATTTAATAATAATAGTAATATATTTAAATTCACAGTAAATGCTGGGGTTTTAGATGTTCATGTTCAAATGACATTTGCTTTAGTGTCAGGTTCTATTTATACTTTTTCGATATCACGGCCGCCACATTTTAAGCATTTTATCACCTTGCGGGGTTTAGCTTCTCTTTTAAAGTCCAGCCAGAGACGTTTAAAAGGAGAAAAAAATGTAACTAGAAATAAAATTAATAACTATTATAAAAGGCACCGATTAAAAGATAGAAAAGCATTGTAACCATTCAACACTTTCACATCACAAGAATTCCTAATAACCACTGGATATAAAAAACCAAGGACACCTGGACATCAACAATATAGACTTCCATAACAACGTCACGCCGTTTTGTCTGTTGTGTTAGTTACACGTACTTATCTTGATCTACAACTATGTTCATAAGTATTAGGCGCTAATACAAATGACTAATTTTTTAAGTCTAGGAAATTATTATCTAAATAAAATCAAAACTCGACTATATTACCGTAACCCGCATTACCATTTACGTTACCCTCTGTTCAATTTCCCTCCTGCCAGTGAGTCATAGGCTGGTCTCTTGTAGTATAAACCCTCAATCGCTTTCGAACTTTGGAATTTTGGTGGAACACTGAGTAAGTTCAACCTGAAGATGAGTTGATTTTAATACTTTTGTTTGAAAATATGTCGAAAAGAATCGAGAGTTAAATGAGGTTGACAGAACTTAGATTGTGACTCTTCTCGTCAACAGACTTAAGTCAAGTTAAAATAGCGGAGCGAATGCAATGTTTACGTTGCGCTGTACAAATAGGTATAAAGATATACAGGGGTAAACGCATGACTGGTGCCTATCGGGACAGACAATTACCACTTATATCTCTACGTGATCGGAGAAAATCTTCAAAACCACTCGCCCAGGAATCAAGTAAAGTTGTCGGAACTTCTTCTTCGTTGGCTACGATAAGAAGGCGATTACTACAAGCAGGTTTGAACAATACAAAAACTGAACCGCGGCAGATTGGGCTAAAATGGTATTGTCCGATAAAACAATGTAGAGAGAGAGATAATTAATATTTAACTATGGATTCTAACTTCAACAAATATACACCAAAAGTATATTCTTTGCGATTTAGTGAATTTTGTGTGTGAGTTTAAATGACGTGTTTCTATTAGAAAAATAGCTACAAGAGCTTGGAGAGAGTTATAATTACAAGGAAAAAGTAGAAAAAGTTGTGCAGAGGACTGCACTGACGCCTACATTAAATTTCCCAATAATTATCAACCGAAGGAATTGTGTTTCGTTTATCGCGGACTGTAACCTTGCACGGGGTTCGTCCTTATTAGGACTCGTCAGTACGGTATATAGCACTTCTGCAACGAAAGTAGGAAAAAATCTACTTTTTCTTTGTTTGTTGTTGTTGACGTGTTTCTTTGTTGTAAAATACAAAGTCATGCTGAACCTGAACCACAAATACTACAAATAGTAAGAAGAGGAGTGGGAGATGCCTATGATTACCGGTCTGGGTAAACAGCGGTAATTACGAAATAAGTTACGACATGCTACGTGTACACAGAACGACTCGCATACAGCGCATCGATTTAGTACTGACTAGGGAGCGGGGAGTCGGCGGTGCTGTCGTAACTTATATCGTAATTATACGCTGTTACCGCTGTTGGTTCAGGATAATTATCAGATAATTATCAACTGTGAAGTATGGTTGAGGTAACCTTATAGTTTAGGGCTGTCAAAATGAACTCCACTACGTATACATCTATGCTAGAAGAATTACTCGTCGTAATACCATCTGGCCCAAAAAAATTTTTCCAACAGAATAATGCTGCGTGCTGCACTTTTAAGCACAGTATGCAGTGAGGAATGCATAAAAATGTTCCTGTTCTTGAATGGGCCGCACAATCAACGCAGCTGTCACCTACTGAACATTTATGGCCGTTACTGAAGGAAATGTTCAAAAGCATCATTGCAAATCGCGGGGTGAATTCAAAACAAAAATTATGGAAGAATGGAATAATACATCGGCGGGCTATTGCGAAAAACTTATTGAGTTGTTATCAAAAAGATTTGTAGGTGTTATAAAAGCTAGTGGTCTATCGGATATGCTTGTTATTAAAAACTCGCGTGCCAGGGGTGCCTAGTACTTATGAGCATAGCTGTATAAATGACGCGTTTTGTGTTTTCCGCATTACTGAATAAATTACTATTATTATTATTATTATTATTATTATTATTATTACTGCCCACGGATCGCAATCGCAGACTGTAGTTGTCTCCTTTTTAGCATTCGTCGATATGGTGCAGTTTATCTTTTCCTCCCCCTCTCTCCCTCTCCTTCCCTAACGATTTATCAGCTTTTCCTTCAGTTAATCGCGATTCACAACTGTACACGATCCTCCATGGGACTTCTAAGTAGTACGGAGTAGTTGATCCCGTATCAAAGCAATTAAGGATGCGGTTGTTTAGTCATGGACCAACGGTACCGTACTGACGAGTCCCGATGATAACGAAATAGAAAAGAACAGTCTGCGGTTGTGGTCCGTGATTAAGGGAATACTCGATGAACAACTGCCGTTTGATTGCACAACCAATTCCTCTTTATACTCCGGTACCAGCCAGAGCCGCAACGCAAATCCGTACTTCTCGCCAAATTACGACCATCCAAAATCTAGTTACCTAGCTAGCGCAAATGTACAAGCCATACCAAAATATATGCGACGTAACAGCGGCAATAACAACAACAACAACAACAAGGACGACGACGACGACGATACATGTACGTACACGTAGGCGAGCGCGAACTGTAAATACGACGCTACTCCCGATTTATAAACCGCGTCGCGGCGACGACGACAATATTCCAAACTCGTGTTTAATGACGATAAATTCACTAAACTCCGTTATCTTATTAACGGCGTCGAGTCGCTTCCTCGGGAGCTCGGCCGGGCGCGCTCCCGACGGTATCGGAAGATTTACTGCTAATCTCCTTCGCGCGCAGGACTGTCCTATATAGAAAGTATCTTATACGATACGAGAAGCGAAACGCATATGTTTCGGTTTCCACGCTCACCCGCCTACTACGTAAATACACGTATTAAACGTAATATCGATTTCAATTGTTCAATTAGCGAGGACGACCAGAGGGGGAGGAGGATGGGGAGCATCGCGACTATAATCCCCACCCCGATATCGCAGGGAACGTAATTCCGACCAAAAAAGAAAAACGCGAAAAAACGAAAAACGAAAAAAGCCGCACACGTTCCGATACTATTTTGTAAAACCGAACCAAACGCAACCACGCGATTCGGCTGTTCGCGAAACGTGATTGTGGGAGGGGAGCGGGGGAGAAAAACACCCGTACCGGCCGCGCAAATCGTTAATTAAATAAACGCCCGGCTTTGTTTGTTGTCGTACGTAGTCGTCGTCGTCGTCGCGGTACGGATACACGCTTTGTGATGGTAATTCGAGAGGGACCGGTTTTAGGGTTAAGTCTCTCGGCGAGATCAGCCGCCGCTGGATTCTAGAATAAATAGGCCGCAGTAACGGCTGTTTTGACGTTGACGGCGAATGTTATTTTAGGATTTCGCTCGCGCCGAGATGTTCACGAGAGCTGTGTTTGTCTAGCGATATTAATCGCGCTTGTTTTCAATAAAATGCCCTTCCCTAGAAGCGAAGGAATATAGGTATTTTCGAGACGTACGCCACTGATGATGTTATCGGACGAAGTTATCACATTTTCATCGCCGAGAACGGTTCGGGGATAATCACTATTCGATATGAGAGATAAAGTTAGAATAGTACAAAAATGACGACTATATATCTCTCTCTCTCTCACCCCTAGCTCTCTTTGTCCAACGATTTATCAGCTTCCTTCTCTTAATCACGGACCACAACCGCAGATTATAGTTTCGTTCTCTCTCTAACGATCTATCAGCTTTCTTCTTTCAATCACGGACGACAACCGCCGACTCTAATTTCGTCCTCCCCTAACGATTTATCAGTTTCCTTCTTTCAATCACCGACCACAATCGCATACTCTAGCTTCGTCCTCTCTCTGACGATTTATCACTGAGGTTCGACGAACGCGCTTCCTCTTCGCTGAAAGAACAGTCTATATTTAGCAGAACAAGACACGCGTGTTGTCGAACCTCAGTTATCAAATTTCTCCTCTTAATCACGAACCATAACCCCATACTATCATTCCGTCCTCTGTCTAACGATCCATCAGCTTTTTTCCTTAATCATGGACCGCTTAATCACGGATTGTAACCGCCGGCTATAAATTCGTCATCTAACCAACGATCTATCAGCTTTCTTCTCTTAATTACGGACAACAACCCCAGACTATCATTCCGTCCTCTGTCTAACGATCCATCAGCTTTTTCCATAATCATAGGCCACTTAATCACGGATTGTAACCGCCGGCTATAATTTCGTCATCTAACCAACGATCTATCAGCTTTCTTCTCTTAATTACGGACAACAACCGCAGACTATCATTCCGTCCTCTGTCTAACGATCCATCAGCTTTTTTCCTTAATCATGGACCGCTTAATCACGGATTGTAACCGGCGGCTATAATTTCGTCATCCCACCAACGATCTATCAGGTTTCTTCTCTTAATTACGGACCACAACCGTGGACTCTAATTCCCTCACCTCTCTAACGATTTATCAGTAAGTTTCGACAAACGCGAGCCCTGTTCGCCGAAAAACAGTCTATATACAGCAAACAGGACACGCGTTTGTCGAACCTGATTTATCAGTTTCCTTCTCTTAATTACGGACTGCAAGCGCATGCTATAATTTCGTCCTGTCTCCGAAGATCTATCAGCTTTCTTCTCTTAATTACGGACGACAACCGCGGACTCTAATTTAGTCTTTTCTCTAACGATTTATCGGTTTCCTTCTCTTAATCACGGATCACAACCGCAGACTACAATTTCGTTCTAATCAAGATTTGTTAGCAGTATGTACTTGGTCTGTAATTAAGCAAACACATCCATGGCTCCCGCCGTACTATACAGGTGCCCCAATAAGAACCAAATCATTTACGGTTACAGTTGCGATCCGTGATTAAGGGAAACGGCTGATAAGTCGTTCGAGAAAGAGAAATAGAGAGATGATTTTCGTTAGAATTAACATCTTAGCTGTCGTAACTGTAAAATAATTCTCCGGTTTTTATTTGTTACAGATTTTGATTCGAGCATGGCATTTCGCCTTTACCTACGTTTCCTTATCCATACCGCCAACTTCTTCTCTTCAAAGAAAAAAAAGGAACAACTTTACGTAACTGGGCAAAAAGTGTTCTTGTTTAATAAGAGACTAACGATACCATACTAAAGACATCCAATGAGGGCTCAGCTAGTCTGTGGTTGTGGTCCGTTATTAAGAAATTATGACCGATATATCGTTACAGAGAGAAAAAGATAGATGGGCGGAAGGGGGAGGAGTGTCTATACAGTTTTCTTCTTCTCGGCGTGGAACGGTGGAATTCGCTTTCATATTTTGCCATGTAACACTATGTAACTCCTTTCACAAAAAAGTGGAAATGAAAACGTAATTGCTTTTCTTTGGTAACACACGTGATGTGGGGGAGGAGAGAAGATAGGTTAGCCCGTTTGGAAATAAATAACCTGCATAAATTTCTTCTTCTTCTTCTTCTATTTCAGCACGAATTTCGTCCTGAAGTTCCTTCGTATATCCCGGTTTAAACTTGTTAATCGTTCGCCTTGAAACTGTACCACCACCGCCATCTTCGACTCTCTCTTTAACGTCACACTAACTACGTGAGAAACCGTAAAACCGTGAAGATGGACGGGCGTCGACGCCCTCGAAATCGTTCAAAGGACGTTATTCTCGGATCGAGTTCCCCCTTACGTTTCCAACCATTTCTTCCGAAAATCGACGCTTTAAAAAGCGGGAATATAATTTATTTCTCGCGGAGAAACGATCAATCAACGCGATATGACTATAATGGGACCTTGTGTTCGGTTTTTAACGGGGAGACGCGAGGGGGAAACGACGAGGAAGAGGATGACGTTTTCGAAAGCCGATTTGTTAAAATTTTCGAGGCAAGGTGTGATAGATCGCTTTCTTTTTCCGAATCGCGTCTACGTCGAATTGTTTTTATCGATCGGAGCGTGTTACGTTGAACGGGGGAAATGAGGAACGTATGGATTGTCTCGGCGGAACAAAAAGGAAATGATTACCTCAATTGATAGGCGTTACGACGCGTCGATTGATGTAAGAACGAAGCTCCTAGCTCCGATAGTAGCCGCGAGATGGATATAAAATTTTGCTTATTTTTAAAGATTTCTTGCGTTTTCTCGGCAACCGTTTAGAATAATTTAAGTTAAAATTATATATAGTTGGAATCACCTCGTCGAGGCGCTTCGATCGGTGTAAGATTGAGCTTCCTACCTCCAACGGGAACCGATATGAGGAGAGATATTGGCTGATTTTAACGATTTCTTGCGTTTTCTCAACAACCGTCTAGAATAATCTAAATAAATCATATACCGTTGGAATCAGTTCGTCAAGGCGCGTCGATCGGTGTAGGAGTGAACCTCCTACGTGCAACGGGAACCGACATGAGGAGCGATTTTGGCAATTTCTAACGATTTCTCGCGTTTTGTGGGCAACTGTTTAGAATAATCTAAATAAATTATATAGCATAGGAATTGCCTGATCGAGGCGCGCCGATTGATATAAGACCGAACCTTCTAAGTCCCATAGGATCCGAGATGGGTAGCGATTTGGACTGATTTCTTGCAGCTTTTTGCATTTTCTCGGCAACGGTTTGGAATAATCTAAACAAACTATACACCATTGGAATCAACTCACTGAGGCGCGGCGATCGATGTAGAATTCAATCTCCTACCTCTCACGGGAACCGAGATGAGTAGCGATTTTGGCGATTTTTAACGATCTTTTTTGCGTTTTCCTCGGCAACCGTGTAGAATAGTCTAAATAAATCACACACCGTTGGAATCAGCTCGTCGAGGCGCTTCAATCGGTGTAGGATTGAACCTCCTTCGTGCAACGGCAACCGAGATGAGTAGCGATCTTGGCTATTTTTAACGATTATTCGCGTTTTCTCGGCAAACATTTAGAATAATCTAAATAAATTACATAACGCTGAAATTAGCTGGTCGAGGCGCTTCGATTGGTGTAGGATTGAACCTCCTACGTCTCACGGTAACCGAGATGGGTAGCGAGTTTGGTGGATTTTAGTGATTTTCTTGCGTTTCCTCGGAAACCGTTTGAAATAATCTAAAGAAATCATCTACTGTTGAAATCGGCTTGTCAGGACGCGTCGATCGGTGTAGGATTGAGCCTCCTATGTCTCACAAGAACCGAGATGAGTTGAGATTTTGGCTAATTTTAGTGACTTTTTGCAGTTCTCCGCATTTCCTCAGCAACCGGTTGAAGTACTCTGAATAAATGGTACACTGTTGGAATCAGCTCGTCAAGGCGCGTCGATTGGAGTAGAAACGAATGCAATCGGAGGCAAAAACGTTGATATCTCGATAACGGTTTGAACTACAGGGTCGATAACGCTATATTTGGATCAGCGTTCCTTCCACATTATTGGACATCCGCCTGTTTGTCCCCTTCCAACTTTCAGCCACTCATTCAATCTGTTATTATTAGTCGCCTATTTACCGTCTTTTACGACTTCAAACGGGAACGTACGTTACGTCCGGAAAAATTTAATTTCGCCTGCCGTTACATTTCCTCCTACCCCCCACTCTAGAATTTTAATACGGTTCGAGAGGCCGCCTCAGAAAGTCGTCCGTACTTCCATCGCCGTCGCGTCGCCTTTCCTCCTACCACGTACATCAAAGCTTCGCTTTGTCGGCGCCGCGACGCAGTACTTCAATACACGTAAACCCTTTTTAATACGGTAATGAACGAAATCTCATATCGTAAATATGGAAGGACGACCGAACCGGGGGATAAGGCCCCGGCTTTCCGGTCCCGTAATTCCCTTCTTTACTTCGTCGACGATCGGGGATCGAGGGTAGGGGAAGGGTGAGGCGGGGAAAAGGGGGGCTCCTTTATGTATCTTACGCATCATAACTGCGCTTTAATGTTCGCCATAAATAACTTAATTTCGCGCGATATCCGCTCGCGGATGTAACGTTGTAGTGTTGCTTTGAGACTTTGATGGATGACGGAGCGAAGGATTGGACCCCCGCCATATCCGGTCCGGTTCGTATGATTACGGCGAAGACGACTTTATTAATATCTCGAACCGCGTGCGGGGTGAAAATTGCGCTGAAGAATACGCGCGTTCCGCTCGTCCTTTTTGGGAAATAGATTTGATGATCACGCTGGCCGACAAGATTTTTGTAACACAGTTTAGCCCAGCATTTTCACAATGCTAATACATTGCTAATAATAGAACAAATATTCATTCAAGTCCTAATACGTCCAGCTCTCAATGGGCTCGTTAGACCCTTTGATATTGGCAGGTAGTACATTTTACGAGGAGTCATTTAAAAGCGGAAAAAGAACAGAAAGGTAACCTAAAATGGGGTGTATATAGACTTGAAACTTATTCTCTTATTCGCAGTCGTCCTTTGACGTGGAGGATAAGTTCGAACAGCAAACTTGGGGAAGAGAAACTTCTAGATGCACACAACGATACTATTACGCTTTCCAGAATCGAATTTCCGTGTATATCCTCGACAAACGAGGTTTAAAAGCGAAAACGGAATAGCCTACTCACGGAAAACTACCTGTCCAACGTACGAGTTGTATTCGAAATCCTACGAAAGTGGGGCGATATCTACGGCAAAAGTTGAAGCGAGAGGCCAAGAGGAACAAAATGCTGGATGCTGTATCCATTAGCCGTAACACATTCAGTCAACTAAACTGACAATCAACTAGCCATTTGCGTTCTCTTAGATGTCAACTTAATATGAATTATAAGTATAGCAGATATACAGGGTTAAGAAACTTGTTAAATCATTTTTTTCAATAAATATTAGACAGTACACTTCTACATGCGGTTTGTCTAATGTAACAAGAAAATTTGACGTTTTCAACTTTTTATTGACCACTTTCGTATTTAGATAGGTTCATTCTACTACAATATGCTATTTCAGCTTTATGTTGCAAAAAATATTTTGTTTTGTCGGCCGGTGTTATTGGGGAGCATACGTAACAAGCGCGAACTGCCTACGAACTCGTTGAGCTTTCCGAGCCCCGTTTCTTTTTCCGGGCGAAAGGAGCTTAAAATCGGCGATATTTTCGTCTAGTTTATTCTGAAGATGGTGACCGAAACGTTACTCGGAAGACGTTCGTTCCATTCTTGACGCGAGACTTCTTTTAGTTGTCCCGATTTACTTGCGTTTTCCCACACATCGAAACCAGTCAGCATAGAAATTCGTCGAATACATCCCCTTTTTGCTTCGCCGACACGAACGTTGAACAGAGAAAACGTTCATTACCGATCATTAAAACTTTCCCCTTGACGCTTTGCGTGCGCCCTCGAGATGCCGGAATAAGGGCCTCCTCTGAGCGTAAAATTGTTATGTACCAATAATAGTTTGAAAGAAATAATAACAATAAAATGTAGATAGATATGAGCTAGCGTTGGATTTTTCTTTGATAATTTTTTAGTTTTGATCATTGCTACCAATGGTATCGATTTCAAATGACATACATGGCGCTGATCTGATATCTTTTAGGTTAAGTTCATTGTTCGATTCAAAACCCTTCTATTTATCTGCCCCTTTCGTTTCCGATCCGGCAAGGCGACAACGGTGCTGGAAGATTTTCTCAATTACCGTAGAATTGCTAGGTGCCAATAACAGTACAATATAATAATAATAATAATATATAGATATGAGCGTTGGTTTACTCTTTGGTAATCTTTAATTTTGATGATTGATATCAAGGGTGTCGATTTCAAATGATGCATGGCGCTATCTGATATCTCTTAGGTTAAGTTCATTTCTTAGATTAGAAATAGAACTGTACTATTCATCTGTTCTCTGTGGCCAACTTCATTCGATTACGAACGGTTTTTGCCCCTTTCGTTTCTGATCCGGCAAGGCGACAACGGTGCTGGAAGATTTTCTCAAGTAGCTGAAGTATTTTCGGGTTTTTGGCGTGCATTCAGATTGCATTTGAGCTTGACTCGGACTAAGCTTATTGCTTAATTATTAGAACAACCTGTTCTATATGAATTCTGAGTAGGGCTAACAGTCATAACGCTGTTAATAATTTAGTTTGAACCATATCATCTTCGGGATTTAACACATTGTATCAATTATTTCATTCATTTCCTGTTCTTAGTTTCAATTTTATGATAGTCTAATCTTTGTTGTTTCCCAAATATAATTTTAACGGTCATATATAGGGCTAGATACAAAAGTTTCTTAAGCATTTCAGATCCTATTTGAGTTCGAAGTATTCATTTTAGATCTCGGCCTAAATTCTCTTTTCTTTAGTACGTTTATATACAGGGTGTTAGTGGATATATGTCAATCAAGTTATTTTTTCATTTCTTCTATTAAACTGGACGTTAGTTGAAGTTCTGTGCTTTCCTTCTTAGCCCCCTCTTCCGCTCCTCCTGCCCTCCTCCCCCAGCGTCGTCAATTAGCGGTTGCACCTGTAGAAAACTCTATTGGTGCTATCGTTGCTAGGTAAAAGGTAGGTTTCCGGATGTTAAAAGATCAAGTGACGCCCGAATATTCATTTTACTACGATTTTGGTGTTACACCCAGCCCCGTCCCCGCTGTTAGCTGGCTGGTCGTCCGAAAACCGAATTTGGGAAAATCTGAACTACTCCTCGAAGAGGACCTCACAGAATAACTACATACGTTTACACACCGATACACGCACGTTCTCATATTCGATCGCGAGTTGGCGTGCCAAAACGGGGGAAGACAAAACTTCGAAGCCCCCTCCCCTCCCTCCGAAACGATAATAATCGAATAACTTTTCACCTCTCCGCGCGAACGGACTTTGTAATCCACTTATCGCGCGCAGTTTCGTATTTCTTCGAGGACGCGTTCCATATATTGGAGTTTTACGACTTCGCCCGCTTCCATTCCGCGGACGCCCCGCCTTTTCGCTGTACTACACGTTTTCAATCCGGGCGCAAATAATTACTGATTTATGGGCGGACGGCGTGAAAGTGAAACCAGCGCTATTGGAATGCGAAAGAATCGATCGTTTCGGGGATGATTAATCGGGGTTTCTGCGAGCGAAAAGGTCGTGGATGAGGAGGAGGAGGCGGAGGAAGAAGAAGAGGAATGGGGGGATGGAGTATGTAGGATGGGTACCGTATCGCTGACACCACCGGCGGAAAATTTATTTTTCTTCGGTTCTGGAAATTGATGTTAGGCTATTAAGGGGTGGTTAAGAATGGAGAAGAAGCCGTTCCGGGGAAGAAAAAAATTAGATATGAACGAGAATTCCGGGTATTAGTTATAGAAAAATTGATCGACACGTTTTATAGGGTGAAGCGCACGAGTGTCGCGTTACTTTTGACCCGAACTGTATACCCTCAACCCTACAATACGAGCGAAGACTATGTACGATATATAGCTACGGAAATATCCTAAAATTTGAATTTCTCGCGCAAAGCTTGTGACAAATCGGTCGACAAGAGTAGGAGTGAAGTTAGTTTAAATTAGTTTGTAGGTTATGTCAAGTAGCGGGGGAGCACGTTACTACATGGGGTACCCACTTAAAGGGTACTTTTTCAAGATCGATCAAACCTAAATTTTTCTCATTGGTTCCAAAACTGTTTTGAAAATTATATATCTGACCTTTAACAGCAGTGTGTAACGATAAAATACTAGTTTTTACAAAGCTTTAAGCTTTTTCAATCATAAGTGAAGAACCGGTAAGTTTACGGGCTCGAAATTGTGCATATCGCGTATTCGTTACTAAAGCTACGTCCTATCATCGGGCTTTTTGTAAATTCCATTGTTACCCTTACTTTCTTCAAGTCCAAAAATTATGGTAAGCCCATGGTCATTTTTCTGTTCCTTAAATGAGGTTAAATTCAACAACGAACAAGGAATTTACAAAAAGCTCGATGATAGGACGTAGCTTTAGTAACGAATACACGGTATGAAAATTCGAGCCCGTAAACTTACCGGTTCTTCACTTATGATTGAAAAAATTAAAGCTGTAGATGCTCTTAACATTGTAAAGCTAGTATTTTATCGTTACACACACTACTTTTAAAAGTCAGATATACAATTTTCAAAATAGTTTTGGAACCAATAAAAGAAATTTAAGTTTAACCGATCTTGAAAGAACGTACCCAATACCCTTAACCCACGTGTGTTAAATATTGCTCCAGCCTAATAGATGGTGTTGAAAGTCAATATATTCCAAAGCGACTAGATATACAACGTACCGCAATATGTAAAGAACGTGTAATAGAGAGAGAAATAAGAAGAGAAAATGTTACGGTTTTCTGTATCATTCCTTTTGGTCTCTCGCTCCAGCTTTTGCCGTAGATGGGGCCCCGTTCTCGTAACTTTGTGATATCGCTCGCCCCGGTTGGACGCGCGCGTGGGGATTCAGCTTCTGACGTTGAGCGGGCACGGATCGGTTTCCGCGAATAAGTCGCTTTTAAGTCTCATTTTCGAGAATATACACGGAAATTCGACGCTGGGAAATACATAGTATCGTTGAGTGCGTTTAGAAGTTTCGTTTCCCTAAGTTTCGCTGTTTAAACTAATCGTCCACGTTGCTTTTCCCTCAATTTGAGGCGAGTCTTTCTCGTTTTTACTAATTACAATGACGTTATCGTATCTTTCACGTTGTTGCAGGAAATTAGTATAGGCTGGTATGATTAGTGCAGGGCTAGTACACTAGTGTGAGTTAGTGCATTCCTCTGACCTGATTCGGGCCTCTTTGACCAAACATAGTTGTTCACCAGCCTCCTTATTCTCCGGACATGGCTGCCTGTGACTTCTGTCTGTTTCCCAAAGAGTAAATGCCATTGAAAGTGAAAAGATTTAATGCTGGGGAGGACATTATGCAGTATGTGATGGAGCAACTGGACTCCATTCCAAAAAAACGGGCTTCCAGTGATGCTCCCAACGGTGGCGGCAACGTTCCCAACCAGAGTACTTTGGAGGCCATTAGGCTTCCATATCTGTAAGTGAACAGTTCGATTCTTCTCGGTCCAAGGTCGGATATACTTTGAACGCGCTTCGTATAATTCGTGGAATATAGTGATTTCCTCAATCGATTTGCCGAAGGGGCGACAAGCCCCCCTCTCCTAGGGAGGAGGAATCGTCTCGTCCACATCATCCGGAACGACAGCGATAAAACTCGACGCCTAGCCGCAAATTCCGCAAATTTTCGAGCGGGCGATAAATATTTCCTAGACGACTCAAGCCAAAATAGAGTCTCGAAGCAGCCGGGGTAACCCCCGACGACCAAATCCGCTCGAGGAAAGACGGATATTCCCGAGGCCAACCAGAAGTCGCATCAGCACGCGACCGCTGCCGGCGACAATCAATCTGGTGCATCTGTCACCCTCTCCTTTTATTACGACACGTACGCCATCTTCCTGGGGGTAATAAAATATTTATCAAAGCGGGGCGCGCGAGACGGGGCGAGCGGGGCGAAAATACCGAATACGCGGAGAGAAACATCCGATCCCCTCGGGGGTGTGTCGGGCGTTGTTTTCCCCCGCCACTCGAGAAGATGGAAATCTGTAATTTTTCTTTTTTTTTTCGGATAGGAGTCGTTTATGACGACTTATACGTATCGCTATTTCCTCTCTTCATTGCGGATTATCCGCCGACCTTTATTCTCGTGCCGGGGGCGATCGTAATCCGGGGCAAGAGCACACGTCACACGGGACAGATGATCCCCTACCGATAACACGAAACGCGTATTCCACGAAACGGAGATATGTGACGATATTCGGCTTTTTGTTATTGTCTTTTATATTCATGCGCGGTCGTTCTGGGGGTAGATTACGAGAAGGGTAACGATCACGTCGTCTCGTATCGACAACGTCCATCCCACGCTTTTATCCCCGGATCATACTTGAACTTGAAAATAAACTCGGTATATGGAGATCGTAAATCTCGCCCCATGACGAGGATCGAGGGGTGAGAGAAGGAGAGGGAGAGCGAGCGGGTATGTCCGTTTTATCGCGAATTTAAAGTACTACGCATTCGTTATGCGACGTAATCTGGCAAACAGCGGTACTTACGAAAAAGTTTGGAAACCACTGGATTAATAGTTTTATGGCGAGAATTCGTCCACTAGGTGATGATATCGCCAGCTTCTAGTTCCCTTCCCTGAAAGGGAATTACATATGGTTTGGGATCTAAGCAAGACATATCTCCACAAAGTTTGGATACTGCTGGTTTAGCAATTCGATTAAATTGGAGTTAGCAAGTAGACGGTGGGCAAATATCGTTAAAACGATCTATTCGTTTCTGGATCAGTACAGAACTAATAGTAGTAGTAACTAGTCTGGGCCAACAGCGGTAGTTACGAAATAAGTTTCGACAGCTTACACACACATACAGAAATAATCGCATACAGCATCGATTTAATACTGATTGTAGAGTCGAGTAGGTCGAGTATTTCGTAATTGTACGCTCTTTGCTCAGACTAACGCGAAGCAAACCCTTCGGGTCGGTCATTGTCGTTTATTTCCGACCGCCGGTAATGAATTACGTCGGTAATTTAGGAAATCTCGTAAAAATAACGGAGCTAGAGGGTCGAGTTATACGGGCGAGCGCGCGCTTCCTCGACGAAAGAGAGAGAGGCTAAAATGTGAAGGTCGGGCGGGCGATTGTTTCGAATTGAGCAATTAAAACGGTCGTTTGTATCAATTCACCACCAGGCCAAAAAAAAAAAAAACCCGGGGCGAGCTTTCGCGTTTGAAGTCGGCGATTCGGGTTCTCGGCCAAGTCCCCGACTTCAAACGCGAGTTTGGTCGAGAGGAGTTGGATCGAAAAAAAAAGAGAACGTCGAAACCGAATTCTATGTTTTCCCTTTGTTATCGCCGTTAATTAAAACGCTGCGAACGGTCAGCGTTGATTATAAATCACTAGTCTGGGCAAACAGCGGTAATTACGCAATAAGTTACGATAGCCTACTCTTCAATATTTGCCACGTAATTGTGCCACAGTTTATGGTTTTGTGCTGTAAAAATTCTCAGAAACTGTAAAACGGTGCGAATAGTGCGTTCTGAAATATTAACATTTGGAGATCCAATTGGTGATCTTACCAGCTTAATACTTTTATTTTTGAGAAATGTGACGAATATTTTGCTACGAAAGCAAGTCGAATTGTCGGTAAGAATGGATTTTACAGGCGCATTTATACCTTGAAGGTAATTTTTAATACATTTTATCACAGTTAAAGAATTAGTTCGTTGTGTTGCATATAACTTAGTGTATTTTCAAACATTATCAGTAATCACGAAAATGTATGTAAATAATGAGTTACCGAATTTTATTAAGAATAGTGATACTATAAATAATTTTAGACAATTAGTTTATAAATATGCATATGAAAAATACTAGAACTTAGGTAAGTTGTAAAGTTGTTTATAATCGGATTACATAAATAGCAGTTGCTAAATAAATGGACTTGGTGATGTCGCTTGCGCCGGTTGGATGCGCGCGTGGGGATTCAGCTTTTGACGTTGAGTGGGCACGGATCGGTTTCCGTGAATAAGTCGCTTTTAAGTTTCATTTTTCGAGGATATACACGGAAATTCGACGCTAGGGAGTGTATAGTATCGTTGAGTGCATTTACAAGTTTCACTTCCCTAAATAAATAAATAATGCTTTTGGTTCCTCCTATTTCTTTTGATAAATTTTCTAGAAAGTCTATAGAGGTCATTTCGAACTTACACGTCATTCGCCTTAATACGATCGTGATGAAGATGAATCAAAAAATTTGATAGCGCAATTAATCCATCACTGGTATAAAGTTATCGCAGAGGTCTAAATTGTTGGTGCACCTGTGTCCTTGAAATGGAAACTCAGCAATGAAATTCTTCTTATATCCAGTGGTAATTAGGAGTTCTTGTAACGCGAAAGTGTTGAACGTATGTGTCTAAATGTTTACAATGGTTTTCTATCTTTTAATCGATGCTTTTTATGATGATTGATATTTTTCCAGTTACATATTTTTCTCCCCATTAAACGTCATTGACCGGAATTAAATAAAGAAGGTAAGTCCCCCTCCTCTCGGGGATAACTAAGTCTTTAAAAAGTGGCGTGCGCGATATTGAGAAAGTATAAATAGAACCCAAAATTAAACAAAATATCATTCGAACAAGAACGTCCATGATACTCAAATTTTGATACATTAGAATTACAATACACATCGAACTAATCGCATACATCATCGATCTAGTACCGACTCTAGAGAGCGAGAAGTCGGCGATGCTGTCGTAACTTATTTCGTAATCGTATGCTGGAAGCCTAGTTTGCCCAGGCTATATAAATCACTACGTGAGAGAGGGGGAACGAATTCGAGAGGTTGACATCGTTGACTTTTTCACGGGGAATATATGTGGTTATACGTGGATGAACGCACGAACGTCGCGTTACTTTTGACCGGAAGTGTATAACGCAAAACGTACGATACGACCAAGGGCTACACAGATTATGCACGAGGTTTGTACGGAGGGGGCGAGGATAGTGGTGAGCTAAGCCACTACGCTGCAAAAGTAAGGAAAACCTTTTTCACCCGAAAGCCAATCTGATGCCCCCGCCCCTCCGTTCAAAATACTAAAAGAATTGAACGTCTCAAAAGTTTTATTTGCAAACCCGATCTACTGACTCAAAATTAACTAAATGATTCAAGCGATTTTTACGAAAACTTACGGAGATAAAAATAAGATAAGCTAAAGACGGAACTTAGCACAACGTATTTCCGGTTGTCAACTTTTGTACGGCGCAGTAATCGTTGTCGAGACGGAAGATATCGAAGATTTCTCGTACACGGTGTAGAAATGTTGGGCTAACCACCCCCACACAGCAAATTGAAGTTCTTCCAACTTCTGTGATAATTCTTAGATGTTCTTAAATAATTTTAGCTCAACTCGCACTCTACTAGCTCCCTACAGAAACGTGAAAGAGGAAATAACTGCATCGTAAACAACGAAAAGAAAGACTCACTTCCAATTGAGGGAAAAGCATATGTTCGACGTGGACGGTAGTTCGAACGGCAAAATTGGGGAAGCGTAACTCCCACATTCACACAACGATAATATTAAACTTCCTACAGTCGAATTGCCGTGTATATCCTCGGCAAGTATATTCTCGCCTAACGAGACTTTAAAGCGAAAACGGGCTCTTAAAATTCTGCAGTCTCTGTTTTTAATTTTGGTGATGACTTCGTCATAGCTATTTTTAAGTCGTAGGAGAGACTTTTGAGTAATTAATAACGAGGAGAAGCACGAAGTTTTATTAAATGTTTAACACCCTTTCCCTCGAAAACGAAGCAGATTGAGACCCATGTTTATACGAACTTTTTCTCATAAAATATGATATAAATATAATTTACACCATCAACATTACGTCTCCTTCAATCAAAATCAGTATCAGTGAAAATTATCGTCAATCCACCGATAACCCAATTTCATCTGGGTCTCACCTCGGCACTACTAACGCGATTATTTCTTTCACCGCGATACCCTTTCCTTGCTCGCTCGCAAAAAGCTCATTAGCGCGTGCGAGGAAATATCGTATCGAAGCCGATGAAACGAAAAGCGGGGGAAAATAGGACACCACGCGGATCCCCCAATTTTCGCGTAGCCACCCTAAACTCTTCCTCTCTCCCTCGAGAAAGGCCGGCAATAGTACGAAATTAATCGGGTCGTTTAATGGAACGAAAGTAATTATTATGACGGGGAACGAGCGTAGTTGAAGGGGAGGGGGCGGAGCGTCTCTGTCCTCTTCGTCGTCGTTTCCTACTTTTTTTCTTTTGGCCAGTTCGAGGAAGTGAGCGGAAAAAATGGAATATAATCCCGACTAAGTGGCCGATGTACCTCATTAGTCTCCGACGGAAAACTCGCAGCTCCATTAATCCGGTTCCCTAGCGACTACCGGCTTTCCCTCTCTCTCCCACTATCTCCCATTCTCTCCGTCTCTCTTGACATCGATCAAATTATGTCCGGGTGTTTTGAGGGCGAAGCCCCAAACCGCTTTTCAATCCTTTGACGCGATCGATTTGGGAGTCCCTAAGCCAGAGAAGGCCGATCTTACCGACTGAAATTAATGAGCGGTTCTTCGGAGAAGAGAGGGGTAGTTTTCGTTCGCTAAACCGATATCTGTAATAAATTTCAATCACGTGTCCGTGAATAGTGAGGAAGTTGGGAACGAACATTTTCAACAAAGTCGTTATCTAGATTTCGGATTTTTGTGTCTGTGTATGTGTGTGTGTGTGTGCGTGGGAAGTTGGAAATCGAAATGGGCATTCTCGACACTCAACCACTTCTCTCATTCCCTCGTCCGAGGTTACTCCTTACAATTCGACAATTCGCTAAAAACGAGGCAAGCATTTTAGCAATCGTCTCTTACAGAATGAATCTTAATTTCTTAAATTCTATCCCCCTTACAATATGAGATCATATGTTTCTATTGGCCGGGAGTGAAACAGCACATCAACTCAGAACTCGTGTGCGAACAAACGTACTACTTACTAAATACAGAGCAAAAAGGCAAACTACGTCCTTGCAGTAGATCGAAAAGTGCCGAGTGAGTAATGGGACCGACGTCTTTGATTGATTTATTTATTTATATTAGGGCGAGAATGATAAACAAGAACTTATGACAATTTCTTACATGAACAAGTCCTCGACTATCATGCCCACCAATTTCCCCGGGAATCCCTAAGAACATTTTCCTTGTTTGTACCTTCTCACACCCCTCTACATACATAGTCGTTGAGAGTGGGAAAAAGGGGGAGCAATCTGTAATGTTGATGGTTGCCCCTCGAGCCACTGGACCACTTAACTTACGGCTCGACTGTAGTTCGGTAAACTAATACTTAATACACTATTATACGGGCACGTTCCCGACTAATTTTTCTACATTTTAAAACGACCCCCCTTCCCCTTCCACTTCATTTTTGAAAGCGACGAGTCACATTAACGTTCATCCACCCACACGACCTATAACGAACTTCGATTCGACATGCCGCCGACACGTAAAATATCGCCCTTTTATCGTGTCGGTGCGGTAATCTCGCCTCGCTAGCCGTGTTTTTAATTAAGTTAATGCCGGTTGCGGATTAGTCCATTCATCGATATCGGCGTTGCGTACAGATACGCGCCATTAGCGCGCCCTCTGTACGAGCCGCGGACGCGCAATAACATAACCGACGGGTAATTAATACCCTTCATCCGGGTCCTGATCGATTGCTCGGGGGTAGTTCGCGGTTCCAGTTAAAGTCGATGGGAGAGAAAACGTTAACACCCGAAGCGATAAATTTCGAAGTGACGGTCATCCCGCCGAAATCTGAGTTTTTCCGCAGGGAACTAGGAAATTGTACCATGTGTTAGATATTTGTATCCAAGATCATTTACTGTAATGTAAGCGAGGAAGGTGAGGGGGTCATCATCAGGATTCAAGATTGGCTACAAGACATGACCTGAAATAATTCGAGGTTTGTCCACTATATTAAATGACTAGGAAAAGATGACAGGTTCTCGGCCCACCTCTCCGCCTTTCGTTGACGTCCATAGAGGCGTTTGCCGTTACCGACAGGTCAAGGCTGTTGCTATCAATGGGAGCTCAAAGAGGGGCAATTGCCGATACTGGTAGCTCCAGGCTGTTGGGTCAATAGAGGCGGCTCAGCGGACAGACTGACCGCAATAACCTTGAGCTGGAGAGGTGGACCGAGAGCCAGTTATCTCTCCTTACTAAAATATGTTGTAACTTAACTCAAAACTACCAGCACATTAAGGGCCAGCCAACTAAAACTGGGCGATTGTATCTAATGTTGTATGATATTTTGAGACAGACCTCCACAAGTCATCATGTATACTACTTCGGGGCGGAGGATCGCTAGTGTCTCCCAGCAGTCATCGAGAATGTTGTACCAACCTCTCTCAACTTGAACAATTAATCTAAGTTCTTAGTACTACTGTTAGGGACCTTCTCTTCGGGTGGATTTGAGAGGCATTGGATTTGAATGTAGACTGTCAGCACTTCAAGGGTCAAATTTCAGTCAAGATGATGAAATCTTGAACTGGGCGATTGTATGTAATGGATTCTATCGCCGATTTCCCTCCCTTAACACGGACATATGAAATCCTCAGGCTGCTCCAGCTGTTACGCACCATAACTCAAGAACTTACCTGGCAGAGATCGCGGTTGAAGAAGGACATCCACCCCGTTACCACAAGGTTACCACGTGTCAATTGATCTCCCCCTCCTCCTCCCACGATCGTTTGGTATTTTCCCCTTTCTAACTCCGTCGACGATTCTCGTTCAACCCCTTAATATTTACGACGCATTTTCCGTCGTGCCCTTTCGTCGTTGATTAATGACTGCTTAATTATACAGTTGCCGCCGGCGGCGTTAGCTTTTCGAGTTTCCATTCCGCCCCCTATCGCTACCTGTCGAAGGAGCGAAGACACTCGGCCCCGTCGCCCCCTCCCACTTCCACGTCTTACAGTCCCCATTGCCTCCTTCCTCTGTGGCTGATATAACATCGAGGATGATAACGACGACGGCAACGACGACGATGATGCCGGGGTGCCGAAATGAAACGCGGAATCATCGCCGAAAACGGCTGAATATGAAATATAAGGCGCGTAACCCTATTATGCGTTATTAATGCTAATATCCAACCCTCCCCTTCCCTTCTACGCGCCGGCGAAATTGCGTACGTGGCGCGGCGGTTCTACCTGTTTTGAAATGTAAATGGTCTCTTGTCGAATTTATGGATAATTTAGTATGGCGCCCTTTCAACGCCCGCGGGCAAATAGAGACGCTCCCGTCTCTCTGGCGGGTTTGTATTGTTTTCGCCGTCCTCCTCCCTCCGTCCCCTCCGACACGACCGCAAGTTTATTTTGCGGATCTTGAATTACGACGGTCTCTAGGAGTTTCTTGTTTTCACTCGCCGGGTTTACCGAAGTAGGTCAGGCGGACGGGATAGATGGCATTTTAATCTTTCCGCCATCCATCGCAACCCCATCTCGAGGAGAGAGCGATGTAAGAGGGGACGGGGAAGCGGCCGGGGTGGGTCCATTACTTGCCTCCCTCGGCGAAGTAAGGATATTAAGTGGAGATGTTGTTGTTTGATGTCGAGAAGTAGTAGAAGACGATGGATCTTCTCTCCGGGCGCGGACTCGAAAGGGAGGGAGAGGGAATAGGGAGAGAAGGGCGGAATGCAATCGCGGAGCAGCAGCAGGTAAGGTTTTAAATAAAAACGGAGGGGAAGGCGGGACGGGGTAAGTAATGAGTTTTAATTTATTCGAGCACTTAGCATCGAGCGCTACGGTGCACGGAGAGAAATTGCTCGCCTACGGTTTGTATATAAGAGTGGAAAGCGTACCGCATCGGAGGATGGAAGATGATTTAGGCGAATTTCCTTTATTAAAGTGCACGTTGCACGTTTAATGGGGGTAGTTTTAAAATGTAAAGTTGTATTAGGTCCGTTGTTGAGTTTATTTATAGGCGCTAGCTTCGCAAAATTAAATTGAACTTTGACGTCGCATATTTACATAAAATGTTTACCATCCGGTTTCCTTTCGACTAATCAGTGCCAAGTTGGGAATACGACCGCGTTACGACATGGTGGTCTTTGGTATTTCCGGTTTGTAACGAGGTCGATGCGATCACTAGTATTACGTGGATCTTATGGAATTTGGGAAGTTTGTGGATGTAATAGCTGTCACGTTAATCTGTACTTGATGATCGACCACTTAGCCTATTCCTCGCGCGAATTGAGGTACGATAAGTTAGTCCGACAAGGGCTATAACTGTTGATCAGGGGGTCACTTTGTTTCCGCAGTAAGGACCATCCAAAGTCGAGATCGGATATGGTGTAGTGGCTTGCATGTCGCTCTTTGAAATTAAAGGTCGCGTGTTCAAACCCGATCGTGGTAGAAATCGCAGGTATGACTTCTCAGATAAAAAGTAAAACCGTAGGTCCCGTATCAATATGATGTTTGGCGCATTACAAATTAATACTGGACATTTAGAAACTAAACAAGCACAAGCACAACTGAAAGACACGCCAGTCGTGTTTTACGGTCAGGATTCTTGCAGGTCTTGGTCTTGGTCCCCGTTAAGAGGAAGCAACATCAATAAAAAAATCTAAATTTCAAGATGAAGAAACAACCGCAGAGACTCACGGTTTTGAGAGAAAGAGCCGGAAGTCACGACGAAGGCTGAACAACCTAGCCTAGCCTGACCTACTTTCATTCCAATATCTGAAACGAAGCCAAGGGCACTGAAACTCCCATAAGGGAAGCTCAGGGACAAGGTACAAAGGCGGCTCTCGTCGTCGATTTTTAAGGAACTTCTCGAATTTTCGGCCAGACCATTGCAAGTTGTCATTTATCCTATTTCGGGACAGCATCATCGGGTATGTCGTATCAACCCATCAGCGAACACAATTAATCTGACTTACTAGTAGTACTGTTAGGGAGGCTACATCTCCTGCCGGGTGGCACTGGATTCGAGTGCTAAGGTATCTGCTGGAGCTGGGCCCCAACAAACCTCTCCTGAATCCTAGTCAAGGGCACTGAAATCTCTACAGAGGAAGCTCAGCTACGTAATCCGGACAGGGCACAAGGAAGCTACTGAAGGAAACCCTGGCACACTTCAATAGCCTCATCATCGATTTTTAAAGGAAATTCTTGAATTTTGGGCCGGATCTCTACAATCCGTCATCTATGCTATTTCGGGGTGGAAGATCACTAGTTCCCCTCGCAGTCATCGAGCATGCTGTACCAACTTCTCAACGTAAACAATTAATCTGATTTTGAAGTAGTACTGTTAGGGAAACTATCTACAGCGCCGGGCCGCACTGGATTCGAGTGCAGATTGCCTAATGCTGAGATATCTGCCCGGAACTGGATCCGGACAGGCTTCGCCTGATTCCTCCATTAAGTATGAGCACGAAGAACTTTGACTGTAGCTCAAAACTCCTTCTGGACAAGGACTATCTAAGGAAGCCCTTGTACACTTCAATTTTTGTATTTATGGCTATCGGATGAGATTTTGCTGTTAGTATCCCATAATATATACCGTAGGGGTATGCTATATCTTACGGAAATTTGCTCCAAAGTTGGCCTTATTGACAGTAAGTCTGATTTTATTGGATGCTGGGTGGGAGGTCTTGACCGTTGACGGTTAAATCAGATCTGAGTTGGAGGTATCTGACGAGGTAAGAAGCTTAGGACCCTCTCGTCCCCGTTAGGCTCACGCCAGAAAGCTGATAATGGCGACCGATAACTACAGTTGAAACTTTTCAGTAGTCCTGAAAGACCTAGAGTTATGGACAGCGAAGCGATAGAATCCGAAAACAACTTTTACCATGATCGTCGAGCGTGGAAGCCTGCGCGAATACCACTTTCCCCTTCCAAATAAGTTCATTCTAAGAACCGCGAACCAACCCCATTTCCTCTCTCTCACTTTCCAAACATCCCCCGGTCCTCCATCAACTTTATATTCAATTGTTTCTAAACAATTCCCGCCAGTATTTCGACGATCGTGTCTCATTTCGCACCCCTACCGCTATCGGTTTCGATTCCGTCGCTCGGTCGTTTCGTTTACTTTCTCCCCCGCCCCCATTCCCTCCCCGCGGCATCGCAAAACAAATACCCGACGATTGTACGCAAATACCGGCCGCCATTTTCGTCCGGCGAAAATCACGCCCGAACGCAACGACGGCGTACAAATTATTCGGTCGGGGCTTGCGGCCGCGTTGTTAATTGGGGGTGTTGCGTGTGGCCCGTCCGTAATGGATGCCGGCGGTACGGAGGCGATTTATTCGGAGGGGACGCGAAGACAAAACACTATCGGGACACGAGAGACAGTGTATTAAGGGATGATAATGGGGGATACCGGGGTACGGAGATCTGAGGGCAGGGGTAGCAGGGAATTAACGGGAAACCGCCGGGTAAATTGAATAGATGTATTATAATAATTGGTGACATTAAAATCGGGGCGAGTGTTTTAGGTGGGAACGGAAGGGGTTGATTTCCTTGTTTATTACGGTCGGGACGATTTAGATGCTTCAGGCGAGATATGTCGTCGGGGAAGGACACAATAAGCGTTGGGGTTTCAGCGGGGGTAATTGCTTGTGAAGCAGATGGCATGTAGCTTATTGGAACGAACTCGTCCATGTGCCCGGTTAAGGGCGTTTGACCTTGGAGGCTCCTACCCCGTAGTTTAGGGGGACGAAATCGTAGTCGATTCTAATTTTTCTCGTCTCTAATGATAGTTTTAGTGGATTTTATTGTTTATTACGTCACCCATGGGCTTCGAGGGTAGTTGTTTGACACCCGGTAATCCTCAAGATCCGAACATATCCATAGGGTTCAGCGGGAAGTTTCCTACAGTCGCGATTTCTCAAGACGCGACCGTGGCCCATACTTTTATATAAAATCCTTTGCTTGTTTCATCTCTATCTTTATATGAACCTTGGGTCAGGCGGGAAGTGTGTCACGTTCCAAGTTTCGCAAAAACCCAACAATTTCCTGTAATTTTGACAGATCATATCAGGACCTAGGTGACAAGACTTCGGAGAATTACCTTGCACAAAGGTCAAGGCCCCAAGATCTAACCCCCAATCAATTAAAAAGTTTTGGGATATAACTGTCATATAGGCAAAGTAATTTTTTCTTGGGTTTTCACTTTCCTTTTTGTCAAAGATTGGGGTAACGTTAATATTTTCCCCTCGTCTTTGATTTTTCAATTATTTTTGCGTTTCTTTTCCGAACTGACATCAAAATCAATTTTCATTTATGAATTTATTTCTTAAATGCGTTTAGGAGCCGGAGACGGAGCGAACCCTGTCGGCCGTTACCAGAAAGTCTTTCCCCTCACGTTCCACCCTACATCAACTTTAACTGATGACGATGATCATGTCCCACGTTTGAAGATTCTTAAGGCTCGAGGATTTCTTACAGACTTCTCAAGTGTCTTCTCTCCATTTTGTCGTGTTCGTTACGTAAATTTTGGGTGTCCGTTGGTAGTGTCCCTCACTCCGGGATCCGAAAATTTCCCGCAATTTTAATCTTCGTTTGAAGGTCATCAGGAAATGTCCCACTCTTGAAAATTCTCGAGACTCGACGATTTCGTGTGCGCTCCTCAAGTTTCCTCCTTCGCAAGATCTTGGGATCCTCAACAAAATGTCTCGTACTTTTGTTGGATTTCATATTTTTGGTTATAGGACTTCGGACTTCAGCAAGAAACGTCCCATACTCGAAGATTCTCAAATTTCCCGTGCGTTTCCCAAGCTTCTTGCTTCGGCTTTGTCCTTATCGTTGGGTAATGCGCGAGAATATCATATCATTTCGTTGTGTTTATATTACTTGGTCTTTGAAGATTTGAACTATAGTTGAGCTTGCTTCGTTACCTAAACATTGAGTTTCCATGTCCCACAATAATACAGCTTCGGGTGAGTCGTGGGATCGGGATTTTACCGTGTTCCTTTTCCTTCGTCAGACTACATACATTTGAGTGTTGCTGGGAAATGTCGGTTATTTGTCGATTTTCAAGATCGGAGGATGTTACGGAATGCTCCTTAGACTTCGTCTTTGATATCCCTGACGAGTCGTCGAGCTCGACGGTGGACGTTGGGCTCCCGTCGTCAGCAACTACAAGTTGGATATCGACCTCAAGGATAGCGGGCATGGTTTCCTCTAAATTATCCCGGGACAAAATCTAAATCGACCCGAGGATGTTACGTATGCTCCTTAGACAACGTCTTTGATATTCCTGACGAGTCGTCGAGCTCGACGGTGGATGTTGGGCCCTGTCGTAAGCTACTACAGCTCTTGGATATCGATCTCAAGGATAGCGGGGGCATGGTTTCCTCTAAATTGTCCCGGGATAAAATCTAAATTCTACGGAATCAACGCAATACTCCTACAACTACCTCTCAACGCGTCCTCATTCGGCGCTTCGTAAATTAAATCCTAAATTAACGATTCTTTCATCCCCATCTATCTGGTTTCAACGGTCGTCGTCGCCGCTCCCGCTTCGCTACGTAATCATTAGCGGGCGGCGAAACCTCGCGTACTAGATTACGCGCCTTTTCCGAGCCCCTATTTCATTTTTATTTCGCCTACTAATGTTACCGCGACAATTTCACTATTTCACGAGTACATTTCCGTAATGAAAAGAGCAATTTGGCGACCGGGAAGGAGGGGGGCGATGAATTACCGAGACGTATCAGTTTTCCGCCGCTCCCGGTGGGAACTAATGACGACGGATTTTGTTATTAAACCTCGAACGACGCGAATTTTCGCGCGAAGCACGGCAGGGAGGGGGCGGGGGGCGACGTCGTCGCGAATTGGGGACGATACGTGCCGTGCCGGCGGCAAAGTTTGTTTTTTTCCTTTCTGTAGGTGGTGGTAGTAGTAATCTGTTGTCCGCTGCGACATAATTTCATTAGTACGAGCCCGTGTTCCGGGATAATACGCGCGGATAAAGTTTCTCCCGTCGCGAATGTAATTGAATTAGCCGGTAAAAATATATTTACTCTCGTTGCTTTACGAACGCGATAATGGAGATTTATCGGGGACGAAACGTTGCGCGGATAGTGCGACGGGACCGCTAGTTTGTAGGGGAGATTCACGAACTTAAAAGAGGGGGAAGTGGAGTAAATAAATTTTAAATTCGACACCAAAGACCCGCGTAGATGATTTTCGTAGGGTTCGATATGACAATAGCAGGTTTTGGGAGGTAGCAGGGAGACGTGGGAAGCAGTTATCGAGTGCTTGAGGTGTAGAAGTCATGCGCGTCAAGAAAGGTGGACGAGTTTGAAACGTGAGATTCGATTAAGGCCACATTTTCACGTGACGTAAAGGTGTGACGATGGATGTCGGTATCATTGACGTGACGTCTCCGACCCTAATTAAGCGCAAAATGATAAAAATGCAATTCTACTTTAGACGGTGCAGCTACGACTGGTTTTACTTGGAAACTTCTGACTTGGATTCTCGGAGAGGCGAGCCAGCATCAGTACAGGAATCCCACTTGGACGGGGGATTGCTTATTTTATACTTCTTATGCTTAAATTAATATTGTCCGGGAACAAAAAAGTTTTCCCTCTAATTAATATGGGAGCAGAGCAAATTTTACCATAACTGCCAGGAGTTATTTTTCGGGACAATTATTAGAGACTTACAGATTGTCTAATATTTATGAGAAAGGAACAATGGAATGCAGCCATCTAACGCAATTTGTCAGAATTATGCAAAAACCGCTAAAAATGTTCAAATTTCCCCGGTTTCTTGCTTGTAACTCCGAATCTAGAAAATTTTGGACTTCGAAAGCGATTTTCCTGAAATCTGCATACGAAGAGCTTCGATTTCATGTATAACACGATACCTTTTCAAATATTTCGATTTTTTGCAAATTTTCAAAGAGATACCCCTTAGAAAATTTGGAAAAATTTGAAACTTTGTCAAATTTTAACGAAACTTCGTAGGTTTATAGTTTCGAAGACGTAGAAAACGATTTTGAACTCTAAATTGACGAAATCATCCTCGTTTAGCTGTAATCCACGTTGGATTAGTGAAAATCTGCATTTTTTCCCATTTTCTCGCAATTAGTCCAATCTTACGTCGATCTTGATCGATTTAGGAGTACAAATTGCTCATTAGAGACTTATAGATTGCGGCGAGCACAGTAACGAAGCATTCGAACGAGGGTAGCTTTGGTAATTAGCCGAAACTATTCGAAAATCGACCGATATCTGCAAATTTCCGCGGTTTTTCGCTTATAACATTGAAACTAGGAGCGTTCTGACGCCAGGAATGATTTTCCCGGAATCTGCTGGTAAAGAGCTTCAATTTCATGTATAACACGATAACTTTCCAAATATTTCGATTTTTCGCGAATTTTCAAAGGGATACCCCTTAGAAAATTTGAAAAATTTGAAACTTGTCAAATTTTAACGAAACTTCGTAGGTGTATAGTTTCGAAGACGTAGAAAACGATTTTGAACTCTAAATTGACGAAATCATCCTCGTTTAGCTGTAATCCACGTTGGATTAGCGAAAATCTGCATTTTTTCCCATTTTCTCGCAATTAGTCCAATCTTACGTCGATCTTGATCGATTTAGGAGTACAAATTGTTCATTAGAGACTTATAGATTGCGGCGAGCACAGTAACGAAGCATTCGAACGAGGGTAGCTTTGGTAATTAGCCGAAACTATTCGAAAATCGACCGAAATCTGCAAATTTCCGCCGTTTTTCGCTTGTAACATTGAAACTAGGAGCGTTTTGACGCCAGGAATGATTTTCCCGGAATCTGCTGCTAAAGAGCTTCAATTTCATGTATAACACGCTACCTTTTCAAATATTTCGATTTTTCGCGAATTTTCAAAGGGATACCCCTTAGAAAATTTGAAAAATTTGAAACTTTTCAAATTTTAACGAAACCTCGTAGGTGTATAGTTTCGAAGACGTAGAAAACGATTTTGAACTTCAAATTGACGAAATCGTCCCCGTTTAGCCGCAATCGACGTCGGATTATCGAAAATTTGCAATTTTACCCTTGCAAAATTGGAAAAAAATTGAAACTTTTACAATTTTAATAAAACCTCGTAGGTTTATATTTTCGGAAACGACGCTCTCCGTTTTAACCGAAGCCGGATTCATACTCAAGGTCATTCGAAAGTTATTTACTTTTCCCGACGCTAATCCCAACCTACCAAGTACACACGCGAATTTCCGAAACTAAATAGGACAAAATAAAGCGTCGCAACATCCGCGAAATCCTCGGGATCGCTTACAACGCGGAAACTTTCCATTCGAACGTGCCCGGGCAAATCCTCCCCTCTCCCGTTCCCCCAACTTCTCCCTAGTACCATTTCGGACGCGAAGAGCGTTTCATTTCCGACGACGCCAACGGTCGCCCTTTTGGCGCTCCGTTCCGCCTTTACCCTATCGAAATCTACCCGCGCTTTCTCCCAAAACAGTCCTTTCGAATTCCGTTAGAAATTAATACCGTGATCTTTGAGTCAGCGAATACGATACACGCGTGGCGGATTTCCGGAAACTTGTGGGAAAATGGCGGTCTTTGACGCGGGGTCGTTCCAGTACGTGTACCGAGACAATATAACACTGAATTTAGCTTCCGCGAGGTTATGGAGTGGAAATATTAGCGAGCTGATGGTTTATGGGATGAATCAAGATCGTACAGCCGCTCAGACAAATCACTAACAATGTCATAAACATGACAGACCAATAAGCCAGTCGCTTCTTATCTTTGTCTGGGCGACTGTAGGAGCTTGCTGCATCTCAGAAATCACCCGTTTCGTAGTAATGGCCGAATTAGATCAAGATTGAAGCTATCAATTGGGATCTAGACTCAAAGTTCACGATATAACACTGAGCTTTGCTTCCGTGAGGTTATGGAGCGCAAATATCAACGAGTTGATCGCTAATGGGATGGAGCAAGACTGTACAGCCGCTCAGATAAATCATCAACAATGTCGTAAACGTGGAAGACCAATAAGCCAGTCGCCTCTTATTAAAATCTGAGTGGTCCATGGCTCATTGCGGTCGCATAAACGATTGGAGGCTTTGTCTGGGTGATTGTAGGGACTTGTTGTAAACCACCCAATTGGTAGTAATGGCAGAATTAGATCAAAATTGGAGCCATCAATTGGGACCTAGACTGAAAGTTCACGATATTACGCTTCCGCGAGGCTCATGGTGTGAACCAAGTTTGTCGTATCTTTTAAAAATCTGAGTGGTTCACTGATTAGTACGGTCGCATAGGAGGAGCCGCTTCAGACGCTTTGCCTGGGTAACTGCATCCCAGAAATTACCGGTTTTCTAGTAACGGCCCCGAGTTAGATGAACATTGCAACCATAAATTCGGATCAAGACCCCAGCTACACGATATAACGCTGGTTATGGTTTCCGCGAAGTTATGGAAAGTAAATGTCAGTGGTTAGATGGTTCATGGAACGAAGCAAGTCTGCACAAACGCCTAGATAAATCATCAACAAATGTCGTTAAAGTGGAAGACCAACAAGCCAGTCGTCTCTTATCAAAACCTGAGCGGTTCACTGCGCCGTGCTGTCGCATAGACGATCAGACGCTTTGTCCGGGTGACTGTGGAGGTTTGCTACATCCCAGAAATTACCGGTTTTCAAGTAATGGCCCCCGAGTTAAATCAAGATTGCAACCATAAATTCGGATCTAGACCCCAGCTTCGCCATATAACTTGTTTATGGTTTCCGCGAAGTTATGTAAAGTAGATGTCAGTGGATAGATGGTTTATGGGATGAAGCAAGTTTGCACAGCTATCCAGATATCTCGTCAATAACGTAATAACCCTGGAAGACAAGCAAACCGATCGTTTGTAGTCAACATCTGACTCGTTCGCTGCATAGTACAGTCGCAGATTTAAGTAACTGTTGAGGCTTGCTTCATCCCATAAACCATCGCCTTTCTAACAATTACTCACTTAGGTTGAAATTGGATTCGGATTAACGCTCTAGGTTCACGATATAACATTGGATTTTGCTTTCGCGTGGCTACGTAGCGCAATATTTAGTAAATTGATGGTTTATGGGAGCAAGCAAGTTTTTACACGCGCCCAGATAAAGCGTCTGTAGAGTATACGGTGTTTGTAATCAATACCGGATCAGTTCCAGGAATAGCGCAGTGACACAAAACTATCAGATACTTTTGCCCGGACGACTTTGGACGCTTGCTTCATCCCATAAGCCATCAGTTTCCTACCAATGGACGAGTTACATCGAGATTCGAACCATCCAATTCGGATTTAGGTACTTCGCCCAATTAAGGTGTATATATCGAAGGACTACACAAAGGAAAACGAGTATCATACCATGTTTCGGAAGCAACCTCGTCACCTTCACCTTCCTGAACCCTCAAACACATACATTTCGGACAAAGTTACACCTAACACCTGCGTCCTGTATCGCCCGCAAACACATCCGGTAAATCACGAACGAATTCATTTCGTTTCCGGACCGCCACTCGCTCCCATCGCCGGCACCCTTTTCGCCTTTCTCTTAATTGGGAACGCTTCTCGAAATCCGCATCCCTCGGCCGTGACGGGGACCGCGCGGAAAAACATCTGCCTATCGCGTAAATAAAAACGGGGCGCGAAAGGCGAGCCGGGGTCTCTCGGTTTCGAGGGTCCGCAAATCTCGCCCTCGTAAATTTCGAAAGTTAGTTAAAGAGGAGGCGGAGGGTGATTTATACGTCGACGAGGAAGGCCTGGAACGACGACTTCGGACAGGAACGAAAGTAGATTACCTTCGGCTCGCTTCCCCATTTCCCGCGTCCTTTCTTCTTTTTATTTCTAGTTGTGTTCTTTTCGTTGAGTGTTCGCGGACGTTGTATATCAAGGGATATCAGGAGATATTGCGATTGTACGTACACGGAGCGCGCCCTGTAAGAAGGTAAGCTTGATTTACGTGTGTACGAGTCGGCGGTTTGTCGCGATCCGTAAGCGGGTTAGAGGAATAAAAGATGCTTAAGTACTTAGCTTGTCGACTTGCTGGAAGATAAGAAAGCGACGCAGGATAGGGAGAAGAGGAAAGAATCGAGGAAGCGGGAGACGTGCAAATGTTATTTGCGGTGAAAGTAGGGCAGTGATGAATGGTGGGAGAGAAAGAGATCTTTACATATCAAGAGAACCTTAGATTACTTCAAGGTCAAGGTTATTCAGATTGGAGAACCATGAATGAGCCAATACGCAAATGTACAAAGTGATCTTTGGATTACCTCCCTTGATGAGAGGATTTTTACGAATCCAAAGAAGTGTAGATTACTTCAAGGTCAAGGTCATTCGGACTAGAGAATTTGAGGAAGCCAACACGTAGACGTACAAAGCGAGCTTTGGACTACCCACCCCTGAGGATGAGGAAATTTTTACATATCCGGAGAAGCTTAAATTACTTCAGGGTCCATTGCCTATTAAGGGGAAACCAAGAAACCAGTCCTTACTAATCAATATCTTACTGGTTTACTGCCCAGTGCAGTCAAATAGACGAACAGACGCTTTGTTTGGGCCACCTTAGTGGCTTGCTCCCGCGCGGTTATGGAGCGTAAATATTAGCAAGCGGGTGCCTTATGGTATAAAGCAAGTGAAGTTTTGGGTTACCCACCCACCAATGGCGACGAGATCTTTACATGTCGAAAGAAGCTTAGATTACTTCAAAGTCAAGGTCGTTCGGAGTAAAGAACTATGGGGAAGCCAACACGCAGATGTAAAGAGTAAGCTTTTGACCACGCACCCCCGAGGATGAAGAGATCTTTACATATCCAGAGAAGTTTAGGTTATCCTCTAGGTCCAGGACGTTCGGAAAAGAAAACTACCGTGGGGACAACATTCGGCGCCCGTGGGCTACTCCCAACGGGTGGACCAGTGAAATTTTACAAAAGTCGAACTGATTTGAGCCCAAGCAAAATCGCTGCCCGCGAAAAGGGCAAAATTGTGGCCCTAGGTGATTGGCGTCCAGGGATTATATTCCTTTTACCCTTATACTTAGGGTGGTTACCGCCAGCTTGCGACGGTCAACTACCCACGCCAGATAATGTTAGTTATGTCAGAGCCAACACGCAGATGTACAAAGTGAGCTATGGACTACCCACGTCTGAGGCCGAGGAGATCTTTACATATTAAGAGAAGTTTAGATTATTTCTCGGTTAAGGTCATCGGGATTACAGAACTAGTACGAAGATAAGATTTGGCGCTTGTGGGCTACCCACAGCGGTTAGATCAGTAAAGTTTTACAAAAGTCGAACTGATCTGAGCGCAAGCAAAATTGCCGCCCCGAAAGGCGTAAAACTGTACCCCCAGGTGACTGGCGTCCTGTGCCTATAGCCCATTTACCCCTGCAGTTTGGGTGGCGCTGCCAACATTCGACGTTCAATTGGGTCCAGGAACATCTTGACCTACGGTTCCTGGCCCTACCCACGCCAGAGGATGTTAACCATTGCAACACCATTGTAAAATCAGCAGGGCCGTTTCTTAGCTGGCAAGACACGGGACCTCTGACATCATGGATATTAAGAGTCTGAACGCTGGAAGCTCTCACGGATGAGGTACCCATCACCCGCGCAAACGATCATTGCCTATCGCTTCAAAATCAGCGAGTCCAAGCATTCGGTAGTAGTAGTGACGTGTTTCACGTCATACACCCCTTCCTCCACCCTCCCGATGACTTTTTCGTCAATAACTTCCCAAACTCCCTTCGTCTTAATATAAAAGGGGGCGGGGGTCTGAGCACGACGTCAGTTACTCAGCATTTCCCGTACAATACACACGTCCAGCGAGTCGATTGCGATATCTCGCCGTCCACCCTACCGACAATGGTAAAATAATCCTCGACCCGGTACCGAAAGAAAGCGAGGAATCTCCCTTTTCTTCGTAAAAATTCTAGAAAGATCGAAGCGGTACCGGAAATTGTTTCCGCGCCGAAAAATCCGGCAGGGGGTTACCGGGTCGAAACCCGGACGGACCGGCCCGGCATAAATCAGCCTCTCGCTTCGCTCGTCTTCAAAAGCCGACGCCGCCGGTGTCCTCCGGTATAACAGGGGGCCCGAAGCGAACGCGATAACACCTCCCGATAACGATATAATATTTCACGTAGTTCGCTATTCCGACGAGGGCGAAGGCGTAGAGGTCGCTAATATCGCGCGCCGTCGGACGCCCCGCGTTCGTTCGTCTTTTATCTATTAACAAAAGGCGAAAGAAGATGAGCACGGGTGGAGAGGGGGCGATAGGAGAAATAACGGTTTCTTTTCGATCGTTCCGCTTTATTCGCCGTCTATTGGGAGGACGGTGGTGTCGGAAGAAGGTGGGAAACGTGGTGAGCGAGGGAGGGGACAGATTTCGACTATGGAAATACGGCGGAGATAGGAATTTAAAAGGGCGCGCGCCTCTCGAGGTGGAAAAGTGGTTGGGAAGTTCGAAAGTGCGGAAAAAAGGGAAATCGAAGCGTTCAGTTGACGGTACGTGTAGTTGGAGAGAACGATGTGAATATCGATGTGGTGGTATGCACTTAACCTCCGCCTAATTTCAAGTCCTGCGGTGACATTAAGGCGTGAGTCGCAATTCTTGTAATGGTTAGCAAGCGCCTGATATGTAGATTGTGTCAAGTTGAGGAAGAAACCGCGATCCCCGTACTATGCCAATGCGAGGAAGTAGCAAGGACGGGTCAGTCACACATGGGAGACGAATATCCCGAGGCGAGGCTACATGCGCAAGGACCGTCCTCAAGGCTGTTAAGTCTAATTAAAGGAACGAAGCTGGAGAACGTACTCTAAGGAAGCATTAGGACCCTAATAGATCTGAAGCGGTCGCAGTGGAACAGGTGTAATTGCCACCTCAATTAATCTAATCTAATCTAGCAAGCGTGTGGTTTATGGGATGAAGCAATTCTATACAGCCGTTTAGATAAAGCGCCTGTCGTTTGTGCGACACTTGTAATCAACACCTCACCGGTTCAGTGCATATTGCAGTCGCCTAAATGATGAGACGCTCTGTTTGGCTAACCGTGGAGACTTGCCTCATCCCATAAACCAATCCCGTTCTACTAATGGCCGAGTTAGATCGAGATTGGAATCATTAATTTGGGTCTAGACCTTACACTCGGGGTATAACACCAGCTTTTGCCTTTAAGGGTAATGGTAATGGTGAGTAAAGGGATAGTTTACGGGATGAGGCAAGTCTGTACAGTCGCCCATATAAAGCATACTACTACCTTGTTAGTAAAGGTGGAAGAGTAACAAACCAGTTGCTTGTCCGATGTTTCTAATCAGCGCCTGATCAGTTTACTATATAGTGCAATCGCCCGAACGATCAGGACGACTCCCGAGGCGTGCTTCATCCCATAAACCATCCGTTCTTGAGTAATAGCCGAGTTAGGTCGAAATTCGGATGATCAATTCAGATCCAGATCCTAGGATCGCGATATAACACCGGCTTCTGCTCTCGCTAGGTTATGGGGTTATGGTTTATGGGAAGAAGCAGCTCTGTATAGTCTCCCGCATAAAGCTTCAACATGGCCGTAAGCGTGGAACACTGACAAACCCGTTGCTTGTGCGACGTTTCCAATCAACACCTGACCGGTTCACTGTATAGTGCAATCGCACGAACGATCAGGATGACTTCGGAGTTTTGCTTCATCGAACAATCAGGCGCCTTGTTTGGATGACTATAGAGGCTTGCTTCATCCCATAAACCATCCGCGTTCTAGTAATGATCGAGATGAGATTGAGACCGCTGATTGGGATCTACATTCAAGATTCGTGCCAACGACAGGTGTATGTATCAAAGAATTGTGTAAAGGAAAGCGAGTATCCCACCATGTTTCGTCAATTGCTTCGCCATCTTCAACTTAAGAAATACTCAAACATACATTCGCGTTAACCTCATCTAATTTGAAGTCTTGCGGTGGTATTAGAGTGCGAGGCGAAATTCTTAAGGCCGCTAAGGGTACCCCCCTTTTCCGCCGATAAAAGCTTTTCATCTTCAGGAATCCACCGATAAAAATAGTCCGAATCGTACACCGGAAACGTCGATTTCGAGACGAATTCGAATCGACTTCGATACGACCATGGACCGCAAGGATAACCGCACGCAACCGTACCCTCCTCGCTTTAAACGGTTGTATATTTAACCGCCGACTTCGCCTCTACGACCGGGGCGCTATCTTAATTGAAAATTAAAATCTACGTTAACAGGAAACAACGGCGTCGTGTCGACGTTGTTCACTTGTTTTCCGCCAACGACCGGAGCGGGACGGCGGCGTTGCATCTAGCGTTGGAGATAAGCCCGCTCGACGACGGATTTATGACGGTTGCATGTTTCGTAGTCGATGTTCGGCTGTTTTGCGGTCGTAATTAGCCGGTGTGGTACTTGCGCTCCCCAAACGAGGGAGGGGATCCGCTTAATTAATTTTAAGAGTGCGGAAGTGTTTTTGGAGCGCCGTGTTGATAGTTCTCCCGATAAACCTTGAGGAGGACGGCGGAGAAGGGTCAAGAGGTGGCGGTTGTAAAGGAATTAGTGTTACGACGAAACTTTTTCATTCATCTTCAGGTAACATAAAAGTTAGGGGCGGGGGCAAGCTAATTTCAGCACGAATTTCATTCGATCGCGTACAACTTCGACACCCTTCACTTCTAATCCTCGTCCGTCGCTATTTTACGGAAACGTAAGTTTCCCCTCGACCGGCTCCCCTTTCTCCCCTCCCGTTCCCGCTCGCTTTAGATCCCTATCTACTCGCAACTTACCAGCTAGATGTCGTTGTTCCTCGTATCAGCGCTAACTCATTGATTTACGGGAGCGTAGAATCGGAGATGGAGGGGGAGTTGGGAGAGAGTTGGGGGAGGGATTGGAGAAACGGTGTGACAGATCGGAATTGCTTTACGCGAGCCGCAAGAAAACGCGGTAAGTCTAGGCGGCGGAAGACGATAGAGAGAGAGCGGAAATAGAGAGAGAAGGAGAGACGACGAGGCGGTAGTTGTCTTGTTTCGTCGCCGATATATATCGCTTTTTGTCCTAATAATAATAATATTGTCAATGGTGTACCGCCGCACCGTTGCGCGTTATTTGTGGCGGTCGTTTGTTCGCGTCGTGCTTTCGACGTGCGTTTGTCGGAGGCGGCGGGGGTGGCTCCGAGGTCGACCACAAAGAGATCTCGGTCTGTCTATCTAGCGTTAAACGTTACGTACGTATTTATCCCCCTTTCCCTCCACGTCTCTCCCGCCGCCCGACCGGCACTATGCTCTGAAATCCTGTCTCTAGATAAGGGCGCGTTTGATGGAAGTCGGGCAAAAACAATAGGTAGATATGGTGATGATGGGGAACTGTGTGTGTTTGGAGGTGGGGGGAGGCGAGTCGTAAAATGGAACGACGAAGTGATTGCGGAGGAGAAAATTCTTAAAAGCAATCTTTCGCGGTTCTACTGATTTGAAAGCAGTGGAAGCTGGCGCCTGGAACGATCCCCCTCCCCTCCCCTTCACGAAAAACTTCACCCTCCTAGAACTAGATTTTCAGCTGCTATCTAAATCTCGTCAAATTTCAACAAAATTTCGTATATTTAGGCCCTTAAAAGGGTACAACACGATTTTGGGCTCGAAACTGGGGAAACATCTGATTCGGTCATAACTGACGCTAAATTCATCAAAAATTGGAATTTTTGGTTTCAATTACCGCACAGCCACTTGTAAATTGTTTCCCCCTTGAATTAATTTCTTACTAGACACCTAGAATTAGGAACGTGCCCCATTCCCAGACAATTAAATGCGGTTAGCTTTCGTAATTTGTTCGAAAATGGCAAAAATCCAAAATTGTTGGCGCTTTTTCCTTTGTAATTTGAAAACGTGTAGGTTCACGCGTTTTAAAGTAACGTCGCCGAAATCTACTCGCGATGAGCTTCAATTTGATATGTAACACGATTCACTTTCGGATATTTCGATGTTCGACGAATTTCCAAAGGGGTACCCCTTGGAAAAATTTGAAAAAATTAAATCGCTTCAAATTTATATGAAGTTTTCGAGGACGTAGAAAACGATTTTCGGCTCCAAACTCGTTTGGTTGTAGTCGACGTTGGAATCATGAAAATTCGCAATTTATCCAGATTCTCGCGTTATAACCTGAAAATTCTTTGAGTTTCGACTAGGTTAAGTAGATAAATTGCTCACTGCGGATTTGTAGATAGTGCAGGACGCCGTAATAAGACCATTGACTTTGTATAAGTTGTGCAATTCATCCGAACGTTGCAAAAATCAACAGAAACATCAACATTTTCTCCCTTTTTGCTCGTAGTTTCAAAATTAGCAAAATTTTCTTTTCAGAAATGACTTTGCTGGAATCTCCTCGCGATGAGCCTCAATTTGATATAGAACAAGACCCACTTTCGGATATTTCAATTTTTCACGAATTTCCAAAGGGGTACCCCTTGGAAAAATTAGAAAAATTCAACCTTTTGAAATTCCAATGAAATTTCGTATACTCAAGTTTTCGAGAACGTAGAACACAATTTTCGACTCGAAACGGGCGAAATATTTCTCGTTGTGGTTGTAGTCGACGTTGGATACGTAAAATTCGCAATTTTTTCGATTTTCGCGTTATTACTTGAAAATTCTTTGTGTTTCGACTATGTTAAGTAGATGAATTGTTTAGTACGTGTATGTAGATAGTGCAGGGTATTGTAGCAGGACCATCGAATTTGGATAAGTTCTCCAATTCATACAAACGTCGCAAAAATCGAGAAAAACCTCAATATTTTAGAGGTTTTTCGCTTGTAATTTCTAAACTAGCAAAATTTTCGCTACAAAAGTGATTTTACTGGAATCCCCTCGCGATAAGCTTCAATTCGATATATGACACGACCCACTTTCGGACATTTCCATTTTTTGCAAAAGTTCTAAATTTTGGGCAAAATCCAAATCTGGTCCATTTTCGACAGAACTTGAATGATTGATGATTTTAAACTCAAACTTTATCTAACATTTCCGGTTCGATCAAAATCTGCGTCGATATTGGCCAAAGTCATAGATTTCTTGGATCCTGTATCGTTGGGGGAGATCGAAAACCGTTGATCGATTCAAGGGACCGCAATCCTTACTTTATAATATAAACAATTATTGTTCGTCTTCTATTTCTTCTTTCCATGTGATTTCCCCGCATGGATAGACGATTGCATGTTCAATCCGAAGAAGTTTCCCTCCGACGTCCAGCTTTGTTTTCAACGCCTCTTTCACCTAGTGTGCTTTCCATTGGTGTGTTATTTCTTGCGCCTTTTGCTCATCGGTAAGCCATGCACCTTGATACCAATCAAAAGATGGGATACGCAGATGAAAATCTCGATTCCTGAACCGCTGAAAATCGCATCCAATCAACGACAACCTTGACGTACGTACACGTTTGTACAGTACATACATTCGTACGTTTCGAACTATTTACCATACAGCAAAAATCCATTAAGCGACGTATCCGGACGCGCGTCGCGGCACTAAAATCTAGTTAGGCTATTAACGAGCGACAACAGCGTTCCGGTACGTCAATTAAAATTAAAATTAAAATTAAACATGCGACGGGATTATTGAGGCAAATAGTAACTGCGCGATGTCCATTTCGCTCGCGACATATTTGTGTAACTAACCGGGGGCTTCGACTTGATTTGTTAGGTCGGACGCCACTCGAAAAGGGGGTGGGGGTGGTAGAGCGGGGGATGAACGATCGGGCGAGCTGGAGGCAACGGCAACGGTCTATTTATTAATTTGGACGCGAACGCCGCGATTCGTACTTTTTAATTAGGCCGGAGCGAAGCGGACTCGGAGGCGCTCAGTTCGATATTTCGAAATATAATTTGACGCTTAACGTATTACATCGATGTAACTGACTAACTGGATAGTTGTCACGATAACCAATTGGAAATACAACCTCCCATTTGTTTTCGAAATTAAAGAATCCAATTATTATGAGGTTTGACGAACGGCACTGGCTAACAACGGAAATTGTCCGATTAATTGCGATTGTTTTGTTCTTTACTTCCGGTGCGATATGAAATCGTTTTATTAGATACATAAACGATCTGATTGGAATTTGGAAATATCTAAAAGTTTTGTTACGGTCGATTGTTACAGTTTTCTGTTTTAATATTTTTGGCCTCACGTTTGCACTTTTGCTGTAGATGGCGCCCTACTTTTGTAGATTTGTGATATAACACGCGCATTCTGGTTGGACGTGTTGGGATTCTGCCATGTAACCTTGAGTCGAACAGTTCAGTTTCCGTGCCTAATTATTCCGTTTCCGTTTTTAAGTCTCGTTTGCCGAAGATATACACGGAAATTCGACTCTCTGGAAAGTTAAATGGTATCGTTGAGAGAATCTGAAAGTTTCGCTTCCCCAATTTTGCCGTTCGAACTAATCGTGTACGTTGTACAATGTGTTTTTCACTTAACTGGAAGTGAGTCTTTCTTTTTGTTAGTACCAATGTCGTTATTTTCTCCTTTACGTTGTTATAAGGAACTAGCGTGAACCAGTGTAGACTGGTATAACTATTGTAAGCTAGTATAAAGTAGTACATCTTAAGATTTATTTTCGAGAAAATCCGAGAACTATCGTTCGAGCTAGAACCGGTCAGTTTGCTGATTGCCCGACATTTTTACATCGAGTGCGAGAAAACCCGCCATCTTGGACAACTTCCGTTCCGATATCGAATACCACGCCGTGCGGAAGTCGATAACAGAAAATAACGTTTCCCTAAGTCCCGAATTTATTTGATTTTATATTTTTTTGACGCGTTGAGTTCTGGGAAAAATTCCCCAGAATTTTGTACTTAATTTAGGGTTAGGAATTCGGAGATTTGTGTGCGAGCAAACAGAGATTTTCTTATTGTTGTAAGGGGGAGGGGGAGGGTGGTTTTCGAGTAAAAAGGGTTTTCCTTACGTTTACTGTTTAACACCATATTTAATTCTTTTCGTAGTTTAAGCGGTGAACTACAAATACTTGTCACTTGAATATATGCTTGGTTTTAATTACGTTCAGCTAAAGCTGTAAAGTGTAAACCAGATAACGAACTAGCTTAATTGGTTTTATTAGGTACACCTCAAGTGATAATGAAGTGTTGTTAAACGTCAATCTTTTGCCTCAATTCATTTTATTTTTATTTCGTTTATGTTCCTTTTATTTTACATGTGCTAGAAAGAGACGAGTGAATCGACTTTTATTAGACATACTGACAACTTTTTCCTCTGTTTTTACAGAATGGAGTGGACAGGGGGAGAGATCCATCGCGTGCTTTACTCAAAGTTGAGTCATAATTACTAGCCTGGGCATGCAATTACGAAATTAGTTACGACATCCTACATGTACACAGAACTACTCGCATACAGCAGCGATTAACTGCTGACTAGATATGAGGATGGAGAGTCGGGGGTGCTGTCGTAACTTATTTCGTAATTACACGCTGTTACCGCTGTTTGCCCAGATTAATGATTGCACACATGAGTGCCGAAGGACCTCGAAGATTAGATTTACAACAAAACGTCAACGAAAAATGGACGATTTTGCCCTAAGCTCATCCGAAATTATCAAACGTTAATACAGAACGGGCTTCTTTATCCGGAATAGAGCACTTCGTCGTAAGGGAATGTGGTTTAGTACTCGAATACGTTCCCGAAAACTTTCATTCAGCCGCCTCCCCCTCCTTCGGGCCATTCGCCCCTTATTCTCCACTTCCACACCGCAGTTCAACGCAGCAAACAACATGCCGCATTTAAATAACAAACGAACGCGCAGATAGCGCGCGACCGAACGCGACGCGACAACCGATTTCCCGCATCCATCATCGGGCGCCATCTGCGCCCTTCCCCCGGTTTCCCTTCTCCCCCAATCCGGAGAGAGGGAGGGTGGGGGGGGATAAAAACGTAAGCGATATTCACTTTGGGAACGGCGACGCGTTGACGCTTTTATTGCGCGATTCGAGTCGCTATCAGAAGACATTTGCGGCCATCCATCATTATTATCGCGTCGGCGGCGGTGGCGGCGGCGGCGTTCGTCCCGCGATCCCATAAATTCGCGCAGCGACTTCCCGCTTTTCGGACGCATTATCTGCTATTCTCTGCCGTTCACACAACGTAGGCAGGCAGGTAGTACATTAGCCGCCCCCACTGCCACCACTACCTCAACCGCCCCCGACGACGACGACACAATAAACCGTACCGATTTACCTGCTCGCTAATGGTCGCGGATGGCGGCGCTGGCGCGAATCGGCGATATTGTCGCGGAAGATAATCGAATAAGCGTGCATAAATAGAGCGTGCGATGAGCGGAGCATTGGTAATGACATCTTGACAGGTTATTATAATGTCGATTGTCACAAAACCGATTAGATCGACGAATAAATGCAAAGCGTGGAACGAGGCGAGGCGTGCGCTTCTGGAAATCCGCGTGCGAAGCTTTCCCCACGATCATATCCATTCCCCGAGATTCCTTCGAGAAATTTCGATTCGAGCTGTGGACGACCTCAACTTGAGAAACCAGATCCGATATAACCAAACACACAGAGGCTACTAGAAACGGCAGAGATGAGAATATCGAGAAGAATTACGGGAAATACACTTAGAGATCGTATAAGGAGTGAAGAAATCAGAAGAAGATATAACATATAGGGAATAAATGAGTGGACTCTCAACCGGGAAAAAAGGTGGACGATCACATAAGCAGAATGGAGGATACTAGACTGGTCAAGGTAGCAAGAGACAAATTACCAAACGGAAGAAGAAATATCGGCCGACCGCGTAAGTGATGGAGGGACAATGTTCTATAGAGGCATCAACTCACCGACGAACAAGCAAATTGCTTATAATGACGAAGAAGAAAAAGAAGAAGAAGATATTAATATGATGGTTAACAACGGAAATCTATCTATCCATCGGGCATCGCAATTTCTCGGTAATGCGCCATATTAGCGCTTACGTTACGCCGCCATTTTTGTTGCCGGAGGTCAGGATCGTGTTTCGTCATAATAAGACGCGTGAAAACATATCGAAATCATCACATCCACTCATCCTACGCCGATACACGAAGACAATTGCAACCTCAGAAACCGCGTATTACAACGTACACGAAGCGGTTGGTCGAATAATCCCTGCGCGTACGCGTGCACGACAGTTATGCGCGATGGTAATAATACGAACGAAGTAATATGGAACATGTTATGTTAATCATGAAACGGAGTTACCTACTTTACCTTTTTAGACTCTCGTAGCTTGCATCATTCGCCGATTTAGTTGACGTTTGAAATAGCTATCAGTACTTTGAAGAATTTCAACGCGGCGTCGAAAATGGAAAAATCCAGATACATAGGTGCCGAGATGGTAGATTAGCAAGGGGTAGAGGGTCGCTTTTCGTAAGATATTGATACCCGTGGCTCGTGACGTGGACAACAAGACGATGCAAGAATCTACGATTTCTGTAACGTAGGGGAGCGAACCTTTAAGAACGATGGAAAATTCTACTTCTTTGAAACGAAATGGGATGCGGAAATCTAACTTTGGAACTGGAAGGTTAAACGGAGGATGATACAAGAAGCCTGTTTCCGATTTGAAGTAGCGAACGGGGAAACTGATGTTACCATATAAACTTTTCTCAAAAAAGCCGAATTGCAAGAGAATATCTTTGATTTACATTGTTGAAGCGGCTAAGTAGGAAAAAGATCTTCCTCCTGTCAATATACAAGCTATGGATGAAAAATATAGCCAATGTAACTAATTACACATTTTGTCAACGTGGGTAATCAAAATAAGCGTGACAGCAACAACTGCAAGAGCCTGAGACAAGAAATTGTCCACTCTTGTATAATAAAATGCTGCAAAAAATGCACAGTTAGGTGTATATTGAGAAAATTCTTAGTTGAATTCTCACATGTACAAACATCAAACATATTGACACATATACCCTTACAGGTCAGGAGGATAGTCGTTCTAATAAAGTTCCTCTTTTCTCCGATACACGGTGGGGTTGACTGTGCAATGTTATTAAACAGACTAAATTTTCGTGTACCTAGGTCTAACTCTAGATGTTTGTCAACCTTTTACATTGACGCGAATAGGACTAACGTTTTAGTAAGATCTCCTATATCGCTATTGTGTGCCTACTTCAATCAGATATCCGAAGTTTGCGACATATTCGCCGATACTTTGACCCGTATAATGAATCATGCATACCACCACTTCAGTCAACTTGCTTAGACACGTATTCATTCCAGCATTGTGTGTATCATTGCCAAGTGTTTGCTTGCTGCGCTTGATTTGATTTGATTTGAGATGATATATAGATTTAATATTAGTTTATGAAATGTATTTTACCTGTAATTGGGATTTTCCTGTGGGTACTAAATATATTATTATTATTATTATTATTATTATTATTATTATTATATAGTCCTTAAATGGAGAATGGAAACTACTTATAACAAAGTCGCACTGACGAGCGGTACAACCGCGAAACGCGTCCGCGAATGATGAAAGTAGTTTTATAAGTAAACTTTTTCCAAAAAAGCCTCACTCCAAAAGAATATGTTTGATTTACATTGTCGAAGCGGCTAAGAAGGAAAAATATCTTCTTTCTGTCAATATATATATATATATATATACTTGGTGCCATACAGTACTTATCCAATGTTACTTACTTACGTAACCCTAACCCTTATACCCTTCCGGGTGTCGGGTTCGTGGAGTTGAGTCACATTTGGGGTTCTTTTCCTTTTCCTTGTGCCCTTGTGTGTTCTTTCGTCCTGCACTTGTCTTCCGATTTCCTTCGATTTTCTATTTCTTTCCACCGCCGCTCCCCTTACTTCCTCTGGCCAACATTTTCTTGGTCTCCCTTTTAGTTTTCCTGGCTTTGAAAACTCTTCTTACCAGTTTATCTGCTCGCGTTCACACAACATGTCCTAGCCATTCGAGTTGTCTCTCTTCTATCTTATCAATTTCTTACTTTATCTAATCTTGTTTCTTTCTATCTATGCTTGTGAGGAATCTCATTTCAACGCTTGTGTTTTGCTTTAGATTCTTTATTGTTGTCCATACTTCAGATTCGCATGTGTGTAATCGGTGCAGATATTTTCTTAAAAATGTCTGTTTTAATCTGTTTTGGTATTTATTTCTTGTACCCGGAAGGTACTCTCGATGTTATTGAACAATCATCTTGTAGCTTCGTTTCTACTCTTCATCTTTTCATCAAATCTCCCAACTTCTGTTCTGAATTGTCGCCTAAATATTTGAAATGTTTAACCTGTTCCATTTTTCTTTGATGTAGAAAGATTTCATGTTCCTCCCCCGCCCCGTTGCTGATTAACATGGCTCGTTTATTTTTTCCTCGCTTATTTTCATGTTTAATTTTTCCAGGCACTCATTTTCTTACATTTTCATTCAAATTTTCCTCATTTTTTGGCTACTAGAACCAAATCGTCAGCATACGTTATGTCCTATATTCCTATCGGCCTCATATTCCAAGATCCTTAAACATTAATATTAACGCCAACTATCCATTTTTAACGTCAACATTACAACGTATATCAACATTGAGGCAAAAACGACATCAGCATCAATTTAAACATTAATATGAACGTCAACTGTCAATTGTCGATTGTCGATGTTAACGTTTATATCAACACAAACGTCAAGATCAACATCAGCATTAATTTCAATGTTAATATTAACGTCAACTGTCAATGTTCAACGTCTATGAATATCAACATTGGTATCAAAATCAATATCAGCATAAATGTCAACATTAACATTAACGTCAACTGCCAATTGTCAAGGTTAACGTTTATATCAACATAAACGTCAAAATCAAAATCAGCATTAATTCCAACATTGATATTAACGCCAACTCTCAATGTTTAACGTCCATGTGTATGAACATTGGTATCAAAATCAACAACAGCATAAATGTTAACATTAACATTAACGTCAACTGTCAATTGTCAAGGTTAACGTTTATATCAACATAAACGTCAAAATCAACATCAGCATTAATTCCAACATTGATATTAACGTCAACTCTCAATGTTTAACGTCCATGTGTATGAACATTGGTATCAAAAGCAACAACAGCATAAATGTCAACATTAACATTAACGTCAACTGTCAATTGTCAAGGTTAATGTTTATATCAACATAAATGTCAAAATCAACATCGACATTAATTTCAACATTAATATTAACGTCAATTCTCAATGTTCAACGTCTATGTATATCAACATTGGTATCAAAATCAACAACATAAATGTCAATATTAACATTAACGTCAACTGTCGATTTTTAACGTTAGCTGACAATTGTCGACCTCAAAGTCTATATTAACACAACCGTCAAAATCAACAGCAGCATCAATTTCAACATGAACATCAGCGTCAATCATACGTCTTCGGCGTTTGTTTGAATCAGGATTTTTTAAATTTGCTAATAGGTCACGTATATTTCAAATTCCGGGACTAAATCAATAGCGCCAACTTTAAAACAAATATTTCACGATGCGGGAACATATCTACCGAGTGTTGTAAACTTAAACCTAAAACTGATCTTACGATAGGTGGCGCGCGTGCGTTGAATGTTTTTGGCATAGTACATATATCCTACGATAGATGGCGCGCGTGTATAGAAAGAAATTCGATTCAATTGAATGTAAATAATGACTAATGATAAGTTTCAATAAAAAGGACACGATTTAAATTGAATGTTATCATAACGAGCTTCCTTTAATTGATTATAAACGTCGCACGAACCATCAAACAAGCTTTATGCAAACGGGCGTGCAAGGTTGCTTCATCCCATAAACTAGAAATGACACACAAGAGAACCTGATGAATCCTTAATTGTATAACAAATGTCTTCCTAATTTATTTCGTAATATACGAGTTAAATACCAATGATGATTGAGAAAACGAATTATAAAGTTGGCACGCGTGTTATTTCTTACGGCGAAAAAGTTTGTTTAGAAACACGCTCCTGGGTCTGCACCAACAAATATGGCGGCGTGACCCCGCACTAGTACAGCGCATAACCGCTTTTATTGCCGTTAATAACCGGTTTTATAAAAATGAAACTGCACCGTTATTCCTTCTTTTTCGCCCCTTTATCGAAGTTAATTATCGTTTAAACACCCTCTTCGGGGCGGTATTCGTCTTTTACCCGCAAAATTCGAGCGCGAAACGCGTCGAAGTTCCGCAGCGATTACTCGCCGAGCTGCATAAACTTGCGACTTCATAAATCACCGTTAAGACCTGCACTAGCCGGCGGGCGATATTAAGTCGACCCCTCCTCCCCCTCCCCCGTAATAATAGTCCGAAATTATTCGTAACTCGTACTCATAATCCGAAATTGAACGCGGCTTACGCCCCGCCCGAATATATCGACGATAAATCCCCCAAGCACGGATCGAAATATATTAGGGAAAAATTGTTTTTTTTTTTTCTAATAGGACGAATTCGTTGTTTTCCCCTCCGGAATTTTCCCGGTCAATTCGCGTTTCCTCGTCCCGTCGTGCGTCGTGTATCGTCGTGTTTATGTGCATGTCGCAGCTTGTCTAGTTTGACGCGCGAATAACCGCCGCGTGAGTGCGTTGCGGTAGACCCGTCGTCGTGTCAATTCCGCGTCACGTACCGCGTATGTTTGCGGTAATAAAACTCCGGGGGCGCAAACACACATTACACATGTTGTAGCTTGTAGCGGGGATCGTCACGTTTGGGAATTACATGGAGCTGCGCGAATTTCGTACGTGCGGGCGACTTTTTTCGGTTTTATAATACAGTCGGTCGCTTTAGCGTAAAAAATTGGAAATTTACGATCGAAACCAACCGAAATATTATAAATATGATAAAAGCGCGTTGTTTCGTTTCCGTTACGAACGATAAGAACGACGCAGATAGACTGATTTATTCTTTCCCTTAAGATACACGTGATACCTGAGGTATGATGCTCCAACCGAAGGTACTATACCGTGGTATGGCGTAAACAGCGATAATCATTGGTGTGTAGGTCGTGAGGAAAAAATTATTGCGTTCCGTTGGAAGATGTTGGTTATATCATACGTTTTAGGCAGTGGTTTTTTCTTTTATAATAAAAGCTAATGGCGCGATCTTTCTCTAATGGCAAATCACTATCAGTGACAAATATAGAAACGGTCAAAACAGCCTATTGTTTGTATGAGGCAATAGTAATCAAGCTAGCGAGGTCAGCACCTCAACTATTTCTAATAAATGCTGATCTTGTTTCTTCTTCTGAGTAATTTCAATTAAAGAAAGAATAGAAGACATTGATACGAAGTGATACTAGAACCCTTGTTATATAATAAAGGCTGATAGCGCGGTCTCTCTCTAACTAACGACCAACCATCACCAGCGATGAAAATGGGAACGATCAAGCCTACTCTTCGATTTCTTCGCGGTAGAAGTAATTTTTAAGTTAGGTACCCAATTACCTATAATAAATTCTGAATTTTAAATCAACAAGGAAAAAAAAATTCGATGCGAGGTGACAGTAGTAGAGCGCTTAGTTCACCTAGCCGCATTCGATGGGTATATAATAAACGCTCACCGCGTGATTTCTCTCTCTCTCTCTCTCTAATGGCAAATCACTATCAGTGACGAAGATAGATAGGGCCAATGCTTCGCGTTGATAGTAACCGAACTAGGTATTTATAATAAATGCCGATCTTGCATCTTCGTCTGACTAATTTTAATTAAAGAAGGAAAGAAGGTATTGATACGAAGTTATACTAGAACGCTCTCATCGTTTAGCTGCTGTTGTTATATAATAAAAGCTAACAGCGTGGTCTCTCTCTAACTAACGGTAAACCATTACCAGCGACAAGGAGAGAACGTACAAGTCAGCTTACTCCTTGCGGTAAATCTCGAAGTTGGACACCACAGCTAGTTATGTGTATATCATAAATACCGATTTTGCATCTCCGTCTCACTAATTTTCAGAAGACATTGATACGACGTGGTAACAGAACGCGCTGTTCGTCTAGCTGCATTCGACGGTTATATATAAAAGCCCATGGCGCGATCTCATTCTCTCTCTGTCTCTCTAATGGCAAATCACTATCGGTGACAAAGATAGAAACGATCAAAGAACCCTATTGTTTGTAGAAGGCAATGCTTCGCGTTGATAGTAACCGAATTTTTGGCGTGTTGTAATAAATGCCAGTCTTGCATATTTTTCTAATTTCAATTAAAGAAAGAAAGAAGATATGGAACGCTCTGTTCGTCTAGGTGCAATCGGTTGTTTTATCATAAAAGGTGATAGCGCGGTTTCTCTCTAACTAACGACAAACTATTACCGGCGACAAAGATAGAAACAATCAATTCCGTGGGCAATGCTTCCCGATCAAAGTAATCGAAATTTCAAAGTTAGGAACCCCAGCTAGTTATGTGTAGGTACGTATATCATAGATGCTGATCTTGCAACTTCTTCTGATGTTTAAGTAAAGAAGAAGAGAAAATGGTGAGATGGCACTAGAACGCTATCTTCATCTAGCTGCATTCGATTGGTATATAATAAAGTTTGATGGCTTGCTCTCTCTTTAGTTAACGTTTTTTAAATATTAAATTATATTTCTTGTTAGACAGAAAGAACACTAGATGGAGATAGTAATGTGTTAGCGTATGCATTAGTGCTCTTAACATCCATTGACAGGCGATCAATTCCCAATGCATCGTTCTATTTCGGTGTATTTGAATTAGAAAGAACACGATATATTCGCTTTTATTAGTATTTTGCCTTATATTTTACACCGGTTAGACATAACACAATATATGCATATGCTTTTATAGAGAACCAGAGAAATGTGATCATTATCTATGTAGCTACATTCGGCTGTTATATAATAAAAGCTGATAGCCTGGTCTCGCTCTAACCAGCAAACCACTGTTAGTGACAGAGATAGTAACGGTCAGGTCAGCTTACTTCTTGCTTCCGTGGCATAAGACAATGCCTCGCGTTAGAACTAAACGAACTTTAAAGCTAGGCACCCCAGCTAGTTATACATCATAAATGTCGATCTTGCACCTTCTTCTGACTAATTCTAATGAAGAAAGGGGAGACATTATGATGCGAGGTGAGACTAGAACGCTATCTTTATCTAGTTACAATCGGATGTTATATAATAAAAGTTGATTCCGCGCTCTCTCTCTCTCTCTCTAACTAATGGCAAGCCACTACTAGTGAGAGAGATAGGAGCGACTAAGTCAGCCTAATTTTTAATTCCAGGACATAAGGCAATGCTCCGCGGTAGAAGTAATCGAATTTCCAAGTTAGGCATTCCAGGTAGTTATAACAAATGTCGATCTTACATCGTTTTCGATGGTTCTTATATAATAAAAGTTGATAGCGCGGTCTCCTTTTAATTAACGGCAAACCACAAAGTCTGCCAATTTGCTGGTGGCAAGCTAGAGGCAACGCCTCGCATTAAAATTAACCGAAATTTGGAGCTAGGCACCCCAACTAATTATAATATATGCCAATGTTCCATGTTGTTCTGCATTTTAGAAAAAGAAGGATAGAGAATATTGACGTGAGATGACACTAGAAAGCTACCTTCATCTACCTGCAGTTGGTTGATGACATTTACCATGACATTTACTCACTCAAAACGAACATGGGTGTTACAACATATTCATAGACAGCTAACGAGTTGTATGTAATAAAAGTTGATCTGTCGTTTCTTTCTAGCACCCCTTAACTATAATCAGAAACAGAGAGAGAGAGGGAGTCTTGATAGATGATGATATTAGAAATCGATTTCTGTTTAGATGGAGCTGCGTGGAACGACCTCTTTGTCGCTGATGACGAGAAAGTTTGATAAATACCGTTTGTCTTTAATCCGCCTTCCGGTGCATTTTTCTCTCTAGAATTCACGACTACGGTCTCAATCAAATTCTCATTACCGGTTGATTTCGTCGCCGGTAAACGGGAAACACACCGGAAGCGTTAATTTCGGCGCGATAAGCAGTTCTTCTCGTTTCCGCCGACGGAAACGAGGAGGCGAGGGGAGGGGGACAAGGGAGCTTCGCGACGATCTCGAAGGATCATTAAAAATTATCGAGGACGGATAGGGGGTGCTTAATTGGTGCGTCGATGTCAGCGACTTTCCGTTCGAACTTTGATTCCTTTGACGAAGGCGGAATTTCGCGATCGGCAGCCGCTTTTAATGAATATTAATTGACGCGTTTGAAGTCGAAACGGCCGAAAGAGTAAGAGGCGAGAGTTCTAACGACGCGTATCCGGTCGTCGGTGAGATTAGGGGCATAGGTAGCGTCTCTAACGAGTTGCTGGTCCCTACTTTACCCCCTTACTTCGACGATTTACTACACGGACACTTAAAATTGATTATTTTTAGTATTTGTTATTTATTGATCGTTGTGGATGTTTCAAATTTGGTTTGCTCGAAAAGGCTTGGGAGATGCGTCGTATCCGTTTACCCAAAATCACTCGACCTGCCACTACGACGAATTTCTTTCAAGTCGATTGGAGTCAGGTCGCGATGTCTCGTTGTTAGCCACGCCCTCTTCTTTTTAATGGCCTCTAACATCGAAAAATGCTTTACTTAGGAGTGTGCTTCCAAGTCTGCTGCAATCGAAACTGCGTCGGTCATCGCCTTCCCTGCCGGTTTAGACCGTCGCGGCGGTCCAAAACGCGCCCGTTCCACTGTCCTAAGGTGCTAGCTTCAATCTAAGTCACTGACACGAAGCGGTTCCTTCAAGCTCGGATTTAAACCGACCTATTCGAGCGTTCCCAAACCCCTATTTCGCCAAGATGACATTTTGAAACTGTTTCGATCCTCTTCGACTTATCAACTTTAAAAACTACCCTCGACTGTATCTGTACCGCCGAATTCTCCCCAAACTTCCCCGGCGCATATCAATTACGACCATCCACTTTACACCGAATCCGTCCTGCGGCGGTTCCGCCCTTTCCAAATCCGTTAATTGCCGCTGCCGAGTACAGACGCAGTCAGTTTCGAGTCCCCGTTTCGAATCCTCCTCCCCGAATTAAAAGCAAAACAATACGCCGACGTTGGATCCTATCCCCATCTCCTTTTCCTGTATGTGTTGTGTAACGTTTACGCGAAAGTCGAGCACGTAAGACGTTCGGATTCCGCGGTACTCGCCCCATGTTTATTTCCCCCGTCCCCCTTTTCTCCTCGTACACCCTACACGTAAGTCTGCGGTAACCGAGGCAATGGAAGCGGATTAAGTCGGAACGCGAAATTGATATATACAATCGTGGGGAGGTCGTACGTGTTCGGAGCGTTCGGAGCGTTCGCAGTGTTCGGAGCGTTCGGCGGTTTCATCCGACACCCGACATCGATGCGGATGGCGCACGATTTGAAGTAATTATTACCCCCAACGTGCGGCGCGCTAGATGGGGGCGAGGCGAGGGGGGTAGTCGATTGTTTCCGGTTAGCTACGTTGAGGATTCCGAACGCGTAACCGGGACGTGTTTTCTGTATTGCTCGAATTATTTCCCGATTTAAGTTTAAGAAATACGGCAGGAGAAATATCGGAGTGGAATTCACGAGCGTCATCAAATTTATAAATGAGTTTTGCCAGAAGCTACTGGCGCTTCGCGCCAGTCCCCAGCTACAATTCCATCGTTGGATCGCGTTTTTACCCAGACAATATTGAGTGGTCATCGACAGACACAAACTAAGCCTATCAGCTACTTTTGTGTCCATTTTGTTTTGTATGACCTTGACCTTCCCGACACAATCTGCATCGGACGCTCTCGTTAGCCCCTTCATACCAGGGTCAAAACAGAAACCTTTCCCCGGCACATTTCCAATCAACATTGATACTTTAGCAAAACAACAATGGAATAGTCCCTCCATTTCGTCGGTGCGCTTTTCTTTTCATCGTAGAATCATCATAAGCATTTACGACGAAACAGGGCGAATTACCTACGTTTCGAACTTTTCTCCTTCATCCCTCCCCGACGTTCCTCGCCATCCCTTCACAACAATGGAATAGCTCCTCCATTTAGTCGATGTGCTTTTCTTTCACCCCCAGAATCACCGTAAGCACGTATTTACGACGAAACACGGCGAATTACCTATATCTCCATCTCGATTTTTTACCGTCCTCCTCCTATGTTCCTCGCCCTCCCTTTACAACATCGGTTTCTTTCGCGTTCCGGGAGACGTCGCGTCGCGCAAAGCATAACGAAAATGGAAATATTACATCAATCCGAAACAGGGAATGAGGTTCCCGCGTCGGGGGAGAAACTTGAACTCGCATCGAATATTCGATTCGATCGCGGTGGAAGCGGCACGTTCGGAAAAGCATTTCGCTTATAAACCGGTTCGGTCGGTTCGGTCGGTTCGTCGATCCAGAGTCAATTTTCGAGAGTCTCTTTCGGGCGCTTTATTTGAACGAAAATGTACGTATTTATGATGTGTAGGTCGAGCTTGGGCGAACTAGGATCGGGTGCAATGATATGGTGGAATTTCCTCTAGTACCAGTAGATGAAGGTTAGTAAAACTAACCTTCAAGATGGACGCTAAGTATTTAATAAAAATTTCATTAGTTTGAAGGGCAGGAAATCAACAACCACCTTCTATTGCTTTCATCTGAGTTTGGAACGTATGTAAGACACTGCATTTTGCGCAATTTCTCGACGCCATCTTGCAAGTAAACGCTTCGTAGGATCGAACTTGATAGTGGTGGGCGCTGTAGCTAATCCCCAACATAGGCGCCAAATGATTCCTACAATATAACTTTGAAGTGTAGACAATCAACAAGGACCTTCAGTTGATGCCATCTGAGTTTGGACCGCGGATATGACAGTGTGTTTTGCGTGATTCTGCTTGTAGATGCTTCACAGGATTGAACTAGAAGATGGAGGGTGCTGTAGCTAATCCCCAACGTGGGCGCCAAATGTTTCCAGACAAATTGCATAAGTTTGAAGGCCACAAAATCAAAGAATACCATCGTTTGATCATCTGATTTTGGAACCTGGGTACTACAGCCCCTTACGCAATTTCACTACACGACTCCACGTGTATACACTTGCAGGATCGAACTAAAAAATGACGGTCGTTGTAATTAATTCCCAGCTTGGGCGCCAAATGTTTCCTACAGATTCCATAAGATTCAAGGGCAAGAAATCAACGAAGACCTTCAATTGCTGCCATCGGGATTTACAATCCGGGCACAACACAGCTTTCTGCGCGTTTTTCGACGCGATCTTGCTTGTAAACGCTTCGTAGGATCGAACTAGAAGATGGACAGTACTGTTGTCAATCCCCAACATGGGCGCCAAACGTTCCCAGACAAATTCCATTAGTTTCAAAAGCAGAAAATCAACAAAGACCTTCGATTGCTACCATCTAATTTCACAGGACGGGTACGACAGTGCGCTTTGAGGAATTTCTCGGTGCGATCTTGCTTGCTAATGCTTAGTGTGATCGAGCTAGAAGATGGAGGGCGCTGTAGCTAATCCTCAACACGGGTGCCAAATGGTTATTGAAAGTTTAAAACGCAGAAAGTTATGGAAATTTTCCGATTGCCACCGTTTCAATTTGTTGCAGCGTCCACGCCTTCTTCCGGCATGTCGTTTGCCGTTATAGGATAGAATTAGGCGATAGAGGTCACTGCAACGTTAACTGGGATTGATCCCATACTGGGCGCTAGATGTTTCTCACAAGTTAGCCTCGATTCGTAGTCTTTCAGCTGGGTACCCGAGTATGGCAACGTCATCGATTGGTGCAGCTCATAATCGATGCGGGATAGAACTACAGAATCCAAAAGTTATAGGTAGCTGCGGCTACGCTTGGAATCAAGAGAGGTTTAAGGTTATCACGGGTTATCCCATCTTGGCGCAGACGAAGCATGGGTCGATACTTTTACTTAATGAACTACTAAGAGAAATTTTTTCATCTTCTTCTGATATCCGTGTTCAATTGGATAATGCCTTGTCAGAGTTCGGGTACCTAGCCGAAAAGGTACGAATCGAGGGCAACTGGTAGGAAATATTTAGCGCCCAGTTTGGGATCATTCCTAGCTAACGTTGCAGCGACCTTTATCGCTTGATTCTACGCTTCTGTCCGCGATTCGTAGCGTGGAGGGGCACCAAAGATTCAGTTTAAAGGAGTTTAACGTTTAGGGGACGGCAAGTAAAGAAGGATTTGCGAATGCGGTCCAGGTCAAGGACATATTCTAACTATATCCTTCTCGGCGGCCATGTTTATAGAAAACTAACTTCCCTATATACAGGATGCAACTTGTCCCCTAGACCCCTCTAACAAGATCAATTCCCTCCTACTGATGGAAGGACAGTCCTAACACAAGCTTCGAAACCTCGATTTCGAACAAAGCATCGGCGATTCATTCAGTGGATTACCTACCGCCACTTCTATGCTCCTCGACGTCCGTATCGTCCTACTTCCGGTTCAAAGCGCGCAATACGGTCGTACCGGGGCTCGGTACTGCGACACACTCGAGGAAACGCTTCGTGAATTGCGCCTAGGCGAAGCGGTGTTGCGCTTAAAACCATGCCGGTCGGTCACTTATCGCGACCCGAAAGTCCTTTATTTCCGTCGATAACGGCGTTCGTTCGAATTCACGCCCCGTAGTTTCGTAAGATGCCCGGTCGTCCACACGAAATTAATGGACGATGGTTTTCGAGGAGGTAAGCGAGAAAGCACGGAACGTGGCGGTTATGAATTTCGCACCGTATTAACATCGTTTTAAGAAAGTAATAAATCGAACGTAGGCTCGAAATACGATCCCACGTTTCGACCTTTCCGCCCCAATCAATCCGTACCTTGCGCAGTTTACGTACGAGTAAAAAAACTCCGTTTCTCGATAGAAAAGAGGATAATAAAACTGCATCCTAACCCGGAAAGCGACCCGACGGGGGAAGAGGGGGCAGGGGTAACGCAAACCCCCGGGTCGACGAGCGAGCCGTCCGGGAGCTTACAAGCTTACAAAATATCCAATTCCTCGTACGAATTCGAGCGTCTAGTTAAGATTTGTGAGTTTTCCGAGAATCCGATTCCGCGTATCGAATATCGCCGTCTCGCTTCGTCCCTTACGCGTGCCCTCCGGATATCGGGAGCTCGGACCTTAGGCCCTACGCCCTCTCTCTCGCTATTTCTCTCTGGAATTTACATATATCCGTCCGGAACGGGATTGGTTTTGAATTTTATCGGGCGACGGCGCGTGGTAAAGTGAGTTTTTCCGAGCGAATCGCGCCGTATTCACTGACGGTAGCGCTACGATTTACTTGTCGGACGTGTCGGGTCCCCTTTCGAAACGACCTACGTAAGTAATTGGGTTCGGATCTGCCCGGAGGAACGCGAGAAGAATTAGAGAAGATGTCGGATATATAAGAAGTAACGGGAGACCGAGTACCTTTTACAAGTTCAAGTTGTTTTGGATTGCCCGGGGGACTGGAATGTCACTTGTGTGTCACCTATGAAACGCAGATACCTCACTCGACGGGGCTAACTTACATCGGTAGACCTGGTCTCGCGAGGAATTTCGTGGATCACCCCCGGTTACTGTCTACAGGCTATGCTTAGAGATGACTTATACATTGTGTCACACATCCACACCTATAGCATGTTTCGAATTAGTGTTGGAACAAACTTCTCTTTACTAACTGTTAGCCTACGTGTCCACCGTTAAGTTCGGAAGGAGACCGGTCTAAGTGCATGGCACTATAAACGACCGCATTATGCAATACTCCTTAGTGATTACATTGGATAATGTTGACACTTGGTATACGATATACCCAGACCAATGTTAATGCTGAGCACTTGGAATGAAGCCCACGATCCCGATTTCGGTCTCAGAGACCGGGTATTTGTCTACAGACATCTGGGTAGACACTACAACTGGTCCAGGGACTGGAGGACAAATGCAATATAGTGCTCGCATATATTCTTTGGAAGTTAACGAAGTAACAATTTCCAACTTATATGCATCTAGAATTCTCGGTATTTAAATAAATGTCTACACTTTTTGTCTCAGAACGTTGATTCCTTAACTTAACTTGATAACAAGTACAATATACGGTCTCTCAGACCGAAACTGCTTGTACTAGTGTAGCCTAGTCCCCAGAACTTTAGGGTCATTAAAGTTACCCCAATCTTGCCAATCTCTAGACCCGCTTGTAGTGGCACGGCTTCTATTTTTCCTCAATCGGTTTCCATCTCAAATTTTCTGACTTGTCAGGACTTTGCTGTCTCGGAGTCCGAAAGGTGTGAAGTCACTACATCATTACAGACAGTCACTTATGGGCTCCTGATGGCCCTCCGGGAAATCACGGTGACGAAACTTCGACATGTACATATTACATATTTCTGTTGAGGTGGGTCCTTCAAAGAGACCCTTGGCACAGAGACGAACTTTTACCGTTTATTATCTCAATCGATGTCGGTAACATAGTTACCTTCTATCGTAATTATAATTCCAAACTTTAAACTTTTTCTTAATTCTGTCCAATCACGAGTTTCTGACCAGTTCCGGAAATCGTCAGCTTCGAAGCTGATTTACTTCCGGCCGCAAATAACTCGGCGATAACGTACTTTACTCCGAGACGCCGCTAGATGGCGACGACCGCCGTCGAAATGATGGAATGCTCGCGGATCCGTTACCGATTGAAACGTATTATGACCGGCGACGTCGAACAGACTGTCTAACTTCGGGGACGACGAGAACAAGCGAAGAAAGGGGCGAGGGAAAGTGGGGCGAATTTGTCGATTTATCAATCCGAAACCGCTTCGGCGGCGGTCGGAATGATAGATGTCCGTTTAATTTATAGGTTTCTCGAGTTTCCCGTCTTTCCTCTTCTTTCTTTCTTTCCCGCCGCGAGAACGTGGTCAAAATATTTTTTGGGCCTCTCTATATTTATCTCTGCTATCTACTGCTTTATCGAACATGTAAATGCATTGCGTGTAAATGTTTGGCACAATCAAATTAATTTTAATTTTAAAGCGAGGATAAATATAGAATGAGAAAATATATACTTTCAAAATTTACCGCCATATAATTTTAAAATTTGATGCCTTGGCGTTTATTTTGCCACTCCTCTGCCAGGGAGAGCTCTGATTTTCGTTGGCATGGGGACTTTCATTTCTTTCCGTTAGTGTCCTGTGAGAAGATGGAAGATATCGAGTTGAATATAAAATTCCGTCGATAGACGGCGTTGTGCTATTGACAGGTGACAGGGCGCGAAATTTGAATTGTTAATGCAAACATGAAGGATGAAATTTCTTTTCTTTTGTTGTTTTCATTTCTTAACGATAGGGGCCTAGCCCTCCGTCCAAAACAACACGCTTTTCCCCTCCGCCTTCTCCCTTCTCCCCCGCCTCAACTTGGTCCATCCCCAAAATCTAGGACCACGTCCAGTTAAATTTATCGCTAGCGACCGTTGAATTTTGATGATTTTGTTACTCCGAGCAAAAATTCTCACATAGAGCTGATGGATTTTGGCACGGCAACGACGCGAAAACGCTTCTTCGTCGATTGAACGCGCGAAAGCGACGGAGCTAGTACCATACGGCGCAATTTGAAAACATCAGACACTTCAACACGAGCCGTGAATCCCCTGTTTATTCGCAGGGGCACCCTAACTAATGTTTCTAGGACGAACTGTGAATATCGCAATACGCCGTTTAGTGTTTTTCTGAGCAAAATTCGCTGACCCAGCGAATGGCAGTCTTGAAGAAACTGGAGGTGCGTTCAGCCAAGTCTATCACGTTCACGAGGATACCCGCAAAGTCAAAATGCAAAGGCATTCAATTGAAAGTAGCGCATTTTAATACTAGTAACTTATTTAAATGGAAGAGTTCGTTCTAGATATCGCTGAATTCTAAAGCGGGTTCAGCCAAAACTATTACGTACGATTTTCACGCCAGTTTCTCAAAGATAAGCAGCTTTTAGATACGCACCGATAGCCAGAAGCGAAGAGGTAATGGATTGGAGGGTCCCACGTTCGACTCTCGGCTGCCATGGCAAGCAGCTCAAAATTTGAACGTACCTGAAAAAGAGAGAGAGACAATAATTAGGTAAAATGCGTTCATCAAAGGCAATGATAAAGACTATCTTAGTATCTAAACGCGTTCAGCCAAGAAACAGGGCTTATCGACGTTTAGGCAAAGAAACCTTAAGATAATATAAAGATGCGTTCAACCAAACTGACCGATGCCTCAAAGCAAGTATATCGCTTACGTAAGGATGACGTTTCAATATTAAAGCTCATTCAACTATATTTAGCGCTTTCGAGCTTTCGTCATGAAAAAGTGTGTTGGAAATCGCTCTAGATTCTACAACGCGTTCAGCTAAATCATCGCTCCGAACTGATTTTAGCAGCGGTGATTATCGCCGCTATGAGCAACTCTTGAGTACGAAAGACGAAAGGCGCGTTCAGCTAGCGCAATAGTAACATCTCACAATTGATAAGTGCGTTCAGCCGAAACAGCGCTCACTGATATTTACGTATAAATAGGCGATTCCAATGAGCGAACGGTGAGTTCAACCAAATTGATTGATTTATATCGTTTTCATATCACTCACGTAATAATGCTATTTATATAGCATTCAGCTAAGGGTAGCATTTTCTAGCGCTTTAATCAGATCAAACCGCTTATCAAATGAAAAAGTACGTCTTAAATCGCTGTAAAATTCTAAGGCACGTTCAGCTAAAATCATAAATAAAATGATCGATTCATATCTAAAATTCTAAGACGCGTTCAGCCAAATTAACGCTGAGCACGAAGGAATAAAAACAAGTAAGGTGCGTTCAACCTGGCTTAATAATAACATTCTACTATTAAAGTGCGTTAGACCAAACCGAGCGCTTTGTAATATCTAGATATACAGAAATCCAAATAAACGATCCTAAGGATTGCACGGTAAGTTCAACCAAATTGTTCGATTCATATCGTTTTCATATCACTTACATAATAATGTTATTTATATAGCATTCAGTCAAGGGTAGCACTTTCTAGCGCTTCAGTCAGATCAAACCGCTTATCAAATGGAAAAGAACGTTCTAAATCGGTTTAAAATTCTAAGGTACGTTCAGCTAAAATCATAAATCCATTGATCGATTCATATCTAAAATTCTAAGACGTGTTCAGCCAAATTATCGGTGAGAATGAAGGGATAAAAACAGTAAAGGTGCGTTCAACCTGCCTTAATAATAACACTCGATGTTAAAGTGCGTTAGGCCAAACCGAGCGCTCTGTAACATCTATGTAGAAAATCTAAACGATACGGTTCCAAAGATAAAATGGTGAGTTCAACCGAATTGATCGCTTCATACCGAGGATTCAAGCAAATGTATTCCACCACCTACGAAACGACGATGTTACTTCAGTGCATTCAACCGAAGGTAGCGCTTTCGAGCTTGAATGAAATAACTTTTAAAGCGAGAAAGCGCGTTCTAAATCGCTCCAAAATTTGAAATCACGTTCGGCTAACTTATCGTTTGTAGTAACTTCATATTGATAAAATATTGCAAATAGGTGGCGTTGACATTTTGACAAGTGACAGGGCGGGAAATTCGAAATACGGATACGAGGGGGAAGCTAAAAACGTCATCGCCTTGCTCGTTTCGATAAACTCGGGACCTGAGAAGTAGGAAAAGATTAGGAATGGAGGAAGTCCGGTACAAAATATTGCGAATAGATGGCGTTGAAATTTTGAAAAGTGACAGAGCGGGAAATTCGAAATTCGAATGCGAGAGGGAAGCTAAGAACGTTCCCGACTTGCTCGTTTCGATAAACCCGGAACCTGAGAAGGAAGAAAAGATTAGGAAAGGAGAGAGTCCAGTACCAAATTTTGCCAATGGATGGCGTTGAAGTTTTGAACAGTAACAGGGCGGGAAATTAGAAATACGAATGCGAGACACGTAACTTAAAAACATTTTCCGACTTGCTTGCTTCAATGAATCCGACATCCGGCAAGCTGGAAAAGATTACTAAAAGAACAACGTCGAGTACAATATATTGTGAATAGGTGGCGTTGAAATTTTGAAAAGTGACAGGGCGGGAAATTCGAAATACGGATGCAAGACTTGTGCGTCTTAAAAACATTCTAGTCTTGCTTGTTTCAATGAATCCGAGATCTGACAAGCTGGAAAAGATTATTAAAAGAAGAACGCTCAGTACAAAATATTGTGAATAGATGGCGTTTGAATTATTAAAAGTGACAAAGCGCGAAATTTGAAATACACACCCGCAAAAGGCGACATCCTTTTTATTCCTTTTACGTTAGCTTCTTATTACTAGAATCGAATCGAGTCGAGTTCTAACAAAAGAAGAAACAAACGAAAAACAAAAGAATGTCCTTTTATCGTAGCCTACGTGATTGCTACAACCTGTTCTTTCCCACAGCGATTTTCGTAGTGCCGCGGCGCTCGGCTCGCTAATGCATTTTTAATAGGGTAATCGAAGAGAATGAATTATGTTTTATTGTAATGGGACGTGTTTAACAGGGTATTCGTCGGAGCCGTGCGTGTACGAGGTGATAATTTGGGGGAAATATTTATTTTGATTATTGACACGTATGTCACGTTCACGGCGCCGAAGCGACGCGAACGTTTTTTGAAGAATTTTTAAACGTGCGTTTTTAGATCTGTACCTCCTTTTAAGAAAGGGAGGAGGGGGCGAGGGGGGAGAAACGCGTGTGTTTCGTCGTGATTTCTTGGTTATTAACGGTTTCCTGTTTGCGTTAACTGTTAACTTCCTAATTTGATTGTTTGATTGAACTGAAAGTGGTAGAGGAAATGATATTTACAAAAAAGAAATTATTAGTCAGACTCTTAGAAAGATGGAGGTTGGAAGTTAACTTACTCTTAGGAGATTGATAGTGATTGCAAGAACTGCGAAGTAGTATTGCTGGTATTACATTACATGTGTAGTAAACTCCTTACCACACACAATTCTTCAATTCAATCCGTTGGCACGTGTTTTGCCATCAACGATGCCAGCATGTTCAGAAACCCCGACTATTACCGAATGGACGGCGATTTCTCAAATTCTACTCATGCAAACTAAGCTTTCCTCGTCTACAACGCGGCGCCATACATTTCCTCCTGGAAGAGGTGAAGAGATTATACCGAGAAGGGCACTCGCGTTATCTCAAAACTCAGAATCTCATAAGTCCTCTTTAAGCTGACATACCCGAAGAAACTTATGTTTACTAAACCCACATGAAAAAGGGTAAAACTAAGCGTCCCCATGGATCGAAAAGTGCCGAGTGACTGATAGGACCGACATCTTTATTTGAAAGATGCGTCTTTTTTACGTATATACGTTTCGCTTCGTACGAATCTCGCGAGGGGCGAATTTACAAGTTTTATCAATTTTAAATTGCTTCGATTTCGATGTCGTGCCCTCCGACGTATGTTTCTCAACACTTGTTGGATCTATTCCACCGCATCTCGTTTAAATCGTGTGGCTATTGGGCGTCCGGACTGTCCTATGTAGCCTTTATCAGATTCGCTACACTCGATTCTATCAATTCCTGGGCGTTGTCACCGGATTTAATCCCATAATTGTGTGATTGAGGAGTTGGCCGATGTCAGCAATATTACAACGCAGTCCTTGCAATCATTATAAATTGATTATTATGGTCGATAGATCTTTCTTGAATCGACAATGACCTGTCGAGGGCCACTACCTTCCCTACTTGGCTCCTATTCGTTTGCAGTAACTATTGCGTCGTAGAATGTGAACGTTTGGCGATGAATAAGCTGGACTGTCCAGGCCTCGGGTATGGCTTTCAGGGCTTTCACACACTGCTTCTTTGGCATTTCAGCTTCTATTGTTTACTAAGAAATTCCGCACGTAGGATTAAACCCCACTAGTACTCATTTTCGCCGCCTTCCTTGCCAGGGGAATCACCTGCAAGTTCCGTTGTCTCAACGGCCATCATGGAATGAGTCTATTGGGTTTCCCCGGTAACACCAACGCGTTTCTACATTCCTAGACGGCCCCAGATTGTCCTCGAAACTTCCGCATCGCCCTCACGACAGCTTAGCTGTCAGTCGTGATATCGACCCTGTCGTTTCCGGTACCTTCTTGTACCTCGATTCGAATACCTGCGGACATAGCTATATGACCTTGGCTTGGAACGTAGTCGCACTAGTCTACAGGTCCAGTTAAGTTAGCCGTTCACGGGAGACGGCTCTGTATGAGTTCGTTTCCCGACTTCCGAGTACGACCAGGCATCCAGCAGAGATCCTCAATGAGCACGAAGCGAGGCTTGCGCGATGGTTTCACGGCAAGTTCAGCAGATACGTTCGGTTCACCCTTATAGTTGCGGCTTTTACATAAACCGAATTTTTCAAATCGATTTTCTTCGACAAATGAGGTATTTTAGACTCAATACAACAATAAGAGATAAATGGTAGGAATGATAATTTCCATGTCTCACAGCACATTCTTATCTTCTTCGTGGTTTCGTTTCTTCTCGCAAAACCGCTACTAACAAGAAGTGACGGCGTTGAGGCCGGCGGGAAGGAGGGAGGGGGGGATTTATATACCTACGTTCCCTCAACTTACGAGTAGATTCAAACTCGGAAGCTAGGAAGTAAGGCTGGGAAGTAAATTGGACACTCAACTACGACTCCTCGGTTACTTTCTCAATTATCTTCAATCGGCCACTAAATCTTAGGAAACCGGAAAACTAGTCGATGCTCCCCCGATCTTTATGTCGAAAACTCGTCTCTCCCTCCTTATTTAATCCTCAGGACCAATCCGTATCGAACGTTTCCATTCAATACTTCCGCCGGACTATACATTCAGGTACACCGAACTCGTTACTCGACTCCACTAATTGGTCAGCGGTCGGCTAGATCCTTTCAAATTCGAGCACTCCGGGAGCAACTTCGCCGACAGCTATGCGTTGTGAATTGCGGTGGTCGACGGTCGACACTCGAGAACTTATCGAAACGTTATTCAGGTGTGGGGAGGCGGCAATCGTCTATTCAATGATGAGAGCGAGGCTAGGGGAAAATCCTGCCGTTTTCCGGTGCTGGAATTGCAAGTTACGGTTTGAAATTTTTGGCGAGAGTCACGATTGAAGCTTTGCGATGGGGATGTTACCTCCTGTTTGTTCCCGTTACAATAGAGAAAGTAGCAAACCAATCCAGCCGGTCAGTCGCTCTGTTCGAGGGCGCGGAGGAATCTCGCTGAAGAGGAAGTATTTGCGAGGTAGAATTGGAGAGGAATCCAAGCGGGAGTCGAAACCTCCTTTGGGGAGGAGAGGGGGAGGGGGCAATGAACATGTTTTTCGCTTTTGCGCCTTAATACCGTGGGAAGTTCTCGTAACGCGCAAGTTCGACGTTAAGCATTGTTATTCCCACTTAACCACAGACTAGAGACAAACAGCGACTTTCCTAGAATGTATTTGTTTTTAACCAATTTCGTGAACGTAATTTTCATCTGACATTCTAGAAAGCTGCTAAGAATATCTAAGTAGCGTATAGTTGATCACCTAACGAAAATTGCCTTGATCGTATAAATTTACGTCCGATTCACTTGCCTCGAACTACCGACTGCGCTACCCAGGAGGATTGGAAGTAACAAATTAACTTCTTAGAATTGAAATTAATTTGTGCCTCGTTTGTTTGGACTTAGCAATACTTGGATAAATAGAATCCGCTAGTATTACCGATGGCCGCATCCTGTTGCGATCTAACCCCCAATCACTCTTTCTACTATTTCTACTCTTTCTACTCACACGACAAATAGATCCACACAATAATCGGATATCAATCTAATTATTTCCTACTAGAAAGAAAAACACATTTCCTAGGTCGCCCTTTACTCAACCGGACCGATGGGGCGTTGTTCAACCCTCGCCCCCCTTTCCCCACGTCACAAAACAATCCCAATTAATTCCCTTACTTCATCTCCGGGCAAAAAATTCCGATTCAATTGGAAAAATTAATCATCCCTCTCGCCGATGTAACTCAATTCCAAAACAATCCTCCTCCCCCTCCCCCGTCTCCTTTCATTTCCTCGCTTTCCAACGCCTCTTCAGTTCCGCCCCCGCCGGCCACCAGTAGATTACTTTCATCCCTCCAAATCTCCAACTCGCAGTTAAGGGAAATATATGTTTTCGCCCTTTACTTTCTCCGAACTTCCCCCTCCCCCTCAGTCCGAAAAACAAATGCATCGGCGATTAATCATTGTCTGTTTCAACGTTCCCGACGGCGGATGAAGCGGGGGCCGCTATCCGTGTACGAGAACGCGTGTGTTTATCTTTACGATTCAGACGGTACGGGAAGGGGATGGGGAGGGGAGGGGAGAAGAAATAAATAAACATGAAATCGGAGTTTAAATTAGTTTCCGTTCCGGTTATTCCATAAAATAAGGATCGAAGGTCGCACATTAACCGTTTCGACCCCACCCCCTCGTGTACCCCGCTATTAAATCCGGGGCAAAAAAATCTGATTTTAGCGTCGATTCGCGTGTTCGAAAGAAATTTCCGTAACAAAAACAAACAAATAATCCTCGAGATGGAGGGGGATGGTATGCCCTATTCAAGATGACGGCCCGGTGTCTCTTCGAGGGGGAGGGGAGGGGGGTCGAAACGAAGTTTCGGGGAGTGCGGGTGCAGGGGTGTGGCGCGACGGAACCGCCAACGTATTATCGTATACGGAGTTAATAGACGAACCACAATCCAATTACAACCCCCACGGTTCCCGGAGTGCAACTTCGTCCTACGTCGCCTCTCGATGTGTCATGCGAAGTTTGCGTCTCCGCGTCTGATTTGCGAGTTGCATTCTCGATTGAATCGGGCGAGGATGAAACGTGATTAGGGCGCAAATATGGCGGGGCTCGGCGCTCAGAGACAAACGTGCGAGAATATGGAGAGCGCGCGTTTCGTAGGCGTCGCATCGGGGGTTGAATGGAATTGATTTATATACGAAAATTTTGCATCGAAGTGTAATCATCGAGACCGGATACACTCCCCTCATAACGTTGGGTAACGATGAAATTGCTTCTTAGGTGAAAGGATCCGAGCTTGTGAATGAATTTAACGTGCTGACCACGAATATCACCTTTGAAATCTGGATCTAATTATTAAAACCGCAATAGAAAATTTACCAATTGCGCCCCAGGAGTGAAGTTTGCTATCACTCAGGGTGCCAGCCAGCTAGTCGGAGAGGGAGTGGGTTAAATAAACCCAAAGGAAAAAGATGACTCGAAATCAAGATTCGGTGCAACAGTACAATAGACCAAGGCTACGGCGATGTTAAACTACGGCGATATCAAACTGCGCTATCCCAATATTAAAACGGCCAAGACTAAAAACTCCTAAAGAAACAAAATATCCTAAGAATACGATGACCAAAAAGGGATAAAGTGAACCTCTTACCGTTAGAACGGAGTAAAAGAAAATAAACGGTGGACGATAGAAAGCAAAAGATAGAGAAAAAATGGCTGCGGATGTCACACGTGCTCTAAGTAATACTGCCTTAATCAGCTCTTTCGGTCCTCAATCAATACTTCACACCAGTTCGGCGATCCAAATCCAAAAATGAGGCGACGGAAACGAGAAGTATCTTTCCACAAAATCCACAAACGATAATCTCCCGAGAAAAAGGGAAAACGAATATATAAATTTTCCTCCCAAAAACAGGCATCAAGGTTCCCTCTATCCGTGAGGATGAAAATCGATAATTAATCTATAACGCATAGAATCAATTATCGAAAATTAATTAAAAGCAACAAGTGTACGATGGAAATCGAGGTACGCGAGAAAAAAAAAAGAAAAAAAACGTAATAAAATGACTCTTTTGATCTCTTTGATATTTTGTTTCCCTCGCGTGATGATCGAATCCGCCCGCGTTTCGAATTTGGCACGCTTTTGCGTGAAATTTCGCTAAAGCGTCGACCGTCGTAATTGCGTAAAAACATCGAGAACCACTTTCCCTAAAAATAGGCTTATCCTCCCGCCCCCCTTCCCGTTTTCGCTTCATGTTTATCCCAAACAATTCCGTAGCCGCCTAACTCCCCGAATCATACGTCAAAACGGAAAACGTATATATTAACGTTTCCTCCCAAAAGCAGGCATGAAGGCTCCCTCTATCCTTGAGGATGGAAATCGATAATTAATCGATCGCGCATAGAATCAATTATCGAAGATTAATTAAAAGCAACGAGTGTACGACAGAAATCGAGGTACACGCGAAGAAAGGATAAAAGAAACGTAACAAAATGACTATTTTGATCTCGGAAGATGCTTTGTTTTCCCCCTTGTAATGACGGAATCCACCCCCTTTCGAAATATGGCACGCTTTTGCGTGAAATTTCGCTAAAGCATCGGCCGCCGTAATCGCGTAAAAACATCGAGAACCACTTTTCCCTAAAAATGGGCTTATCCTCCCCCACCCTCTACCGTTCCCCCTTTCCGTTTCATGTTTATCCCAAACAATTCCGCAGCCGCCTAACTTGTATACAAACATTTTGCTCTTAATTAAAAGGATAGAAATGTTCATATTTCATTCATGAATCGGTGAGTAGTGTGCCAACGCCATCTGTACATATACCCGCCCTCTCCCTTTGTGTACTACTAGGACGCGAAGCAAGGCAAACGGGATCGTGATTAAATTTTATGGGCGGCTTAGTATGCACAAAGGGCGGCTGTTCGTCGTGTGCGAATATATATATATACCTCGTGTATAGTAGTACTACGTACGATGTACATAAAGCGAGGCGGTGGGAAGGGAGGGAGGGATGATAAAAAGATGGGTACGATGGAGATGAAGATAATCATTGCGGATATAACGACGACGATAAGAGGATTAGACGGTGGTGGTGGTTGTAATAGTAAGGTGTCCTGATGTATATGTATATACAAGGGATGAAGGGGGAAGGAGACGGAAATTTGTTGTTATTAATCCATAATTTAGTCGAGGGTAGGTTGTTCTGAATAATAAAAGACGCTGTCGGGAACGCGTGAACTGCGATGCGATTCTTTTTCGAATTTCACAAAGACCGCTCGTCCCCGTCCACAGCCACCCCAGGCAAGACGATTTCTTTCTTCGCGGCGTGTGAAATTCGAGCGGATCGAGCCGCAATTTTATACGAGGCCGTAATACGAGTAGGGGATTCGTGTTCTCGAAGGGAAACGCGACGGAGGTCTTAATCAAGAGCGCGGCGTCGGAAGGGCTTCTTTTAGAAAGACGAGGCTCTCTCACGGTTCGATGATGTGTCGAGACGACGAGGAATTTATTCGCGCCAAAGAATACACGTCGCTTCGTGGAGGAAGGGAGCAGCTTGTGTATTTTGCGACGTCTGTACTTCGGTTTGATCCTTCCCACATACGATATACAGGGCGAGGTTAGGGATGTTTGTTGTGCACATCGATAGTTGAATACGTAACTGATAGCTTAGCTGATAGCCCAATAATCATTCTAAGTTGCAACCCGTCAATGGATTTTGCATTACATTTTTTATATCTACCGAAAAATTTAATAAGTTTAATAATAAGAAACTTCAGCACCTACTTAACCTAGCTGATAGTTGATTGACTATCAGATACAAAACACTACGTAAAATAACGGATTTGCTGTCAATTTATGGGAACACATCATCCCTGTTATAATTTGGCCCGAAATTTCTTAAAAATAAATGAGGATTAAATACGAGTATAATTATTGGTACACCTCGACAACTTATTTGAAAATGTAACTGATAGCTTAGCTGAGATAATCCAATTGCCACTTTAAGTTGGAATCTGCAAGCGCTTTTGTATATCTGAAGCTTAATACGAAACTCGGCTTGCTACTTGATCTTGCTGATAATCGATGGACTATCAGCTACAAAACACTAGACAAAGCAACAAATTTGCTTCCAATTTTCATGTACATATTATCCCTGTTTAAATTTGCCCCAAATTTCTCTAAAATAAATGAGGGCTAAATACAAGCACTTTTACAGATTCACACCCATAGTTAATTTGAATACGTAACCGATAGCTTAGCTGACCCCACCGTCACTTTAAATCGCCACTATTCAGCGGAATCTGCAAGCATTTTTGCATATCTGCTAAAGCGTAATACGAAGCCCGGCTAGCTATTTCATCTAGCTCATTGTGGATGGACTATCAGCTACAAAGCACTACGTAAAACAGCAAACTTGCCTTATATGTACGTGAACATATCACCCTTGCTTAATTTCTGCGCAATAAATGAGGGTTAAATACAAGCACTTTTATACGTTCACATCAATAGCTTATTTCAATATGTAACCAATAGCTTAGCTGAGATAAACCAGCTACCAGTTTAAGTTGCAGGTCGTCAGTGAAATCGGCAGCCATTTTTGTATATCTCCTGAAGCAGCTAATAAGCTTATAAGTAAGCTTGGGTAGCTATCCAACCTAGCTGATAGTGAATGGATCATCAGCTACGAACCACTACGTAGAGCGGCACATTTGATTTCAATTTATACGAGCATATCATCCCTGTTTAAATTTGTTCTAAATTTCTTTAAAATAAATAAGGACTAAATACAAGCACTTTCCTAGGTTTACATCCATAGCTTATTTGAATAAGTAACCGATAGCTTAGCCGAGATAACTAACAACTGCCAGTTTAAGTTGCAAGTCGTCGGTGGAATCAGCAGCCATTTTTGCATATCTGCTGAAGCTGCTGATAAACTTCATACGAAGCTTAGGTAGCTATTAAACCTAGCTGATAGTCAACGGATCATCGGCTACGAACCACTACGTAAAGCGACACGTTTGATTTCAATTTATGGGAGCACATCATCCCTGTTTAAATTTGTTCGAAATTTCTTTAAAATAAATAAGGACTAAATACCAGCACTTTCCTAGGTTTACATCCATAGCTTATTTGAATAAGTAATCGATAGCTTAGCCGAGATAACTAACAACTGCCAGTTTAAGTTGCAAGTCGTCGGTGGAATCAGCAGCCATTTTTGCATATCTGCTGAAACTGCTGATAAACTTAATCACGAAGCTTGGGTAGCTATTAAACCTAGCTGATAGTCAACGGATCATCAGCTACGAACCACTACGCAAAGCGACATATTTGATTTCAATTTATGGGAGCATATCATTCCTGTTTAAATTTGCCCCGGAATTCCTCCACGATAAATGAGGATTAAATACAAGCACTTCCCTAGATTTACATCGATAGCTTATTTGAATATGTAACTGATAGCTTAGCTGAGATAATCCAACTGCCAGTTTAAAGTTCCAAATTGTCAGTGGAATCTTTTAACACCTTTGGTTATCGTTAATAAGCTTAATACTAATCTTGGGTAACTATTTAATCTAACTGATAGTTGGCGGACTATCAGTTACGAAGCACTACGTAAAGCAACAAACTTTCTTTCAATTTATGGAAACATACCATACAATGTTTAAATTTGCTCGAAACTTCTCCGAAATAAATGGCGGGTAAACACACGGACTTTTATGGGTGCACAAGGACAGTTTATTTGAATATGTAATTGATAGCTTATCTGAGATAATCCGACTGCCACTTTAAGTTGTAAGTCGTTAGCGGGGTCCTTTAGCATTCTTTTCTTGGCATATCTGGTGAAACGATTAATAAGTCTAATAGGAAGTGACTATTCTAATCAGTACGTAAATCAAAACATTTGATAGTTTATTTCAGCACGTAACTGATAGTTCAGCTAATAATCCAGTAGGTAACTGATAGATTGAATTTAAATGTATTTGCATGGTAGTGGCGGACATATTTGCTTAAGCGCTAGCTTATTAAGCAGTTTAAGTAATTACCGGATGGATAACCTAACTGATGATTTAACCGATAGATCAAGAGTTTCAAATTACGACATCAAACGAGAAATTTGCTTCTTTACGTATACTAGCGCCTTATCCGTCGTGATTTGTTTAAAATTTGGGCTTATTAATAGCGATTAAGTGGAAACTACTTTCATATCTTGATCGATTGATTGCTTAACTGATAGCGTAACTGAGAGCTCGATTGATATCTTGACCGGAAAATTCTCAATTTGCAATTGTGTCAGTTACCAACTTTTACAAACCCTTTGTAACCGATAGTTCCGTGACTAGCTTATGTAATTACTAACGTAGCTGATAGTTTAACTGATTGACTAACGGTTATGAATATGTATAGCTAACTAAATGTAACTTAATTAACTGGTGATTTAATTCTAACTAAATTTATGCGATTATGTAATTGATACTTTCGAAATTTACCCAATTATATAAATACCATAGTAACGAATTAATAATTACCTTAACGAATTAACATTGTTTCTAAGTGACTTAGCTGATTGTGTAAGTTCAGAGTAAGAAGAGTTTATTTGCGCATTTAATCACTACTCTGATTTTTATCTTATAACTTATATACTTATATAGTTAATATTTATAATATATATATATATATATGTATATGTTTCGCGATCTATGTACTTATCTTTAAGGTTTGATAAAAGAGTGGATGACGTGTTATGATTAAGTAGTGTAAATCGGATTCACGTTTTATTATTCAATGATAAGTCATTGAATAATATAATTCGTACAAGTGACAGCCTGAGTCCGGTTTACTCCATTTAAAGATGACACGTTATCCACTCTTTAACCAAACCTTACTTATCTTGAAAAATTCCTCTTCTATACCACTTTCAGGCCAATCTAGCTATAAATGGGGAGTTAATACCTAATAACTGAGGTTCGACAAGTGCGTGCATGATAAGTTGTGTAGACCGGACTGACGCTATCAGTCCTCCGAATTTTAAAGGTCGTGCCTCGCATGCAAGTCGGGACGAGAGATGGAGGGACAGCGTTAGTCCGGTTTACACAACTTATCATGCACGCACTGAGGTTCGACAACTCAGTTATTAGCTATTAACTCCCCATTTATTGATAGATTGGCCTGAAAGTGGTATAGAAGAGGAATTTTTCAAGATAAGTAAGGTTTGGTTAAAGAGTGGATAACGTGCTATCTTTAAATGGTGTAAACAGGACTCAGGCTGTCACTTGATAACTTATCATGCACTCGTTTGTAGAATTTGTCTAATAACTTCCGATTTATTGTTTGATTGATTTGAAAGTGGTAGATGAGAGGACATTTCAAAGTTTATGGTTTAATACACGAAATTGTCTAGCTCATAATTTATCTGACATCTTTTTTAAGAGCTTAAGAAAATAAGCATAGGAAAGTTACATCCAGAAGCTTGAATTTCCCGCCAAATATTGGCAGTTATGCGAATTTTTGACATAATTTTGATCGAAGTTACTTCTCACGTTCTCAAAACAAAAGAATAAGTCAATAAAACTGACTGTCGATTGAATTTTGGTTTAGCACGAATATAACCTGCATATATACAGCGTGTTTAATAGTTGTTCATACAGTTGGGATTTTCTGTCGTGTTTCTTTGTTCTTCGACGACGCATACAAAAATTATACTCGACGTTTTCAAATTTCGTGTTAGATGTTGGTAGCAATGCGAATTTTTGACATCATTTTGACAAAACTTACATGTCACATTTTTAAAACAAAAGAATTATTTCAATGGAAAAGCTGACTGTCGATACATTTTGATTTGACCCGAATTTGGCCATTACGAAGCGAGGAAACCTACATATGTATATATACAGTGTGTTCAATTATGTCTTGTACTGCTACGATATCCTTTTGTTTTTCTCTCTTGCTTTCCTATGGATCACGTTTATTATGTTGTCGAGCGTATAAAACTTACATCCAAAAACTTTAATTTCCCCTCAAAATATTGAAAGCTATGCGAATTCTGACGTAATTTTGACGAAAAGTTACTTGTCACATTCCCAAAATAAAAACAATACGTTTAATGGAAAGACTGACTGTCGATTACTTTGGGTTGCATACGAATTCGATCACTACCAAACGTGAAACCTACATATATACAGTGCGTTCAATAGTTCTTCGTACAGCTAGGATTGTTTCTTGTTTTCCTTTGTTGCTTTTCGATTGGGCGTACAGAAATTATACCCAACGTTTTCAAATTTCGTGCTAGGTGTTGGTAGCAACGCGAATTTTTGACACAATTTTGACAGACGTCACCTGTCACATACCTGAAACAAAAGAGTTTGGTGGAAAATCTGATTTGTTTGTAGGGATGTCGATCGATTTTACGATTTGAATACTACAAATATTGCTCACACATGCCTTTCGTGTACGTCGAAATCATCGTCGCGTCTCGTGGCGTTATCATCATCATCCTCGTCGTCGTCGCGGAAAGCGACACGAGCAGGACCGAGCGACTACCGCCGCCTTCGCCGTAGGTAAAAACTCAATACAATACAGGAATATAAATGTAATTCCCCGACAGGCACGTTCGAGCGTCCCCTTTTTAGCAAGTCGAACCGGATTAGTGTCTTCGCGGCCGTGAAATTTCGGAAACATTCCATCGAATTCCGCCGAACGCTTTTGTGCGGCGTATTTCGCAACTTTCTTACGCGCCCCCGTGGCGGCGTCTTATTCACCATCCCTCCCCTCCCTCATCTTGCCGAATTTCCAACAATTCCTCCTCGACGTCGGCTTTTGTCTCCCCTAATGCCCTTCACTCCGTCCCGTCGGCCTTTTATGACGATCCGACGAGAAATTTTAATTGCCTACTTTTTCCCGACTTAATTTCTCTCCGTCAACCTACCTCTCTTTCTCTCTCTTCCTGTCTCGATCGGATTCCCCTTTTTAATAATCGTTTGTTTGCGCTAATTTCTCTCGACGCGCCGATTTTCGACGAGAAAAGGGGCGAAAGTCCCTCGACGACGCGACGAAGAGAAATCGTCGCTAATTTTTCCCTGTCAGAGACGGTAAGGTAATGCTCTTAAACGAGCTCTTCCGATTTTCTTTACGAAAGCGCGTCGTCAGAGACGAAAGGATTCGAAAAGAAAAATCGACTGTTATCTCTCCGTAAATAATGACCGGAGAAGGGAAAAAATTGGCGAAATTAGATCGCGATTTTCATTATAAGCTCTCCTTATTATTCGGGGAAAATCGTTAGTACGAAATTTGTACGTTCAAGCGGATTGAATGAAAAGATATTCCAGTTTGGAATATTTATTTTACATTCCACGTTTGCAAAAGAAAAAGAACGAACGAGCTAATCCGTCCGCGATTCGGATTTTTGTTAAGCTCTTAAAAGATGTCAGATAAATTATAAGCTAGACAATTTCGTGATCCATAGGAAAGCAAGAGAGAAAAACAAAAGGACATCGTAGCAGTACAAAACATAATTGAACACCCTGTATATATATATATACGTATGTAGGTTTCCGCGCTTCGTAGTCGCCAAATTCGGGTCAAATCAAAATTTATCGACAGTCAGTTTTTCCATGGAAATTACTGCTTTTGTTTTAAAAATGTGACACGTAAGTTTTGTCAAAATTGTGTAAAAAATTGGCATTGCTGCTAACTTGTTGCACGAAATTTGAAAATGTTGGGTATAATTTTTGTATGCCTCATAGAAGAACAGCAAAGGAAAACGAAAGACAATCCTAACTGTACGAACAACAATTGAACACACTGTATATATGTAGGGTACATTGGTGTCAAACCAAACCTAATCGACAGCTAGTTTCTCTTGTTTGAAGTTATTCTTTTTGTTTGGGGAACGTGAGAGGTATTGTAATGAGGTGGGGTCTGGCCCAAAATGGCCCTTTGCACTGCGACCACGTTGATTTATTGTGCTTAACGTGAGAGGTAACTTCTGTCAAAATTGTGTCAAAAATTCCCATAACTGCCAATATTTTGCGGAAAATTAAAGCTTTTGAATGTAACTTTCATATGCTCGACAACATAATAAACGTGATTCATAGAAAAATAACAAAGAAAAAGGAAAGCATATCGTCAGTTTTTTCCGTTGAAATTACTGCTTTTGTTTTAAAAATGTGACACGTAAGTTTCGTCAAAATCGTATCGAAATTTGCATAACTGCCAATATTTTGCCGGAAACTAAATTTTCTGGATGTAAGTTTTATAAATAATATATTTGATCAATGGGAAAATCCCTTCTTTGTTTTGACACAAATATCCTGCTTAAATATTCATTTGTTTTTGTTTTGACAGAAACGTCATTGATGACCATTTGTTTCCTTTTTCCAACGAACGCATGTTTTAGTAACGATTATTGTATAATCAGCAAAATTATTGTTTTCCTATTTTCTTGATAGAATCTTACTATTTTACTAGTTTCTATTTTGACAAAAACGTCCTTAATGACAATTCGTTATTGTTTTCCTTTTTCGACAGATATATTCTTGATATTTCATTTGTTTGTATTCTGGGCGAAATTTTTTGATAATATTTTTTCTAACCAGACGCTTGTTGTACAATCAACAGATTTGTTTGCCTTCCTTCTTGACAGAAACGTCCTTAATCATCATCTGTTATTGTTCCTTTTTGTTTTGATAGACATCTTCTTGATCTTCCATTTGGTTTTATTTTGACGGAAACGTATTTGAGGATCATCTGCTGCTGTTCCTCTTTTGTTTTGACAAAAGTTCTATTGATATTTCATTTGTTTCTATTTTAACAAACACGGCCTTGATAACTATTCGTTATTGTGTTTCTCTTCTGTTTTAACAGAAACATTCTGGATATTTAATTTGTTTCTCCTTGGACAGAGACGTCCTTGGTGATCACTTACTTTCTTTTTCCAAACAAAAGTGTGGTTCAACAACATTTGCTGGACAATAATATTCTAATAGAGCAATCAATCAAATTGTTTTTTCTCTCGTTTTAATAGAAGTCCTCTTTATATTGATAAGGTTTTGTTTTTACGAAAGCGTCCTTAATGACCATTTATTATTCTTTTTTTTTGCTTTGACAAAAACCTTCTTGATCAATAACAGTAACAGATGATCATTCAAAACGTTTCTGTCAAAATAGAATTCCATGAAAGGTTCTATTTTGACAGAAACGTTACTGTTACTTTTTTGTTTTGACAGAAGTCTCATTCATATTTCATTTGTTTCTATTTGGTTAGAAACGTCCTCGATGATAATTTTTTTTCAGTCAAAATTGTGCTTTAACAACTCTTCTTGTACAATCAACAACACTGTTTTTCTCTCTTGTTGACCGAAACATTCTCGACATTTTAATTGTTTTGTTTTGGCGAAAGCGTCCTTAATGACCATTTGTTATTCTTTTTTGCTTTGACAAAAACCTTCTTGATCAATAACAGTAACAGATGATCATCCAAAACGTTTCTGTCAAAATAGAATCCCATGAAAGGTTCTATTTTGACAGAAACGTTACTGTTACTTTTTTGTTTTGTCAGCAGTCTTATTCATATTTCATTTGTTTCTATTTGGTTAGAAACGTCCTCGATGATAATTTTTTTTTCTGTTAAAATTGTGCTTTAACAACTCTCCTTGTACAATCAACAACACTGTTTTACTTTATTGTTGACAGAAACATTCTTGACATTTCAATTGTTTTGGTTTGACGAAAGCGTCCTTAATCACCATTTGTTATTCTTTTTTGCTTTGACAAAAACCTTCTTGATCAATAACAGTAACAGATGTTCATCCAAAACGTTTCTGTCAAAATAGAATACCATGAGAGGTTCTATTTTGACAGAAACGTTACTGTTACCTTTTCGTTTTGACAGAAGTCTTATTCACATTTCATTTGTTTCTATTTGGTTAGAAACGTCTTCGATGATAATTTTTTTCTGTTAAAATTGTGCTTTAACAACTCTCCTTGTACAATCAACAACACTGTTTTACTTTATTGTTGACAGAAACATTGTTGACATTTCAATTGTTTTGTTTTGACGAAAGCGTCCTTAATGACCATTTGTTATTCTTTTTTTGCTTTGACAAAAACCTTCTTGATCAATAACAGTAACAGATGATCATCCAAAACGTTTCTGTCAAAATAGAATACCATGAGAGGTTCTATTTTGACAGAAACGTTACTGTTACTTTTTGTTTTGACAGAAGTCTTATTCACTTTTCATTTGTTTCTATTTGGTTAGAAACGTCCTCGATGATAATTTTTTTCTGTCAAAATTGTGTTTTAACAACTCTTCTTGTACAATCAACAACACTGTTTCTCTCTCTTGTTGACAGAAACATTCTTGACATTTCAATTGTTTTGTTTTGACAAAAGCGTCCTTAATGACCATTTGTTATTCTTTTTTTTTTGCTTTGACAAAAACCTTCTTGATCAATAACAGTAACAGATGCTCATCCAAAACGTTTCTGTCAAAATAGAATACCATGAGAGGTTCTATTTTGACAGAAACGTTACTGTTACTTTTTCGTTTTGACAGAAGTCTTATTCACATTTCATTTGTTTCTATTTGGTTAGAAACGTCTTCGATGATAATTTTTTTCTGTTAAAATTGTGCTTTAACAACTCTCCTTGTACAATCAACAACACTGTTTTACTTTATTGTTGACAGAAACATTCTTGACATTTCAATTGTTTTGTTTTGACGAAAGCGTCCTTAATGACCATTTGTTATTCTTTTTTGCTTTGACAAAAACCTTCTTGATCAATAACAGTAACAGATGATCATCCAAAACGTTTCTGTCAAAATAGAATACCATGAGAGGTTCTATTTTGACAGAAACGTTACTGTTACTTTTTCGTTTTGACAGAAGTCTTATTCACTTTTCATTTGTTTCTATTTGGTTAGAAACGTCCTCGATGATAATTTTTTTCTGTCAAAATTGTGTTTTAACAACTCTTCTTGTACAATCAACAACACTGTTTCTCTCTCTTGTTGACAGAAACATTCTTGACATTTCAATTGTTTTGTTTTGACAAAAGCGTCCTTAATGACCATTTGTTATTCTTTTTTTTTTGCTTTGACAAAAACCTTCTTGATCAATAACAGTAACAGATGCTCATCCAAAACGTTTCTGTCAAAATAGAATACCATGAGAGGTTCTATTTTGACAGAAACGTTACTGTTACTTTTTCGTTTTGACAGAAGTCTTATTCACATTTCATTTGTTTCTATTTGGTTAGAAACGTCTTCGATGATAATTTTTTTTCTGTTAAAATTGTGCTTTAACAACTCTTCTTGTACAATCAACAACACTGTTTTACTTTCTTGTTGACAGAAACATTCTTGACATTTCAATTGTTTTGGTTTGACGAAAGCGTCCTTAATGAGCATTTGTTATTCTTTTTTTTTGCTTTGACAAAAATCTTCTTGATCAATAACAGTAACAGATGATCATCCAAAACGTTTCTGTCAAAATAGAATACCATGGGAGGTTCTATTTTGACAGAACCGTTACTGTTACTTTTGTTTTGACAGAAGTCTTATTGATATTTCATTTGTTTCTATTTGGTTAGAAACGTCCTCGATGATAATTTTTTTCTGTTAAAATTGTGCTTTAACAACTCTTCTTGTACAATCAACAACACTGTTTCTCTCTCTTGTTGACAGAAACATTCTTGACATTTCAATTGTTTTGGTTTGACGAAAGCGCCCTTAATGACCATTTGTTATTCTTATTTTTGCTTTGACAAAAATCTTCTTGATCAATAACAGTAACAGATGATCATCCAAAACGTTTCTGTCAAAATAGAATACCATGAGAGGTTCTATTTTGGCAGAAACGTTACTGTTACTTTTTGTTTTGTCAGCAGTCTTATTCATATTTCATTTGTTTCTATTTGGTTAGAAACGTCCTCGATGATAATTTTTTTCTGTTAAAATTGTGCTTTAACAACTCTTCTTGTACAATCAACAACACTGTCTGTCTTTCTTGTTGACAGAAACATTCTTGACATTTCAATTGTTTTGTTTTGACGAAAGCGTCCTTAATCACCATTTGTTATTCTTTTTTGCTTTGACAAAAACCTTCTTGATCAATAACAGTAACAGATGATCATCCAAAACGTTTCTGTCAAAATAGAATACCATGAGAGGTTCTATTTTGACAGAAACGTTACTGTTACTTTTTCGCTTTGACAGAAGTCTTATTCACATTTCATTTGTTTCTATTTGGTTAGAAACGTCTTCGATGATAATTTTTTTTTCTGTTAAAATTGTGCTTTAACAACTCTTCTTGTACAATCAACAACACTGTTTCTCTCTCTTGTTGACAGAAACATTCTTGACATTTCAATTGTTTTGGTTTGACGAAAGGGTCCTTAATGAGCATTTGTTATTCTTTTTTTGCTTTGACAAAAACCTTCTTGATCAATAGCAGTAACAGATGATCATCCAAAACGTTTCTGTCAAAATAGAATACCATGAGAGGTTCTATTTTGACAGAAACGTTACTGTTACTTTTTTGTTTTGACAGAAGTCTTATTCATATTTCATTTGTTTCTATTTGGTTAGAAACGTCCTCGATGATAATTTTTTCTGTCAAAATTGTGCTTTAACAACTCTCCTTGTACAATCAACAACACTGTTTTTCTTTCTTGTTGACAGAAACATCCTTGACATTTCAATTGTTTCTGTTTTGACAGAAAAAGTCATTGATGATATCTGTTACTGTCTTTTTTTACGAAAACCTTGATATTTCATTTGTTTTTATTTTAACAGAAACGTCCTTGATAACCATTTGTTATTGTTTTTATGTTGACAGAGACATACTTGATATTTCATTTGTTTCTATTTGGAGAGAGACGACGGGGTGATCATTCTTATTTTCATTTTTCTATATAAAATTATGGTTCAACAACGCTTGCTGGGTAGATGGATCTTTGTGATGGAAGCTCTCTTCATATCCATAAGGTTTTGTTTTGACGAACACGTCTTTAGTAATCGTTTGTTTCTCTTTTAACCATCATTTGTTTTTCATTCCTTTTTTGTTACTACCGGCTACTTTCCAATTGCAACAATTCGAACTAGCAAATCTACGAAACTATCAACCGCTCCCCACCCTCGTCAAATCCGAAGACGGGGATAGCGGTCAGGGTTACACCCACCACTATGCCCTTAACTGAAAAAGAAAAAAAAAGGGGGGGAATAGAACGAAAGAGGGAACTCTTTCCTAAACCCTCTTCCGAGATTACTTCCGCCAAAATCGATACGTAATCCGGAGTTTTCAGCGCAATAAAAGGGGTCTCCTCCTCTGTTTAATCTAAAGCGCTCGCAGCAACAAATGTAATTATCGGCGACGAGGTCGGCCTTCGACGGGAAATCTCCTCGTAGTATCAACGATTGGCCCTTCTCCCCCTCCCCCCATACACTTTCTTCGGGCCGTTGCGATAGTGTCGGTAATAGAATTAGGTGTAATTCGCCCCGGGGCGCGGTCGTTATCCGACAAATAAAAAAGAACCCTCCGGGGGTGGATTGGATGGACGAGGGACGGGGGTCTTAAAAAATCGGAAGGCGATTTCGCGTGTAATTACGCGTAATTGCAGTCGTAATCCGATCGGAATTCAAATTGGTTGTTTCCGGACTGGGGAATGAGGAGGTAAGAAACTGGGGGAGGGAGTAAGGAGAATTTGGTGGAAGTACTACTATCGTTCGTGGCAGATTAGGGGTAGGGGTGAGGAAAATCGAAATTCAAGCAGAATCTTTTGTTGGTTTCCCTGACACTTGAGGTGTATCAAAAAAGGAAACAACAATCAATTAAGCTAGTTCGTTATCTGGGTAATACGCTCACGCCAACCGGTGAAATTCCAGCGGCTTTATAGCCACGTTTCAGCTTTAGCAGAACGTAATTAGAAACAAGTATATATTCAAGTAACAAGTACTTGTAATTCCCCTCATAAACTACTAAAAGAATTAAATATGGTACTAATTAGCAAACGTAGCGAAAAACACCTTCTTTTTAACTCGAAGACAAATCCGAATTTGCGGGCAAAACAACATGGAGGATTAGTTTGAACAGCAAAACTCGGGAAACGGAACTTCTAACGATACTACACACTTCCCTGGCGTCGAATTTCCGTGTATATCCTAGAAAACGAGATTCAAAAGCGATAACGGAAATCGATCTGTTCCCATTCAACGCCAATACGTCCAACTACAATACGCGAATTGTACCACAAACCCACGAAAGCGGGGCGCCATATATGGCAAAAGTGGAAACTGTAACAATCTGACTGTAACAATCAACCGTAACAGAACGTTCTGGCGCACATAAAATTATAAGAATTTTAGAAACGGAAATTGGGGGAAACCGCATGAAATAGGATGTTCTAGAAAGTTAGAAGGACAAACAAGGTAGTAAACCTACGATTCGAGGTAAGGTCAGTACAACTGGGAAAATCTAAAGTTCCAGCAATGCTGTCCCTTCTAGGTAAAGAGGTACCAAAATTGCTGTTGGAATTTAACAAGGTAGTTTGCACATGAAACGTGACAAAGGACGGAAATTTTCCACGATAATGTAGTATAATAATACTCCAATGGTTAATTACCATTAGAAAATTCATCATTTATTACAATTCAATATATCAAAATTCACAGTTAATGTTGGGGTTATGGTTTTCAATTGTCATTCGGTGTATTTTGGGGTTCTATTTATACCTTTTCGACACCGCGCCTACCACCTTTTGAGCATTTTATTACCCTGCGGATGTTAGCTTCTTATTTTAACTCCAGCCAGAGACGTTTAATGGGAGAAACAAATGTCACTAGAAATAAAATTAATAATTATTATAAAAAGCAACGGTTAATAAACAGAAAAGCATTTAGACACATACATACAACACCTTTACATTACAGGAATTCATGAAAAATTACTGGAAATAATCAAGGATACATCGACATTCAATACAGGTTTCTATAACAACGATATACCTGGATGAACTAGAGTCAAGGTGAATTAAAGTTTTCGTTTCGTGGACAACTTAGAAATACAGCAGTGTAGTCCTGGTTTCCAAAAATAAATAAAACGTTTGTTTGGTTAACGACCAAGAAAATTGACAAGATAGATAAGTCAACAAATAAGTCAATAAATATATTTCGAATAAAAGGGTTTTAAAAAGAAGTACCAGTGGATAAAGGAACCTCACCATACCGGAGAAGATAGAATCTAAGAAGGGGAAGAATCCATAGAAATTAAAGGTACATCGAGAATAGAAGTTAAGAGAGGAGGTATAGGAAGAACCATCATCGAATGAAAGAAATTACACTCACACACACACACACACACAACACTAGGTAATTATCTTGATTTTATGTTAAATATTTCTCAAAATTTATAAATATAACTTGTCATAATTTATGCTTTTTATATCATTAATTAAGAGCTAAAGAAACCGTCGGTGATACCCACGTTTCGACTAACATTTCGGCGTGGCTCTTCGATCTCTTACAAATCGTAGAATACCCAAACAGAAAGCCTTCGGTGATACCCACGTTTCGAATGACATTTCGAAATACCCTTTTCCCTCTTTTCTTCTCCCCACCCTCAAGAAACCGTAGAATACATAATTTCGGCTAACAACAACAAACCCGATGTACCCCCTGCCCCTCAGTATTTTCGACGGTTCTAACGGACAGTTTGCGAAGCCCTTCGTGCGAGAAACCGCGCAGCTCGTTATCGGGACGACGATCGTCGGATAGGAAATATCAAAAGGCCTCCTCTTCGCATGTATATTTAATTGCATTCCGAGGGGGGACGATAATCGACACGTCGTTCCCTTTTCAAAAGCGGTGCCTTTAACGCGACAGGCTTTCAATTTACCGGGCAACCCGCAAGTCGCTCTATAGATCGGACGTCATTTTCTGGGCTTGCGGAGAGGGTAAATATAATTTCCGCGGCAGCCGACCCCTTTTGTTTACACGACGTCGAATTAAACTACCCTCGTAGTTCAAAGGGAAGAGGTCGTTTAATCGGGGAGAAGTCAAGGTATGTATATGATCTGTACAGTGTATGCGTGGGTACTAACGGAATAAGGGATTTACGTAGTAGAGTGGTTTAGATACCAAAGGGGATGAATTCCATAGTATGAAACAAATTTCCCACCGACTTCAGGTGATGGTAAAGACCCTCCCCGCCCCATTATGATGTTGTATGTCGTTTCGTAATCCGATTCCCTTTTTGTATCATTAGTTATCGTTTTGCACACCCTCCTCCCCGACCTGCGTCCTACGCCTTACGCTGTAATTGCCCGATCGTTTCTGCTTGTCAACAAATGTCATCAGAAGATGATCTAACCGCCATCGCTACTTGCTTCTCAAAACCGTCCCCTTTCAATTGAATCTGTATTTCGACGGTACATAACCAGCCCTGTATATCTACTAATATTTATCATTTATATTGAGTTGACGTCTAAGAAAAATGCGTATTTAAGTACATATCGGGGAAATTTCTTAATCGGATATCTCATATGTACAGAAATCGCACGTACTAGCATATATAGCGCTTATCTGGAAAATGAAAACTACTTCTCGCAAAGTCGCACTGATGAGCGGTATAACCGCGAAACCCGTCCACGAATGGTGAAAGCACTTTTCCAATTACACAAAAAAGTAAACAACAAAAATCTTTATTTGAAACACGCTAAAATGAGATAATATCAATGCAAGTTTGATCAGTGAATGAAGTACTTGTCAATTGACTATTGTGTCGGGGAGTCCAAGAGTTTGATTTCTCTGTCTTTTTCTTTATTCAGTATTCAATGAGGAATTTTTTTTTCTGTTTACTTGGCAATAATGGACACGTTCCGGTAAGATGGTGTTTCGTAGGGATCCTATTGTCGGAAGAAACATTTTGTTGGTTGTTTCTCTAAAATGGTACTATTGCGTTTGGAATACATGTATGCAAGGTGTAGAAAGAATTCACTTGTAAAAAACGAATCCTCTGCGTAGACATTTTCACTGATGATGGACCGAGTCTGATAGCTTGATACCTTACCTTTACTTAACGAAAACATGAAATTTGCAGCCAAAAAATGAATAAGATGGAAGATATAAAACCGTCTAACAATAATTAGGACATATACAGGATGTAACTGTGACTCCTTCGCAAAAGAAAATAAGGAACTGATGATTCTTGAAGTTTCATTGTGAGAAGGCATATTTCATTGATTGCTTCGCCGAAATTTTATTGTTGTATATCTATACAGGCTGTGGCAAGGATTCTGTTGGAGAAACAATTATTTTGCGAGGACACTTTTATCGATGATTAATGGATAGGTTGGTACCTATTAACTTAAAAAAGATATTTACAACCGACAGCGAAAATGACGGGAAGTATAAAACCAACTAACAACAATTAGACATATACAGGGTGTAACAGGGACCCATTTGAGGAAGATAACAAGAAATCGCTGATTCTTCAAATTTTATTGTCGGAGCAATAAATTTGTTAATTGTCTGGCTGTCATTTGACTGTTGCGATCAGAATATATGTATATAGGGTGTGGAAAGAATTGCGTTGGAGAAACAATTGCTTCGCGAGGACATTCTTATCGATGATTGACTGATAGGTCGGTACCTACTTACTTTAAAAAATGATTTCTACAACAGAAAGAGAAAATGACGAAAAGTATAAAACCAACTAGCAACAATTAGACATATACAGGGTGTAACAGGGACTCATTTGAGAAAGAAAATAAGAAACCGCTGGTTCTTCAAATTTTATTGTTCGAGCAATAAGTTTGTTAATTGTCTGGCTGTTATTTGACTGTTGCGATCAATATATATGTATACAGGGTGTGGAAAGAATTGCGTTGGAGAAACAATTGCTTCGCGAGGACATTCTTATCGATGATTGACTGATAAGTTGGTACCTACTTACTTTAAAAAAATGATTTTTACAACAGAAAGAGAAAATGACGAAAAGTATAAAACCAACTAGCAACAATTAGACATATACAGGGTGTAACAGGGACCCATTTGAGGAAGATAACAAGTAATCGCTGATTCTTCAAATTTTATTGTTCGAGCAATAAGTTTGTTAATTGTCTGGCTGTTATTTGACTGTTGCGATCAGTATATATGTATACAGGGTGTGGAAAGAATTGCGTTGGAGAAACAATTGCTTCGCGAGGACATTCTTATCGATGATTGACTGATAGGTCGGTACCTACTTACTTAAAAAAATTATTTCTACAACAGAAAGAGAAAATGACGAAAAGTATAAAACCAACTAGCAACAATTAGACATATACAGGGTGTAACAGGGACTCATTTGAGAAAGAAAATAAGAAACCGCTGGTTCTTCAAATTTTATTGTTCGAGCAATAAGTTTGTTAATTGTCTGGTTGTTATTTGACTGTTGCGATCAATATATATGTATACAGGGTGTGGAAAGAATTGCGTTGGAGAAACAATTGCTTCGCGAGGACATTCTTATCGATGATTGACTGATAGGTCGGTACCTACTTACTTAAAAAAATGATTTCTACAACAGAAAGAGAAAATGACGAAAAGTATAAAACCAACTAGCAACAATTAGACATATACAGGGTGTAACAGGGACTCATTTGAGAAAGAAAACAAGAAACCGCTGGTTCTTCAAATTTTATTGTTAGAGCAATAAGTTTGTTAATTGTCTGGCTGTTATTTGACTGTTGCGATCAATATATATGTATACAGGGTGTGGAAAGAATTGCGTTGGAGAAACAATTGCTTCGCGAGGACATTCTTATCGATGATTGACTGATAAGTTGGTACCTACTTACTTTAAAAAAATGATTTCTACAACAGAAAGAGAAAATGACGAAAAGTATAAAACCAACTAGCAACAATTAGACATATACAGGGTGTAACAGGGACCCATTTGAGGAAGATAACAAGTAATCGCTGATTCTTCAAATTTTATTGTTCGAGCAATAAGTTTGTTAATTGTCTGGCTGTTATTTGACTGTTGCGATCAGAATATATGTATACAGGGTGTGGAAAGAATTGCGTTGGAGAAACAATTGCTTCGCGAGGACATTCTTATCGATGATTGACTGATAGGTCGGTACCTACTTACTTTAAAAAATGATTTCTACAACAGAAAGAGAAAATGACGAAAAGTATAAAACCAACTAGCAACAATTAGACATATACAGGGTGTAACAGGGACTCATTTGAGAAAGAAAATAAGAAACCGCTGGTTCTTCAAATTTTATTGTTCGAGCAATAAGTTTGTTAATTGTCTGGCTGTTATTTGACTGTTGCGATCAATATATATGTATATAGGGTGTGGAAAGAATTGCGTTGGAGAAACAATTGCTTCGCGAGGACATTCTTATCGATGATTGACTGATAAGTTGGTACCTACTTACTTTAAAAAATGATTTTTACAACAGAAAGAGAAAATGACGAAAAGTATAAAACCAACTAGCAACAATTAGACATATACAGGGTGTAACAGGGACCCATTTGAGGAAGATAACAAGAAATCGCTGCTTCTTCAAATTTTATTGTTCGAGCAATAAGTTTGTTAATTGTCTGGCTGTTATTTGACTGTTGCGATCAGAATATATGTATACAGGGTGTGGAAAGAATTGCGTTGGAGAAACAATTGCTTCGCGAGGACATTTTTATCGATGATCGACTGATAGGTTGGTACCTACTTACTTTAGAAAAATGATTTTTACAACGGAAAGAGAAAATGACGAAAAGTATAAAACCAACTAGCAGCAATTAGACATATGCAGGGTGTAACAGGGACTCATTTGAAAAAGAAAACAAGAAACCGCTGGTTCTTCAAATTTTATTGTTGGAGCAATAAGTTTGTTAATTGTCTGGCTGTCATTTGACTGTTGCGATCAGAATGTATCTATACAGGGTGTGGAAAGAATTGCGTTGGAGAAACAATTGCTTTCCGAGGACATTCTTATCGATGATTGACTGATAGGTCGGTACCTACTTACTTTAAAAAATGATTTTTACAACAGAAAGAGAAAATGACGAAAAGTATAAAACCAACTAGCAACAATTAGACATATACAGGGTGTAACAGGGACTCATTTGAGAAAGAAAACAAGAAACCGCTGGTTCTTCAAATTTTATTGTTGGAGCAATAAGTTTGTTAATTGTCTGGCTGTCATTTGACTGTTGCGATCAGAATGTATGTATACAGGGTGTGGAAAGAATTGCGTTGGAGAAACAATTGCTTTCCGAGGACATTCTTATCGATGATTGACTGATAGGTTGGTACCTACTTACTTTAAAAATATTAAAATTTGGAACCGCCAACGAGAACAATTGAAAATATAAAGCCATCCGAGAATAATTAGAGATATACAGGGTGTGATAGGGGCTCCTTTGAGAAAGAACATAAGAAACTGACGATTCCAAATGTTCTATTATTGGAAGGATAATTTTCTTAATTGTTTGGCTGTCATTTGACTGTTGCGATCAGAATGTATGTATACAGGGTGTGGAAACAATTGCGTTGGAGAAACAATTGCTTCGCGAGGACATTCTTATCGACGATTGACTGATAGATTGGTACCTATTCGCTTAGACAAAAAATTGAAATTTGCAACCGCCAACGAGAACAATTGAAAATATAAAGCCATCCGAGAATAATTAGAGATATACAGGGTGTGATAGGGGCTCCTTTGAGAAAGAACATAAGAAACTGACGATTCCAAATGTTCTATTATTGGAAGGATAATTTTCTTAATTGTTTGGCTGTCATTTGACTGTTGCGATCAGAATGTATGTATACAGGGTGTGGAAAGAATTGCGTTGGAGAAACAATTGCTTCGCGAGGACATTCTTATCGACGATTGACTGATAGATTGGTACCTATTCGCTTAGAAAAAAATTGAAATTTGCAACCGCCAACGAGAACAATTGAAAATATAAAGCCATCCGAGAATAATTAGAGATATACAGGGTGTGATAGGGGCTCCTTTGAGAAAGAGCATAAGAAACTCATGATTCCTGACGTTCCATTATCAGAAGGATAATGTTATCAATTGTTTCGCTGGAATTGTATTATTACGATTAAAATATATTTATACAGGGTGTTACAAGGATTGCGTTTGAAAAACGATTGCCCCGCGAGGACATTCCTAGTGCTGATAGACCGATTCTGATAAATCGGTAGTTGACTATATTAAAAATTTGCAACGCTCAACGAGATGGAAAATGTAAGATATATTTAGCAATAATTAGACACATACAGGGTGTGGACAGGGACTAGTCGGAAATGAAGGCTTCGTTAGCGTTAGCGTTAGCGGGAAACTTGTAGCCTGAATCATCCGCACAGTCATTGCTTTATTTCCTTCTCCGTTCGTCACTTGTTTATTTAAGCAATTACGCTGCCTATCGTCGTTGCGTCTGTCTAACGATATTTACCCTAACCAACGGCCGGTTTCTTTTCGTCGACGATTCAAATCCGAACCGATTCGTAAACAGACAATAACGTCCATCTCGCAACTATCGCAGTCTCCCGCTCCATTTTACCAGAACGGCGCGAGTAAAACATAAACCAGAATTGTACACGGACGGACGTACGTATACATACGTTAGAACGCGGATGGTGGCCCGGTCGGTCGGTCGTTCTCCGCAGGAAATTAAACAACTGGCCTGCCCGAAACAGACCGGACTTGCGAGGCAGGCGCGGGGCGGCAGGAAATCGCCTCGGGCAATTTACTGCGAACGAAGATAGCAAACTCGAGTCGTTTATCATCTAGCGAGTAGTATGTTATAGTAGTAGTAGTAGTAGGAGCGAGTTTCGACAGCGCGCAGCGCCGAAGCGGCAAAAGAAATAGAAAACATCGCGCGAGATTTTTCCTCTTTTTTCTCCATTCCTCGTTTTTTTATTTCGTTCTGTTTTCGAGCTAGCTTACCAGCAGGCTTGGTTGCTTGTTTCTGTTTTGATGGGAGGGAGGGAGGGGAAGGAAGCGCGGCCCGGCGGCCCACGGGTAGGGAGCGTAGCTCAGCGGTAACCATTAGTTATCCGTCGATGCGATTTTTATTGCTTTTTCCACGAGGGTACATAAGTTCTTCGTCGCTCTCCGCGCCGCTAAGTTTCATTATTTATTAACGTATTGTCCGCGATAAATCTAGTAGGCGTTTTAATACGCTCGACGTGATAAATTCCTTTCGAAGCTGCGGCGATTTCGCGAGATGAAATAAACATTTCCGCGCGATAAATTCGATCTCGAATTAGTTCCCCCTTTTCTATAAACTTTCCGCGCGCTCGTGCCCAGGAGGCGAGGGGGGGATAGAATTTTTATTTCCGAATCGACCGTCCGGGTCACCGACGGATGATATTTCGACGGGTCTTTTCGGAGAACGAGATCGTCGGCGTCACGGTCCGTTTGAGAAACGAACTAATGAATCCTGGCCCGCGCCATTACGATATTATTATTCGCGGTAATTCCCCTTCGGGAATGGGACGTCGTAGTTTGCAATCTAATTGGCGACCGGCGACTGCTGGAAATGTCCCGTTTCAGTTCGAACAAATTTGCGAAAATTCGCTCGTTGTGAGAAATCGCTTTTTTCTTCTCAATCTCAATCTACAAATGCTTTCTAAGAATGCTATTTTCGAGAGCCAAAACCGACGTTTCTTTGCTTTTTCCTCGAAGTTTAGGCAAATTACTAATGACATCCGCGTTCAGTCGTCTCAGTATGCTATATAATAATAATAATAATAATAATAGTAATAATAATTAATTAATTAATTAATATTTTTACGAAATTACCGCTTATTACTACGAAACCGGAAATAATTCACTAATTCTTAGCTCATAACCGTTTTTTACGTCCTCGACTGTACAATTATCCGTAATTTGATTAAAATCCAAAAATGTTTGAATTTTGTCAATTTCTTCCATGTTCGAATTTCTGCAAAAAATCAAAATATCCGAAAGTTGGTCGTGTTATATATCAAAATGTACCTCTTCGTGAGTAGATTTCGGGCAAATCATTTGCGAAGCCAAATTGTTAATGGTCTTCAAATTACAGGCGAAAAATCGCGGAAATTCTACGTTTTATTGCTTTTTCTTTAGAAGTTGAGGCAAATTACGAAATATAATCGCGGTCTGGTGTCTCAATATGATACAGTCTGTCATAAGTGAGCGCTAGGCTTACAATTTCTTGACTTGGACTAGTCGGAATTGGAGCAAGTTTTAAGGAATCGCTTGCAAACTGCAAAAAACAGCAATTTTCGCGAAATTACCGCTTATTACGATGAAACCGGAAACAGTTCACTAACTTTGAGATCATAGCTTGTTTGTACGTCGTGACTCTACAATTAGACGTAATTCGGTTGAAATTAAAAAATGTAGTTTGGAATATGTTCAATTTTACTCAAGTTTTCGAAGGGGAAATTTCGAAGAAAAACAAAATGGCGGGAAGTGGGACTTATTACACATCAAATTAAAGCTTTCCACGTGCAGATTACAGATAAAATAATTTCCGAAGCGAAGGACGTGTTATTCAGGAAATATTCAATTAGAGAGGGAAAAGAGGGCGTGGACAAAACACTTTTGTTCGCTCTAACACCCAAGCGAAGCAAATTTCGTGGATTTTGACGTGAAAATCGTATTCTACGCCCTCAAAAACGTATATTCGCAACGTTTCGCCTAGCTTAGAACATAATGTTGGATTTTTTCAGATTTTCCAAAGGGATACCCCTTGGATATTTCGAAAAAACAAAATGTCGGGAAGTACGACTTATTACAGATCAAATTAAAGCTCTTCTCGTGCAGATTACGGATAAAATAATTTTCGAAGCGAAGGACGTGTTATTCAGGAAATATTCAATTAGAGAGGGAAAAAGGATTGCGGGCAAAGCACTTTTGTTCGCTCTAACACACAAGCGAAGCAAATATCGTGGATTTTGACGTCAAAATCGTATTCTACGCCCTCGAAAACGTATATTCGCAACGTTTCGTCTAATTTGGAACATGATAAATTTTTCTGAATTTTCAAAGGGGTACCCCTTGGATATTTCGAAAAAAACAAAATGTCGGGAAGTACGACTTATTACAGATCAAATTAAAGCTCTTCTCGTGCAGATTATGGATAACATAATTTTCGAAGCGAGGGACGTGTTATTAAGAAAATATTCAATTAGAGAGGGAAGAGGGATTGTTGATAAAGCACTCTTGTTCGCTCTAATACTCAAGCGGAGCAAATTTCGTGGATTTTAACGTGAAAATCGTATTCTACGCCCTCGAAAACGTATATTCGCAACGTTTCGCCTAATTTGGAACACGTTGGATTTTTCTGAATTTTCAAAGGGGTACCCCTTGGATATTTCGAAAAAAACAAAATGGTGGGAAGTATGACTTATGACACATCAAATTAAAGCTCTTCTCGTGCAGATTACGGATAAAATAATTTTCGAAGCGAAGGACGTGTTATTCAGGAAATATTCAACGAGAGAGGGAAAAGAGGATTGCGAGCACAAAGCACTCTTGTTCGCTTTAACACCTAAGTGAAGCAAATTTCGTGGATTTTGACGTGAAAATCGTATTCTACGTACTCGAAAACGTATATTTTTACAACGGTTTGCCTAATTTGGAACTTGTTCAGTTTTTTTGAATTTACAAAGAGGGTATCGCTTGGAGATTTGGAGAAAAATCAAATTATAATAAATTTCAAGACGGTAACCCAAAACTACCGGCTTCAACTTCAAAATTCGTATTTATCCGATTTATTCCGAAAATTTACATTACCATCATCAAGAGATTAAGCCTCGAACCGCATTTCGGTTATCGTTCCTCGAATTCCGGACGTAATCGACTAATTTCCGCCCTATTTTACGTATCTCGAAGGTAAGGAGGTAGTTCCAGGTGGTTTGCCGAACTTAAACCTTAATAATTAATTATGCAAGACGCGACGTTTCACGGGGTTAGGATGGGGAAGGAGAGAGGGCTTTCGTTCTCGAGGGGGACTCCCGGACGTGACGGATCGCCTTAGTCGCTGTTGTCGACTTGCGGCAAACGTAGTGGTGGTCCCAATGCACTTGACGCATTTGGAAAGGACTTCGGACGGCGCGGTCGGGTGGTCTGAAACGATGCGGTCCCTCGACGGTGATTGATTAAGATTCCGATGTTAGAGTACGGGGAAACGAGCGACTAAAGTTATTGCGCGTGTAAGATGAAGAAGAATTTCCGATTATGACTCATTTTTAGACCTAACTGATACTTTTAACTCAATTCTACACTTGGGCGTCCATCGAGGCTGGAATAAAACGTCACGAAACAGTCGAAAGATGTTGGCTTTAGCATTTGTTTTAGTACTGATATAACTGGATGGAATTAACTTTCGAGATTTTCGTAAACTTCGCAAAAAATGCAAAAAATCGTCGAATATTTGCGATTTTTCGCTTATAGTTTGGAAATAAAGAATACCCCAGTCTCCCGAATGATTCCCTCGAAATCTACTGGCGAACAGCTACAATTTAATGTATAACACGACCAACTTTCGGATATTTCGATTTTTACAGGAATTCAAAATTGACCAAAATTCAAACATTTTTTAATCTTAACCAACATTCGTCTTCTTATAGAGTGGAGGACGTACAAAAAGATTGTTCCCAAAATTAAAGAATTATTTCCGGTTTCGTCGTAACCAGCGGTAATTATGACAAAATTGTAGTTTTTTTTCGCAATTATTGAGTGATTTTTGAAAATTATTTGTGTTTCGAGCACTTTACACAAGCGAATTGACAATTCGGCCTCCAAATATTCTAAAGTGTATCATAATGAAGTAATTGAACGTGTTAACTGAACGTAATATGCCTGAATTTCGGATTATAATGCAAAAATCGTTGAATTTTCACAATTGTTAGCCTATAACTTGAGAATCGGCAACGGTTTGGCTTTGGAAATAATTTCCATGAAATCTACTCGCAGATAGCTACAATTTGAGGTGTAACACGAGTAACTTCTCGATACTTCGAGTTTTCGCAGAAAGATTAAGGGACAAAATCGTCGAATTGTCGCCATTTTTCGCCTATAACTTGTAAATTGGGAACAGTTTGGCTTCGCAAACGATTTACCTAAAATCTACTAGCGAAGACCTGCAATTTGAGGTATAACACGACCAACTTTCGGATATTTCCATTTTTACAGAAATTCAAAATTGACAAAATTCAAACATTGTTTTTATCTTAACCAAATCTCGCCTACTTATACAGTGGATGACGTAGAAAATGATTTTATTCCAAAAATTAATGAATTATTTCCGGTTTCGTCGTAACCAGCGGTAATTTTCGTCAAAATTGAAGTTTTCTCGCAGTTTCCAGGGGATTTTTAAAATTCCTTCCAGTTTCGTTAACTTCAAGTCAAGGAATTGTAAATTTAGCACCCAAGTGTGGGATGGTGTATTATATTAAGACACCCGAAAGCGATTATCTTTCGTAATTTGCCCGAGCTCTTGAGAGAATGCAAAGAAACGTCGAATTTTCGCGATTTTTTGCCTATAATTTGAAAACCATTAACAATTTGGCTTTGAAAACGATTGCTTCGAAATCTACCGGTACAGAGTTACAATTTCAGGTATTACGCGATCAACTTCCGAACATTTAGATTTTTCGCTAAAATTCAAGGCAAAATGTTCGGCTCGAAAGTAATTCTCCCCGAGATCTACCGTTGAAGAGAGTTTAATTTGACGTGTCGCATGACCCAATTACGGTTAGTTTTTTTGGAAAACTGTCAAAAATCAGACATTTTCAAAAATTTTTGTGATGTAAGTTTTGAAACGAAGCGCAACGGATTTCGCCTTCGGTCTCGTAATCCCATCGGTTGACATGGCAGTCGAATCGATATACGAGACTTATCCTAATACGTTTCTCCCCTCTTGTTCGTCAACAATCCCATCATCACTGCTCCAAATGATTTCTGGCGAGAAAGGATAACATCTTCAGTAATTCTTCCTCTCCTATCATATATCGTGTAAACACAAGCTGGTTTATACGTCCGCATTCGAGTGACGGCGAAATATTTTTTCTAGATATCGACACTCGACGTGCGAGATGTACGAGAGAAAGACGAGACGCAAAGGGCCCGGGTATTGTTACGACTTGAGAGTTCCATCGAATACACGTCGGAAGTAAAGTAAATATTATTTTCCTCTTCGTTCGTTCATAACAGAAAAATCTTTCGGATTTCCTCGTCTCAGCGGCAGATCGAAGAAGGGGAGGGGGTTAACGGTTCACATTTCCACCCCTCCGGACGACATAAAACATAAGCCGCGAGACTTACGGCCGAGTTAATTTCGGAACAAAAGCTCCGACTCCGACCCCCCATTAGCGGCCGCAACGTCGCGAGTTTCCCAACTTTCAGTAAGTCACGGTGGAAGCGTCGGTGGAAGGTGGAGGTGGCGGGGCGGCTGCGACAAGAGAGCGTGAAAATGATAAAACCGCCGTCGGGCTCGAAATTATTTATGCGTCGGCCGTTAGCGCGAAGATAAAACAGCCTACCCTCGGTCGACCCCGTAACGCACTTAATACCCGACTTATACGTTCTCCCCCTCTCCGGACCCCGTTAAGAAACCTCGGTAAACCATCATATACACCCTCTTCCTAATGTTTCGCCCCCGACTTAATCTTAATAAGAATGACCGCCGCTTCGCTTCCTTGCTTCGGGCATCGGGGGAAAAGAAGTTAGCGACTCTGCGATTAGGGTTCCCGTAGCCCGTCGTAGCCCTCCCGTTTAACCCGTTTCGTTCCGTTTTAATTATGGCACAACCGCCGAGGGGGGCCAAGGTGATGGAAAAGGAACCTCCTCGAAGGATGATGAGCGGTGAGGGGGTGGAGATGGGGTGGGGATGAGGGGATCAAACGTACGTTTGGACTTTCGAACTGGGCAAGTTCGGAGGTGGATTCCGAGACTAATGAAGTACTTACTGCTTACTTAACGCCGTAGCGTAAAAGAAGATACAAGGCGAGGCGGCGCGTTATTTAATTTATGCGCCTGAGCTCGCGGGGCGAATTTGAATTTTAAATGTTTTTTCGACGGAGAGTATATTAGATGGGACTTCGTTTCAGTGGATCAGCTCTGTAATGGAATAATTAGCTTTCGGACGACGATGACGAAATTAGGTTGTATTTAACCTTCGCAGGCGTTTCGAAATGAGGATAGACGGGGGAGGGGAATTTCGGCGTAAATTCGATAACGAACCGAACCCCGTACGTTCCGAAGCGATATTTTCGCCGTTTCGCTTCGAACACACGATTTACTCTTCGCGCTACGCCCACCCCCAACGCAATACCTGGATCTCGTGCTGGCCTGCATTAACTGCAATTTGCTTCACTCTAACGGTCGAGCTCGGCGAAAACGACCACTTAACGTTGATATATAAAACATAGTGGGGATAAAAGCCTGCTACATAAATGATGGAAGCTCCCCTTCCCGCCCCCCTTTTGCGATACAAGAGCACATTCACCCCCTTCTAAAGAATAAATTTACGTCACCGGTTGCCTTTTAGAGGTACGTTCTACGTGGAACTACTGCTACTACACACGTTTCGTGTAAACGCGTGCGGCTCCTAAAATTAAAATTGCGAATAAAAGGGCGGCGATGGCGGCCATTTAATTTCGTTTTAGTTGTTAAAATTTTACGTCGGGACCCGAAACGACGAAATATGCGTAGACATTAACGTCTACCTGCTACCGTTTAAAATTTAAAATTCGATTTGACTGGCGCGTCGCGATGAATATTTTACAAATCGGTATCGGAAAATGATTTGGGGCGGTTTTATTGCGGGGACGGTTGTTATTCGCGAAACGATTATAATTTTAATGGAAGGCAAGGAAGTTAATAAATGGAGGGGTGTTGTGTAGTAGCGTGGCAGGCCGTCAAAGGAAGAATGGGACGGGTAACATCTCATTATTTCCTATTGTTATCGTCGAATGGGGCTCGTTTAGGACTTATACGAGAAGCGGACAAAGAAAGATTGATGATTTTGCAAAAACGTAATGTTCAATTCCATCACGATAAGGAGGCCCACCTTTTTCTGGCGAAGTGTGAAATGTTAACTTGGACAGGGATTAAGAATTTTCGTATTTACGGGGATCTTCCTTTCGGGAAGGTCATTAACTCGCAAACAGATTAGAAATTCTCGCTTCTGTCGAAGAAATGATGGACTTTCATCAACACTTAACATGTTCCCTACATCTGTCAGATTTTCAACAGATCATTTATCACTTCTACATAGGCTAGACCATTACGCACGAACGTTTCCAAACTAAAATTTACTAATTTTTTAAGTTGAAATAAAAAGACACAAACGAATCGTCCTAACTTCATACCCGGTGGGACACCAAAATGGAGCTGAAATAAATCAGGAAACTTCGATCTATTCTACTTACTCGAATTTCTGCTAAGCACCTTTTCTAAGTAAAGTTGACTAATTCTCAACGTTGGAATTAAATGACAAAAACAAATGGTCCTAACTTCCTACCTCTTGGAACTCCAAAATGGAAATGAAATCAATCAGGAACTTTCTACGTTTTCTACTTACTTTAAGCTCTGCTATGCACTTTTCCTCAGTAAAGTTTAGTAATTCTCGAGGTTGGAATAAAATAAGAAAAAGAATGGTCCTAACTTCGTACCCCGGTGGGATTCCAAAATGGAAATGAAATAAATCTGGGAATATCGATGTCTTCTGCTTACTTGAACTGTTGCAGTGCACTTTTCACAACTACAGTTTAGTCATTTTCCAGGTTGGAATAAAATGACAAGAACGAATGGTCCTAACTTTGTATCAGGTGGGACTCTAAAATGAAGATGGAATTGATCATATAATTGTGATATTTTCCACTGCGATGCACTTAAAAGCACTTTAAAGTTTAGTAATTTTCTAGGTTGGAATGATCAAGAAGAATGGCTCTTTTCTAATGAAATTTGGACAATCTTCAAGTCCGGCAAAACCAAAAATGAATGTCTTGCGTGACACCGACGTGGGGATTAAATCAATAGGGCAGTTTCGCCATTTGTGATTTACCAAACAACCAGTATTTTTCCTAACAAAAGACAGGCAGTTTTCAAGTTGGAAAATATACGACAAAGATGAATGGTCCCAACTTTGCACCTGACAGAACTCCAAAGGGGGCATCGTTTAAATTCGATCAGCTTCATCCGACACTTTTTTGACAACGTTCAAAATTTCGGTAAAAGGAGGATAAGGCTGAACGATCCGAATTTTCGATATTTTATACTTATTTTAATATCTGTGAAGGACTGGTTCCTAGCTAAACTGAAGTAATTTTCGAGGTTAGAATAAAATGACAGAGACGAAAGGTCTTAACGTTGTATCTGGTGGAACTACAAAGTGCACATCGAAACGACTAGGCCAAGCTTTTTACAAGTCCCCTCCCCTTCGTCGAAAACTCTTTTTCTAATGAGACTTGGGTAATCTTTAAGTTTATAGAAAAAAACCAAAGATGAATGGTCCTAACTATGTACCTAGTGGAACCCCAAAGCAGAAATGGGATAAATTAAGTAATTTTTATGCTTTGTATTATGTCGTACTTAAAGGTCGATCATTTTATTGTTCAAAGCAAAACAAGAAAGACGAATGGTCCTAATCCTCTACCTAAGGGAATTCTGATTACGAAACCGGCGATTCTAACGCTTTCTTCTCATCACTTTGATTCAATTTGGAAGCGGTTGAAATTATGATCCCTGCTTCCACGACACCGCCCGAGAAGTTGCGCCCTTCTCCCGTTCCCCTTTCTAACTCCCCAAAGCAACTCCAATTAATCAACATCGAACGATTTAATTTGAACTTCCAATCGGTTTTAGCGCAACTACTCGCCTTGTCGGGGCTAACGCGTAAACTTCGATCAAGACTGATTGAAGGCGAACCGTGCGGTATTTACCGTTCATTACGTGACGAGCTCGAAGCTAATTTATCGAGCGAAGTCGCGTCCCAAAGAAGAAAAAAAAGACAGAAAAGAAATAATAAGTCCAGACGTTGAAATTACGTCGCTTATAAACCGACGCCCGTAACGCTTGTAAAAATGGGCTGGAATTTCGTACACAACACAAGAATAGCCCCAATTTCTGGTCTGCGAGATGTACGCCGTCCGAAACGCAAGCCCTGCAACTGCAAAAGTTAGGGTCGTTTCGTCGTTTCATGCGACGACGACGACGCCGTTGCCACGGCAGTAAAAACTATATTTACATGAACTTCACGGCCGTCCGGACCTTCGTTCTGAAGGCATATTACATCCTGTTCGTTCTCGAAATAAAACGGAATTATTCTTGGCATCTCGCGCGTCGCGACTCCCGTCCGACGCGAGGAGGTTAAAACGAAGAAAGAAGAAGAATAACGAGGGGGAAAACGAGAAAAGCGATGGCGCGTCGTCGGTTAAGAGAAAGAAAGCAAAAAGGGAACCGGTGAGAGTTGCGAAGTTAAAATGGGGGATGGTTTAAATTTAGAAGTGGATGCGCGTTTGTTTCTTGTTTTTATAGGCGCAAAAAAGAAAAAGAAAGTGGAAGTTAAAACAACGAAAAAACGCGAACGTTTGTTTGTGGGGTTTTTCTATGAGAATCTTTTCTAACAGAAGTTGGGCAATCTTCAAACTCGGAAAGATACGACAAAGGCGAATGGTCCCAACTTCGTACCTGGCGGAACTCCAAAGTGACAAGCAAATAAACCAAGCCGTTTCGATCTTTTGTGTTTCCTCTTTTTGTGCTGAGATTTCTTTTCCGATTGACGTTTAGTAGTTTTAAAACTCGAAAAAATGAAAAAGCAAACGCCGATGGTCCCAACTTTGCACCTAGCGGCACTCCAGATTGGAAATTGTAGCGATCAGGTAACTTTAATGCCTTCTGCCGTCCTTTATCTTCGTCGAAAACCGTTGTCTAATGAAATTTTGGCCATCTCTAGTTCATAAGGAGAATACGAAGATGAATCGTCTAAACTCCCTACCCTGCGGGACACCAAAGTTGGAATCAAATAAATAAGGGCGGCTTGAACGTTTGTTCGTGCGGTCTCTCATCAGGATTTTTTCTAATAGAAGTCTGGTAATCTTCAAACTCGGAAAGATACGACAAGGGCGAAAGGTCCCAACTTCGTACCTGGCGGAACTCCAAAGTGACAAGCAAATAAACCAAGCCGTTTCGATCGTTTGTGTTTCCTCTTTTTCGTGGTAAGATTTCTTTTCCGATTGACGTTTAGTAGCCTTAAAACTCGAAAGAATGACATAGCAAAGGCGGATGGTCCTAACTTTGAACCCAGTGGAACTCCAAATTAGAAATCGAAGCAATCAGGCAACTTTAATGCCTTCTGCCGTCCTTTATCTTCGTCGAAAACCGTTGTCTAATGAAATTTGTGCAATCCCTAGTTCATAAGGAGAATACGAAGATGAATCGTCTAAACTCCCTACCCTGCGGTACACCAAAGTTGGAATCAAATAAATAAGGGCAGCTTGAACGTTTGTTCGTGCGGTCTCTCATCAGGATTTTTTCTAATAGAAGTCTGGTAATCTTCAAACTCGGAAAGATACGACAAAAGCGAATGGTCCCAACTTCGTACCTGGCGGAACTCCAAAGTGACAAACAAATAAACCAAGCCGTTTCGATGTTTTATGTTTCCTCTTTTTCGTGCTAAGATTTCTTTTCCGATTGACGTTTAGTAGTTTTAAAACTCGAAAGAATGAAAAAGCAAACGCCGATGGTCCCAACTTTGTACCTAACGGCACTCCAGATTGGAAATCGTAGCGATCAGGTAACTTTACTGCCTTCGGCCTTCCTTTATTTTCGTAGAAAGCAGTTATATGATGAAGTTTAAGCAATTTCAAATTCGTAAGGAAAATACAAAGATGAATCGTCCCAACTTCCTACCCTGCGGAACACCGAAATGAGAAACCCAAATAAATAAGGCAGTTCTGACGTTTGTGCTTTGCCAACAGAATTTTTCTAACGAAACTTGAGCAATCTTCAAGCTGGAAAAGACGCGACAAAGGCGAATGGTCCCAACTTTATACCTGACGGTACCCCAAACGATGTCCCCATCGTTTAAATTTAGGCGGTATCACCTCTTCGGACGTTTAGCATCGCTAAGCATTTTCGTTCAATGCGTATTTGATAATCTTTGAAATTTAAACAAAAGTATAACGAAGAATGGTGGTAGATGGGGCTAAGCTTGGACCCAGTAAGACCCAAATGTTGGATTTGAAACAACTGCTTCTAGTATAGCGTTTCTTTCTCTTTCCGTTTCTAGGACGTCCTTTCAGTAAGAATTCAGGTAATCTATCCCTATTTTCTGGGATATATGTACGATTGCTGGATGTGTCGATGCAATTCGATCATAACTTCCTTCTCGCAAGAAATTGGAAGGATTTTCGCAAGCAATTTCAAGAATTAAAACAAAAACTATTATTATATATATTTAAATTTCGATTGCGCCGATCGCTTAGTCGAGTTTCGAAAGAAACAAAGACGAGAATTCGCGATATTCGCGCGGGGGATTCGTCGGTTGCCGAAACGTTTACGTTTCCGACGGAAATTCTACGAATTCCGGCCGGCCGCGTCGGAAGGTAAAGGCGGTAAATCCGACGTCTTCGAAGGTCGACCGATCCGCATTCCCGCGTTCCGACGGCGGCGGCGGCGGCGACGGCAGGCGCGTATTTCTCCGATTTTGTTTTTCTTCTCTTGTTTTGCTTCCAGTACCGAGTACGTCTGGGAATTCGCAACGGTATTCCGAACGTAGCGCGAAAATCGGCCGAATAACTGCGAATAAGTTCGAATTTAAGATGCGCCCCGGCGTAAATTTTCGCTCGGATACGAAACGATCTTTTAATCATTCCAACAGCCATGAGCCAAGTTAAGAAACGAAGTAAAATGGTGCTAAGCTCGTAACCAGCGGCATTCCAGCGAATTAAGAATAGGGGTTACGATTTATGCCATGTTCAAAATTCGAAATTACGCGATTATAGCAAAATAAAAAAGATGCATGGTGCTAAGACTGTACCTAGCGGCACCCCAAAACGAGAATTGAATTATAAAGTTGTTATATGAATTTCTTCGGTTGGAAGTTTAGGTTAAGTTTCGTAATCTTCAAAGTTAAAATAAAATAACAAACCTGAATGGTTCTAGGATCGTGATTAGCGGCACTCCAATGAGCTAATTGAATTATGCCCTTTTCTTATGACCCCTTTTTCGTGAAATTTTCTGTTGTTTTTCGAACTAGTCACAATAAAAGAAAGGAAAACGAAGCTGAATGGGGCTAGGATTGTACCTAGCGGCACTCCAACGTGCTAATTGAATTATGTGCTTTTCTAATGACCTCCTTTTTGTGAAATTTTCTGTTGAATTTCGTACTAGTCACAATCAAAACAAAATAACGAAGCTGATTGGGACCAGGATTGTACCTAGCGGCACTCCAACGTACTAGTTGAATTATGTGCCTTTCTTATGACCTCCTTTTTCGTAAAATTTTCTGTTATATTTCGAAATATTCACTATAAAAACAAAATAACAAACCTGAATGGTGCTAAGATCGTGCCTAGCGGCACTCCAATATACTAATTGAATAATTTTCTTTTCTTGTGACCTCTTTAGTTGTGAAATTTTCTATTGCACTACGAACTAGTCACAATAAAAAGAAAATAACGAAGCTAAATGGGGCCAGGATTGTACCTAGCGGTACTCCAACGTGCTAATTGACTTATGTGCTTTTCTTATGACCTCTTTTTAGCGAAAGTTTTTGTTGAATTTCGAACTAGTCACAATAAAAAGAAAATAACGAAGCGGAACGGGGCCAGGATTGTACCTAGCGGTACTCCAACGTGGTAATTGACTTCTGTGCTTTTCCTACGACCTCTTCTTGGTGAAATTTTCTGTTGGATTTTGAAATATTCACAATAAAAACGAAGCTCAACGGGGCTAAGATTGTGCCTAGTGCCACTCCAAAGTTTCAATCGAAGAATGACGTTGCATGGAAATCTGGAACTAAAATCGCCATCTTGAAGGTTATAACGCTATTTATAAGTTATAACAAAGCTGAATGGTGCTAGGACTGCACCTAGCGGCATTCCAGAAAGCCAATTAGAAAGTTGCGAGGTATTGCGACCTCCTTGATTATTTTTAAAGGAATTTCCTCAATTTTCCATTTTAAATGATAGGAAAATAATAAAGATAAATGGTGCCAAGGCTGTACCCCGCTGCACTCCAAAATACAAATTGAATTATAAAATTGAATTCAATCTTTTTGAATCTTCAAACTTAGAACAAACTAATAAAGGTGACTGGTGCTAGGATTGTACCTAGCCGCATTCCAAGGTTGCAATCGAAAAACGACGTACTATTTATTGTAACCTGGTTTACTGCCCTTTAAACGAATTTCCCGGTAAATTTCGAAACGGAATCGCCATCTTCAAGATTAAAACACGGTAACGAATCTGAACGGTGTTAGGATTGCACCTTGCGGTATCCCAGATTCCCAATCGACGATATTTTCTAATCTCCTTTACTATCTTTGAAAGAATTTCCTGGTAAATCCCGAAATGGAATCACCATCTTGAAGGTTAGAACAAAATAACAAACCTGAACGGTGCTAGGGCTGCACCTTGCGGCATTCCAGAATGCCAGACGAAACGTAACAAAACGTTATAACCTAACTATTATTATAACTGCTTTTAGAAGAATTTCCTCGTAAATTTCGAAATGTACTCATCATCCTCAAAGTTAGGACAAAATAGTAAAAGTAGAATTTGCGCCAAGACCGAACCCGAAGCTATTGCAAAATACAAAAATTTCGTAGAAAATTGCGAAAGTCGAAAAGGTTACGATGTTTTTTCTAACTAAACTGTGGCCAGTTTAGAGTGAAATAACGGACACAAAATAAATGGTGCTAAGATCGTACCCTGCGGAACCCCAATTTTTGAATTTGAAGACGACGGTCTTTGACATACGTTACCGTTTCTCCATCAAGAATTTTTCCTGTTTCAAGCCTGAAATTATCTAAATAGGAATAACAGGAAGGAATAACACAAGTAAATGGTGCTAAGATGGTATCTTGCGGAACCCCAATATTGAGTTGCAATAAGACGACGATATTTTTAACATCACTTTCCGTTTCTCTTTCTAGATCCTATATCAGCCTAAACACTAAGCGATAGTCAGGTCCAAAGAAACGAAATAATACAAGAAAATGGTGCTAAGATGGTATCTTGCGGAATCATAATGTTGAGCTTGAATACAGCGACGGTTTTAGCATATTCTCCCGTTTCCCTTCCAACAATCTTTCCGGTTTAAGCACTAAGTGCCGTTCCGGTTTCGAAGAACGAAACAACACAGGTCAATGGTGCCAACGTCCTGTCCTGCGGAACTCCCAACGATGAGGTTGAATAAGACGACGATTCTTCACAAATTCCCTTCCCGTTCCCCAAAATTTTTTCTTAGTTCAATCGCTGAGTTACCATCAGATTTGGAACGAAATTGAATGAAATTTAAAGAAAAACCTAAAAGCGTTCAGTGCACACCTAGGGGGCGCTCCGGCACGATTTTAATATCACCCTTTACGTCGTTCGAGTAAATTCGCGATCTGCATTTTAATACCGGCTTGTAAATCGCCCAAAGCGTGACTTCGCCCGTCTTATGAATCCTCGCAAGTTCAGATCATCCCCCGCCCCTACCCCGCGGCCATTTTAAACTCGTTCGTTTTTTCAACGATCTACGACATCTTGTCTTCCATTGCCAACTTTTTAATATATCAAAATTGCATTTTCCGCCCGTTCCCTTCCCTTGGGAGGGCGAGCCCGGCCGCACCTCGATCCCCTCGAGATTTTATCATTCGCCTCGCGCGAGTAGTCGACGTCTTGTCAATATCGCTTTAGTGGAGAGTATGGCGCTCTTTCGAGCGACCCACGCGTCTAGCGGATCCTTTCCGGAATTTTTATTGCGAATGATAGTCGGATGAGATGGGAAACGGGGGAGGGGGAGGGGGGGTAGGCATATATTATCGATATTAGGAAATTCGCATATGGTTTATGAGAAATTAATCTCGAAATGCATGGTCTTTTTTCCGCAGCGATTTTGGTTGTCGTTTGGGTGTTTCCCATCTTAGTATTTGCGATAAGTTTTGTGGATGTTAAAACGTTAGTCTAAGTTGACGTTCTACGAATGGCTATCGGTGTGAACTGTCGCGATATGTACGCGTGACGCAAAGGGCTAGTCATATCGAAGATAGACGCATATATGCGTCTAGCAAAAGGCTATCGATAAACGCGCGTGTGTATCCAGCTTAAGTCTTTAGTCTAGTCAGTCTAGTATGGGAAATGACGCGTCCGCGCTGACACACTCAAGTCTTAAGTCTACGTCTTCGTTAAGGGTTGCAAAATTGTTATGTAAGCGCGTACGCGTCATTTTCCATAATTCATATCGATAATGTTAAGCTGGATGCACACTCGCGTCTATAGCTCATATCGATTGCCTCTCGCTATACGCACATGTGCATCCAGCTTAGGATGACGTGTCCGAGCTGACACTCTCAACTCTTATATCTGGATTAAATGAAGTGACCCAAATGCCATTTGACATGCGCTTGAAAATTAAAGACACCACCAAGCTCTGTGGCGCTCGAAGCATTGGTTCCTAGACGATTAGGCAGCTGATGTCATTTCCGCACCAGACTGCTGATGCTGATGGTATTTGCGGGTAAACGCTAACAAAAGAGGAAATATTTTAAGAAAGATGACTGCTGGAGCTATATGAAGGAGCAGCTGACACCACAACGCCAGAATTTTTTCTCCTAGAGGGTGACTGTCCATTGATATGATCTTCACGTCGAATAACGCGGATCCAATCCTATATTTATATCACGTTTTTCGTGTACAGTGAAAATGCTAGTGTACACTTCATCATCCTTTTGAATGCTAATAGACGTTTGCCTGTCCCACAGCGATAGCCTCTTGCTACACGCACGTGTGCATCCAGCTTAGGGTTATTGGTATAAAGTGTGGAAAATGACGCGTTCGAGCTGACGCTCTTCACTATTAACTCGGCGTTGTCCTTAAAGGTTAGAAAGTCATTATGTCAGATCATCTTAAGCTGGAAGCACACGTGCGTTGTTGGTCCATATGAATCACAGCTTTTTGATGCACGCAGCTGTGCGAGTATCTTTCGTAGTGACGGTACTTTGCTGTTTACTTTTAGGAAAATAGTTTCAAGACCTTGGAGAGAGTTACGAGTTATTCGCCAAACTTCACAGAAAGTTGTGCAAGGACTGCACTGCAGACTACATTGCATGTACCAATCAATATCAACGGAGGGAATTATGCTTATGTTTATCGCGGACTGCAACCGTAGACCGGTTTCGTCCTTATTAGGACTCGTCAGTACGGTATAGCACTTCCGCGATAAACAAAGCATTCCACAATAGATGCTATACACATGTTCATCATGTAAGAATCAAACACCATAATTTGTGGCTCCATCTGATGAACGGAGATAATTTTTGGCATACCATACTCTTGTCGGCAACGACGGATAACAATTTAGAAAACTAGTTTCAAGAGCTTGCAGAGGGTCACAATACGAAGAAAAAGTCAGGTCTACGGTTGCAGTCCGCAATAAACAAAACATAATTTCCTCCGTTGATAATACTGTGTTAGTCGAAAAGTTCAGCACTGACGGGTCTTGGTTAGAAAATACAATTCGAGTACGCTGAATCCGACGCTGTTGGCCGTTTTGGGAAGTTGATTCTAGTTCTCGAGATATTTACGAGTACAGATTGTACAAAAAAGGACCCAAGAAACGCTTTTCTTCCATACATTTCAACCATTCATTCATCAAATATCGTTTCAGTTCGACAAAATTTCTTCATTTCATGAAATGCTTTTCAGTTTTTCTAACTTACAAGGAACTCAAGGTTGCAAAATCTGACGGATAAACGGTTGAAATGTACGGAAAAATGTGTTTCTTGGGTTTTCTTTGGTACAATCTTTACTAGTAAATATCTCGAAAACTAGAATCAACTTCGCAAAACAGCCGACAGCGTTGGATTCAGCGTACTCGAAAAAAATAAGTTCCCGATTCGAGCACACTGTAATTATTGGCATATACAGTGTAGGCTGCAGTGCAGTCCTTGCACAACTTTCTGTGAAAGTTGCCGAATAGATAAACCTCAGTGAGGGTATTTATGAGAGAGTTCGATAACGTTTTATCGGATGCATATGTTAGTCTACAGCGCATGCAGGTGAGACTCAAAAGGACACGCCCACGTACTTCATATCGATGACTTTCACGTAACACGTGTATGCGTTCATAGGCGATTAAAGCGTAACCCGACCTTAGCTTTCGTGCCCATCACTTTTGCGTTTCGTCAATCCACAACCATCTTCCGTGGGGAGATGAGTTGTAGGGCTTTGGTTGAGTTTAGGGAGTTGTGTATGTCCGAAGTGGGGGAGGGGGTATTATCGAACTCTTTCCGCTCGCGGGGTAACCAAGTTAACTTTTACCCCTTCCTCCTCCTACCAAAGAAGGACAACTTACCGTTACTGTAGCAAACTCAACTCATTCCATCGACCTCCGACTCGCCCCGTATTCGCCCGGTATTCGATTCGAAATCGTAGGATATCACGAACACACGAACCCCGCTTTCTGACTTCCGGACTTCTCGAACTTAGGACGGCTGTCGATGAAACGTTTCGCCGAATCGAAACGCGCGCGCGCGTCATCGCCAGGAATCTCGAAACTCGATAACAACCAACACCCCTCGCCCCACACCGACACGTCTCGTTTCGTCATTAATCTCGTCCGAGTTTGCCGTTTGCTTCGTGGCTGTGTGTGTGTTTGTGTGTGTGCATGTTTGGGGCCGAGATTGGCTCTGATTCGATCTCGGCAGCCGGACAACTACGCCGACGTATAATTAAGCATGCAAACATGTCGGTGTGAGAATTAGATTCGGGACCGATTCCGGCGCGTGTCGCGTCGTAAATTGTACTGAAAGGGGATAAATTTGACGGGGTAGGTTTCGATAACCGTAACGTTCTTCGCGTTTTTCCTTTCGTCCGGTCGATTCCGCCGCAAATAGTTCGTTCGTTCTTCCGTTCGGAAGCGGCGAGGCTGTATATATTTTTCAACGCGTCGAAAGACATTTTTCTTTCTGACGGCTGCGGCATGACGTACGCTTTTTCCCGCGCGCGTCATTCCCAAATTTATTACGAGCTCTCTAATAGAAATGCCACGAGCAGAATGTATGTCTTTTTAAATAATAATCTTACAAGTCGGCGGTTAGTTTTCTTATTTATGGGGGGATGGAATTGCCGTTTCCACACGAACGTGTCCATTTTATATATATTGTTGTGCATATTAGATTTATACGTGGCCAATCAGGGCTGAGCTCAGTCACCTCACTTGCCATGGAGTGGTGGAGTGGTAATGCTCTCTGGCGCCTTTGGATGTCGAGTTTGCGATTTCGCTGACGTGGTCCCCTAAAAGGAGGAAACCCCGACTTTGACTATCTATGGGCATCCGGGACGTTTAACGGGGGCCCCCGGTTATCCAAAGCCGCAAGCGATTTCGTTCTGGGTTCTATCCCCGTTGTTACACAGACGAGGGCAACTTATCTCAGGATGGCCAAAGAACAAGGCCTTGACTGGCCTCCTGGATACGTGCGCAGCAAGTTAATGTCTCGTTCGAGCCAAATCCGAGGTACCTGACCATAGAATTTTAAGGTGAGTTTGTCCCATCCACTTCGAGTCTCCCCCTTCACACACTTCGCCCCATTCAGCTCTAACCTCCACCTGGACATCCGCTCGGATAGGTTGTTAGTTGCCTAGCTTCCTGGATACCTGCGTCCAAAGTCAATCTCTCGTTCGAGTCAAATCCGAGGTACCTGATCACAGCACTGCAAGGGAGGCTAGTCCCTCCCACCTCGATTAAGCCTCCCCTTCACACACGTCGCCTCATTGAGCTCGAACCTCCACCTGGATACCCCTTCGGATAGCTTGTCGGTTGCCTAACCACCTGGTGCGTACCAGGTCAGTCTCTGGTTCGGACCAAATCCGAGGTGCCTGACCATAGCACTGCAAGGGAGGCGAATGCCTCCCACCTCGATTAAATCTCCCCTTCACACACTTCGTCTCACTCAGCTCGAACCTTCACCTGGATACCCGCCCTGATAACTTGCCGGTTGCCTAGCCACCTGGCTACGTGCGTACCAGGTCAGTCTTTGGTTCGGACCAAATCCCAGGTGCCTGACCATAGCACTGCAAGGGAGGCGAATGCCTCCCACCTCGATTAAATCTCCCCTTCACACACTTCGTCTCACTCAGCTCGAACCTCCACCTGGATACCCGCCTTGATAACTTGCCGGTTGCCTAGTCTCCTGGATACGTGCGCACCAAGTTAGTGTCTCGTTCGAGCCAAATCGGAGGTACCTGACTAAGGGAGGCTTTTCCCTTCCACCTCGATTAAGTCTTCTCTTCGCACACTTCGCTTGATCGAGCTCAAACCTCCACCTGGACACCCGCTAGGATAGCTTTTTGATTACCGTCCCTGGCCCAAGAAATATTGTGCCCTCGCTAGCTCGATGAGGGATGATAGGTTGTATCGGTTGATCCTTTTCACAACATAATACAAGAAGAATGAATTACAACACCGTCATGCGTACTTCCCTCTGGGCGACTAACGATAGACCGAGACTCGACGGATATCCCAGCGTTACCTAATGCCGATCGGCGGTGATCGTCAAGCACGGCGTTGTCACACTGTTGCTTATTCATCGATACCTATATTGCACGGTAAGGAGACCGGACGTGTATAACCAACTGGACACCTGCTTGTCTGGAGACGTCGGGTGAATGTAAATTGAAGAAGACTCTAGGTCGCGATAGGAAGGTCCTTCGAAGGTTGATTCGAACCTGAATGCCGTTCGCCTATATTCCCCACATTCTTTTTCGTGACCTTGATTGTTAACGTAGCCCGTTTTTGTCATTTTCCAGCGCTTTGCTGCGTGGACCGGTAGTCTTAGCTTGTTAGTTTAGCTTAGCCTAGCCTTTCCAACTTTATAGGGGGCGTAAAGTACCACAGCAGAAATGATAGTTAAGGAAAACAACCGCGCATGGGTCTACTGGATATCATAGAATAAAACAATATACTCGTATAACGTCACCAAGCGGCTCGGCTAGCCAGAACATGTAAGTAACAATAATACACCTACATCGCCAACTGGTCCAGGTAGCCAAAGCAATACATCTGCTTTGCATCACCAAGCAAGACAATTCGAAGGTAAGAACAAGGATTGACCCCGATAGCATCCTCGTAGGTGACCTTGAAATCACCCTTGCTATGCTTCTTCGGTATTTGGCAAACCCTTCCTTAGAACCAATCATGCTATCCTCGATGACCTAACCTACTACGGCGTCATCTCAGCTATAATCGATGATGCAGAGCCTTAAATTTATGAAAACCACTTCGGATTATTTGAGAATCTAAGGACAATTTCCGTACATACGTTCCATCCTCCCCAATTATGGGGCATCGCGACTTACATTTCTATGGAGATACAAGTAGGGTATCTGTAGGGCTGATAACAAACAACAGCGACTGATAACTAACCACTGAAAATGATAACAGACCGCTGAAAATGATCTACCTAATCGTTAGAGAGAGAGAGAGAGAGAGAGAGAGAGAGAGAGAGAGAGAGGGCGATAGCTGCTCTAAAGGGCGGATATCCTGCTTTCTTCCGGGGTTTTACATGGGTGCGACAGAGAAGACTATATTACAAAAGCTCCACAGACACCCCAACTGATACAATTTCCATCATGTACTGTCCGATGTTACAAAAGAAAATCCTCTAACGCGGTGATTAAAGCGGAATTAAAATTTTCGATTATCCACGGGATACCAACTATGTACATAGATACATCGTATTTATCCCGATACATATTCAACCCGCCGCAGGAATCGCCGGCTTCAATTCGGTTGCCGGGCTTAGCCGGACGCGAGCCGCTGGTAAAATATGATCGCGCTGGATGATTGGAAAACCGCCGAATTTGATTGCGCTTTCTCGTGGTCGTTCGCGCGGATTTGGTCGATGATTTGCGGAATGCGAGCGAATTCTGGCCGCACCGGTCGGTGCACGTTCCGATTCGGAGTTACGAATCGTTTCTCGTTTTTTCGCCATACCCGACTTCAAATTCATAGGCCGGGGGATCGGAAAATACTAGACGGATATCTTTTGGTTTCCTCCCTTACACTTCCTAACAATGAAGGATCGGCGCGGCGAAACTTTCGTAATGCTTCTTTAAAATTGCTTCCTCGACTGACATATTTCAGCGCGCGAAGTGTTTGCGGAGATACTTTGTCGCGCCCCGCAGTTGGGTAACGGATAAAGGCAGTTACCCGCGGGGAGTTTTATACGGCACTAAATCAAACCGGGAAAACGTCTTCGTCCGACGTACGTATAGAGAGCGTTATGCTCTCCGGAAAGTTTTCACTCGCGCGGGGAGTTATTGACAACTGAAAAATTGCCGCCGGAACCTTCGGAGAAACGAACGGGAATTTGGGCAAGTGTATAAACGATTTTCTAGAAATTTTGCAGCAAATCGGTTGAATAATATAGATGAATAACCTAGATGAAAACTTCAAGCATTACTGAACAATTTCTTGACTCAACACAAGCCTTAAATGAGAAGACGCGGCCCAGCTGGGGTCACCCTAGCCGGGCGAAGGGCGATACTGTATAGCATCAAGACCTGCCGTGCGTCTGATTTGCTTTAATATTCTGTTTCAGAGACAGGTCCTGCGCAGTTAAACCGGGGACAAATAATGTCTGGATGATGTTTACGTGGATGACATGCCAGTATTTGCCTCTTTCTATTCCTCCAAGCGCATGTTCTCTTGTTGCACGGTTCGTCCAATCGTCTCATATGTCCTGCTGGCATGAACCATCACCGTCATATCTCCTCCTTGGTGAAATTAGAAAACCAGTTTGCGTTTTGAATAATCCCATCAGGTGAGGGGACTTACAATTAGGGAGTTTCCACGATATTCGATAGAACGCTAATAGGTGATATGGCTTTCCCTTGAAATACCGCTGTGAAATATCTTCGCGTTATCTTCCATCATCGATATCCTCTCATCCAGCAAAGACCAGCCGATTTTAACGAACCTTGCCCTCAAGTGCCCGTTAGCCCTTTCCACGTTTCGTTCAATCACGGCAAGGACCACGATTGCCTCCATATCCTTTCTTTAACGACAAAGCCAGCACAGCTCTGCAATAACCCGGGCATGAAGCAGGATGTGTCATTAACTAGGCGCGTGCAGTAAGGGAGCCCGAACGCATCAATGGAGACCTAACGGTTTTTAGCTGTTACTCCATAAGAAAGGGGTTTCGTCAAATCGCGCTCGTCCGAAGCAAGCCCACGACACCCTAGATGGAGGCTGCACCTACCGCCAAAGGGACCGAATTTATCCCACGTTGGTCGTCGGAAATACGTTCCATCCGACCGCGTCAAATAAACGCCGTCCCTGTTTCCGTCCCCGTGATGGCTAGCCCAATTTCGCCCATCTAACCCAAAATGAAGATTTAAAACGGCCCCGGCTAACTGCCAATTCGATACATTGCTCCAACAACTCCACAACTTCGGACTTCCTGGCAAAGCCCCAGTTACATCCCAGTGCATCACAGAGGGTTGAGTGATGTTCCCCACCTCGTTAACCTTAAATTTACCGTACCGGGAACTTCGAGCGATACTTTGGTGGTAACCCGAGACCGTCCATAGCGAAAGCCTATTCACATTGCCATCACCTTGCCCAAGATCTGGCAAGACAGACCTCCCTAAATCGCGGTTTGGTTTGGAACTTAGGCGAGTCGGTGATTGGTCATCATGTAACAGCGTTTGAGTTTTGAGGTTCGTGCGCGACAACGGAATTTAAGGGCACACGTGTCCAGATCATGTTTCGGATCCGAACTTAAAGGAGCCAATCATTGGTCATCATGCAACAGCGCAGGACTCGCGTTGTAACCCAGAGTAAATCAAAGAGGTAATCAGGATCGATCCATTGATAAGTGGATTACCAGCAGTCAGAGCCCATGGGTTGTGCCGCGAAAGTGCTACGATGATCCATCTTTCATCGGTCATCATTTAGCTCTGAGGAGCAAGGAGTAGCTGCTTTCGGAGAATGAATATGGAATCTATGGTATAAGTCCAGATTTCAGAAACAGATTGGAATCTAAAGCTTAATCTCAACTATGTCGCAGTATACCAGATACTGCAGTCTAGAACTGGTTTGGATGTGTCCGGTGAGTCATGACACTTGACAATATCATGTTAAGTGACATGGGGTTCAATTTCAAGGCAGTGCACCTTGAGAAATCTATTCTCGTGACTCAAGAAAGAAAACTTCCAGTCTAACGAATCAACGAGACTAGCATGGTTTACCGTGTCTTATCGATTTGGTTTGTGCCCTATGCTTTGAAGAAGTTGATGCCCTTCTTAACAAAACACGTGTCCCGGAACTAAGCAAGATGCATGAACCGCTGGACACTGGAGGCCCTGCAAGTTATGCGCATGCAAATATTAGCTTGGAATTTTGCGCTTTCGAGATCTTCCAGTTTAAATTTAGAATTGTGCGTGGTTTTGTTGTCGTACTCTAATACGAAATCTCCCTTAACGCTCGAAATATCTGGAATTCTACATATTTATGGTATTTACCGGTTGCGAAGGCGTAGAAAAACACGGACGAGGATAAAGCGTATATCACAAGCCAAACATTTACATTTTCGCGAAGTCATCCAATCATGCTCGACCCTCGTTTGTATACGCCGACCCTAATATAATTTTCTCCGAGGCTCTAGCTTTACAATCAATTTGGCGAACGCATCGCATCTCCGTTTCTCTCCCCCTCTTTCTCTTCGTCTTCCCGCGTGTATACACATCCACGCCATCAAACGCAGATCATTCCATTGCGTCCGGGAGAATCGGGAATCTCTGCGAAACGCGCGGGTCACGGATGAGAAACGAGATCCGACCTTATTCGGCATCGCGAATAACCAATCCGTCTCTTTAACCCCCCTCCCCTTCCTCCCGCCGGATTCAACAGCTTCGACGCGGCCCCGACTTACGACGATGGGGAAAAGGAAGCGGCGAAGGAAATTCGAAAAAGATGAAGGTTGTAGGTTCCGAGGGAAATGACGGAGCCGTGTACGGCGCGCCAAGCGTATTTCACCATCTATAAAACGTCTGATCTGAGGTTGATGTTGTTTGCTCCGCTTTCGACGCGATCGAATCCTAACGTATACGCTTCCCTTCCTCTCTCTCGAGAGAGAGAGAGAGCGAGGAAGATTTTGACAGTAAAATTTTACGGTCATATTTTTCGCCCCCTTTTCTTCTTTTCTCGTGTATTAGGCGCGACGTAAAATCGCGCGATCGCTTCCAATCTTCTCGGACGACGCCGGAAAACTCATAGATTGCCGCTTTCGGCGAGATGAAAGCGAAAATTTTCGCGTTCTTCGCCCGGATCGCCGTTTATAATTTAATATTCTCGCCCTTCTCGGAGATTTTATTTCCCGATACGCAAGCGGAACCGGATATGTGCGGATTTTAAACGAGGAGATAACTTTCGTTTATTCGGCTTTCAAATCGTACCGGGAGAAATGATGGCTTTTTCCTGTTGCGCTTCCAGCATTCCTTCGTCTTGTCTTAACTCGGACGGAGCACCCTCTTCGAAGTTGTGACGGGACTTCAAATTTCAGTTTATTTTATTTTTTTATTGCTATGTGCTTATTTTACTCAACGGAAGCGGGATATGGCTTTTAAACGAAAAAAAGGAACCGGAAATTCTTGGCTGTAGGGATAGACTACCTCTGGGAAAGTATCAGAGTATTGGGAATGTAACAAGTTAGAAATGAGGATATAAAAGATGGGATGGAGGTAACAGTAACCCATAAAATAGAAATACAAGGTATATTTCAATAGTATCCTCCCGCAAGAAACGAATATTGTTAACTTTGTCTCCTAGGGATAGAGGGAGTAGGGAAGGAAATGAGAAAACGCGATACAGATGAAAATTTAAGGCCGCGAGAACTGCCGATTGAGTGAGTTGTATATGTATTGTACAATACGTACGTAATTAATCCTCCGAAATACTTTTACTTGAGAATTTAATCCATCATGGACGTCGTAGCTACAAAGTATTTACAAACAAAGGGCGTGCTTCATTCCGGTTCGCTGTTACTAGGTTTCAAAACTTTTGTTAAAAATAATGAATGGAAATGATAAGCGGAAAGTCAGAAACGTGAATTTACTGAACGATACTATACACTTTCCAGCGTCGAATTTCCGTGTATATACTCGACAAACGAGACTTAAAAGCGAAAACGGAATAACTAATTCACGGAAACCGATCTGTTCCCACTCAACGTCAGAAGCTGAATGTCTAACGTGTCCAACCAGAATGCGCGAGTTGTATCACAAAGCTACGAAAGCGGGGCGCCATATATGGCAAAAGTGGTGAGGTCAAAAGTAACAAATGGAAAACTGTAACCATCAACCGTAACAAGTATTATAATTATTGTGCTATACGTACGTAATTAATCTCTCAAAGAAATTTTACTCTTGCGAATTTAACCCTGCATGGACGTCGTACCTACAAAATATTTACAATCATGGGACAAATTTCTTTTCGGCTTGCTTCGCTTCGTTTCGAGTCATCTCGACTTCAGTTCAGTTTTATGCCGCGTCTTCGTATATCTTCGTGTCGGCTCGTCTAACTTTGCTTAACCGTCCTATACTCACGCATACGGTCTGTGCGACCGATTTATATAGTATAGTATATGTGTTTCATTTTTGACGTGAGTATAGGACGGTAAAACTCGTCCGCTTTGTTTCGCCTTGCCTAGTATTGTTTCGCCGGCTCTCGACTTGTTCCGTTTTACGTCATTACGCCTCGCTTCGATTCATTTCCGTTGCGTTTCACGGCGTGTCCTATCGTTTCGGCTTGTGTCGCTTTGCCTCGCCCGGGTCCACTTCATTTCATATCCCTTCGTTTTATTTCGCTTCTTTTTAATTACAAAATAATGCACACAAGTACACTATCTCCAATTCGTCACATCATCGTCTGATTTCGCTTTCTACTTCGTTTCGCTTCGCTTAGTTTCGCTTAATTTCGGATAGCTTCGTTTAGTTTCGGCTCCTTCTCTTTTGCTTCGTATACATTCGTTTTCACAGCAGAATATAGGCGATTTGGAACGATTGAAGGGAAACGTAAACGTTAGCGCCTGCTAAAATAGTGTAAAGCGACGCTTGATACCTAAGCTACTTTAATATTTCTGTCCTGTTGGCATCGAGTTACTTGCTACATCACGTGGTTGGCGTTGCGCCTTAGGTTTTTACGTCAGTACGTAGTGATAGTAGAGTCGTTTCCAGTTCCTATGCTGTGTGCCCATACAAACTACTAACAGCTATTGAAATCATTTCATTTGGAAACAAAACCAGCTCGCGTTAAAAGGATCCACGCCTCCTTGGAGGGTGGGACTACTACCCCGAGGCTTCTTCAGTACATCACGTCAAATACACACCCATTTCTATACGTTTACTTCGTCCCGCATCAAAAGCCTAAGCTCGAACGACCTACTAACAACTCATACACTTCCCCATTAACCCACCCGCTTCGAGCAACTCAAAGTCGCCTCCTCCTCTTCCTCCTCCTCTTCCTCCTCCTCTTCCTCCTCCTCTTCCTCCTCCTCCTCCTCCTCCTCCTCCTCCTACACCCCATCCTTTTTCTTCGAATCTCGAATCCGAGATTAAAAATGTTTGAAACTTTAAAAGCGCCCCCTTTGCCCCTCTCTCGCACCTTCGCTGCCACCCCTTCTGCGTTTTCATCGTTCGACCGCTACAAAGTGAAATAAAAGGGGGGTGAGGGAACGGCGGCGGCGGCGGCAGCGGTAAACAGCCGGAGAAGGGGTCAGCGCGTACCCTACTATACGGCGAGGGACAGCACAAAACCGGGGTAATGAATTTTATTTGCCGACGCTTTTCTGCGAACCCCGGTATTAAAGTTGGCAATACTTACGCACTCTCCGTGCTCGCCCGAGTTTCGGAGGGCCGCTGTTGTGTTGCTAAAAGTACGAAAGTTGGCGAACCTGAGAGCGCGGACAGGTGGCGTAGCGTAGAGAGATAGGCGAGGGGGTGAGCGGGCGAGCGGACGAATGGGGGTGCGTCGAAGTGGAAAAGTTTGATGACGGCGGAAAGTTGAGCTTTGAATATGTTTATTCGCGAACGTCGGTTCTACGTAAATAATAATGAAAGGTATATGAATAATGTGTATACCGAGTGTTAGCGGATATATTTCCCAAAACGGATTTATTTTCGGGCCAACTTCTTGGACGGAGATTACCAAGGCGATGATTCTTATTGACGATACTTATCCGAGTGGGAGGCGTTCGAGTTCGATGGCTCAACCTTGACCGGATTACCATTCATCCGTTGAGACGGTCGCTCGAGAACGCACCTGAGCGAGTTGAACGGCCCGCCCGACCCTCGATTGAATCGAATTATTTCCCCATAAAATTTAAAACCCCCGCGACGATTCATCACCGAATAGCTCCAATTAATCCGATCGACAAAAGACGAGGACGACGAACAAGAAGACGAAGCCCCTCACGAGCAACAACTGCCCCCGGATTAATTGAAGCCGTAAATTTTCGGCGCTGGTCTTTTCCTTCGTTTTCCGTTCGCGCGTACTCGATAACGGAACAGGTGTGCCACCGACGCTAAACGGACAAAGTTCCATTTTAATTAAATTCTGTCTGGTTGGCGGATGGAGGGGGAACGGGGCGGAAAGCGAGGAGGAGGAAGAGGAGGACTGTTGCTTTTTTGTTTCGTATATCGAGCCGTCGAAGGCGTCCTTATCGGCTTAATTTATTTGCGTATCGCGAGACGATTTTAATTTTAATTAAATAAATTTCGTTCTAACGAGGACTTTGTTGGCGGCATCGGTTAAAATTTTAAATGAATTGTTTAAATTAACGGCTTATTGAAATAAAAGTGTTTGTGTTAAGCAGATACTTATACCTAGTAAATCTGAGTTTCAGCGCGATAGGCGTGATAGGCGCATTAGTTGCACTGATCACTAACACTTGCACTAGTACCAGTGCATATCGACGTGTCCTCTAGTACTACACGAGTTACCATCTGAGTCAATTGGAATCGCTTAGTCGATTTCTATAACTTCCTCTGTTGCATCGTTAGTTGTTATAATCGGTCACTGGCACTTACACTGATTATCGGAGGTTCCACTAATATAACTGTACACTACTTTGACAGGAACCGAGACGATATGATTGGATATACCACTCTGTAAATCATGTGATAGGTTTATGACACTTATTAGCACTAGCACTGATACCATCAATATCTACACCAACACCAGTTTAGCGTTTATAATATTCACTGCTAGATATGATCACCATACCTATACCCAAAATCACTTAGACATATATTATGACGATACGACTACATGCTGCGTTTTGCAAATGGCGTCTTAGTTTTATAACACTCACTAGCACTAGCACTGATACCGTCCATATTTACATTTGCACTAGTAATAGTATACGGGAGCGATATTTCGCTTAGAAGCTGTAACAAATAAGAGAGGTAATCCTGGTTAGATATTGTCCGCGTTTGTGGTAGGAAACTAAGTTTTGTGGTTACTTCTTTCATTGCTGTCATCCTTGTCACTGATACGAACTAGCAATGCTTGTATTGAAATCACTAATACTTCACATGAATCATGGTGGAAAGATCTTATGTTGAGTTATGTAAATGCCGTCTTGGGTGTATGGCATTCACTAGCACTGGCACTGATACCGTTGATAGCTGCACTCGTAATAATATTGGGGAACGAATAAGATACATAATTTTGATTGGATATTGTTTATGTCCACTATAGAAAACCAAGTCTCGTGGATACCTTCTTCATTGCCGTCATCCTTGTCACTGATACGAACTAGCAATGTTTGTAATGAAATCATTTGTACTTCACATAAACCGTAGTGGCAAGATATTATGTTGAGTCATATAAATGACGTTGTTGTTTCATGATATTTACTAGCACTGGCACTGATACCATCGATATTTGCACTGGTAATAGTATAGGGGAACGTTTCATCGCTGCAAAACCGGAAGAAATAAGGCACATAATTCTTGTCAGATGTTGCTCGCGTCCATGGTAGGAAACTAAGTTTAGCGGTTACTTCCTTCACTGCTGTCATCCGTGTCATTGATACGAATTTGGAGTGTTCGTATCGAAACCAGTAATATGTAGTAAAAGAAAACGATTTGTGGTTGCAAAATTGTAGGAAATAAGAGAGATAATCCTGGTTAGATGTTGTCCGCGTCCATGGTACGAAACTAAGATTTGTGGTTACATCCTCCATTGCCGACATTATTGTCACTGATACGCAATACTACTGAATCTGTACTGAAATCACTTTACTCACACTTTACATGAATTCTGAGAGGATATCATTATATCGAGTTATTTACGTATTTGACGTCTCGCTCACTAGCACTAGTACTGGCACTGATACCGAATATCGATGTTATTAGTGCTACAGTTGGTGAGTGTTATTGACGTAACTCGACATAATCCTGTTAAAACGTCAGGGTTCATGTGAAAGTATTAGCGATTTTAGTACACACGTATTGACAGTTCGTATCAGTGACAATGATGACAACGATTAAGGAGGTCATCATCAAGCTTAGTTTGCTACCAAAAGGACGAACGGTATTCAGCGAGGATTGGGTCTCTTATTTCTTGCAAATTTCCAACGACGAAGCGTTCTTCCCGTACTAGCGCAAATATCGATGATATCAGTGCTAGTGTTATGGAGATTATATCTTATTTTGTTATTAATTCTTATGACAGACTAAGACGTTGTGGACATAACTCAATGTAATATTATTGTTCCACGGCTCATGTGGCTATTATTTTTAGTATTACTACTAGTGCAAATATTGATGGTATCAGTGCTAGTGCTAGTGAGCGTCATGAAGCTAAGACATCATCCTATACCATTAATAGTGCAAATGCGCTGGTGGGGGAGGGGGCACCGGTGAGGTGGACGGCTGGGGGAGCTATGTAGAAAGAGTTTTAGAACCACTGGTTGAGGAGTATGTCGAAGATGCAAAACCAATTAGAATTGTGATACCAAATCTGATTGTAATCAGTGCGATCTACAAGCGACACATGAGGTACCACGATTGTTGAAATGACGGAGTTATTTTATTTAAAACAAATACCAATCAAACTCTTCCGCTTCCTACCTATAGTTACGTTGAAGACAGACGACAAAGAAGCGACAACCGTGGAATACACACTTAGTGGTGTCTGTAAGACACACCGTAATAACTTACGATGTGAATTACTATGACCTGAATTAACATGAAACAATTGACTCCTCCATCCACTCCCACCGCGCTCGCATTGAAGATGGATGGAAAACGGGAGCTCCAACAACGGCTCCAAATACAAGCGTACTTAATGGTGTCTTTAGGGCGCGCATTTCGTACGAGGAGCGGTCGAGAAAATCAAATTAGAGATGGGGGAAAGGCAGGTTTCGGACAAATACCGACGAAATCGTCCTCCCCTCCTACCCAAGTTCCCCACGGATTCCGAAATTCCGAATTGGCCGCCGTTTCGTGGCCTCGAACTATCGTCGGACTCGACGTAAAGTTTCGATTTCGGCCATAAATTCGAATCAAATTGAAGTATTTGTCTCGAACAGATGGCGCTCTAAACCGTGACCTATCCGTATAAACCGTTCCTATAAATAAATGAAGACGCTAGATTGGATCCGTGCGACCTGAGTTGCTCCCCGGACGCCGGCGGATATTACGACGCGGGAAACGCGTCTATATTTTATGATGCTGGAGATGTGAAACAATTTAGACATCCGGCCACTTACGAGCCGGAGGGGAGGGGGAGGAGGTGAGGGAAGGGTTGGGGATTTAGGGAGTTACAAAGGGCAGGCGAGCGACGGTGAAATAGCGATTCTATTAAGTCGTTTCGGGAGGGGGAGGGCGTAATCGAAACGTACGTTCAGGGCAGGGAGAGGGGGTATTCGGGATAATGCGGTTACAAATCAGAGGACGGTACATACCAGTCGAGGAAGATCTCGCGCGTTTCGTGCTGGCTCGTTTCTGATTTTAATCTGCTTTCGAGTGCGATTCGAGTTTTTAAAAGCGCCGGAGTTTTAGCGATTTCAACGTTTCCTAATCTAATAATATCGTCCGTCCGACTTCGCCGGGCGTATCACGTCGATCCGGGAAAAAATACCGGCGCAATTTGGTTCTGCAAATCGGGGCAAAAGGGTCGACGAAGGCGTATACTCCTAACGTTATTATCCCTCGTGCGTAGCACGAGACCCTCCACATTCGAACCGGTTCCGGCGGGTCGGAAACTAAAATTTTACGATCCCGGACCGGGAGCATAACGCGGCCGTATCGACGGGTACATTATAACGGGGAGGGGGCCGGTGAAACGGGGATGTTTCCCGGGTACGTGACCGTGCAGTTAAGCGACCGCGGTTTACCTTTCGAAAGTGTAAGGCCGCAGTCCGACTATTAACACAAAAAGGGGGAAAAGAACGGGTTTGTCCGATGTAATATTCGACTCGAAACAAATTAAAACGCACGTTTAGAGATCGGAGTGGCTCGCCCACGCTAACTTGGTACTTAGCGTTAATGGCCGGGGATTCGGAGGAGTCAGGTTGATTATGTCAGCGCGTTGACGTAAGACGACAATGACGACGACGTGTTGAACTCGAGCGTGTGTAGCAGCTAGGATATGCTCGGTCGGAGTGCATGATTAAGCGGTTCATTTCGGAGCGAAGCGCTGTGGCTTAGTGGGCGACCGCGTCTTCGAAACGGGGCTCGGATGGTGAGAAAATTGACGAGTCGGGAGGAAACTTAAAGGTAGGCGATGTAGCCGGCGATAAAAGCCAGCAGATCTAACAGATTCCGTTCAATCGCTGAAATCACGGTGAAAGTGCATCAAACGTTATCGATTATACGGGAATTTTCTTCTGTCCAATGGATAGGATGAGTGGGCACTGATACCAGAGTAAAAGCACTTTTGATATTCGCAAAATCGAAGAAGAAGTCGAATTTCTAGAAAATCAGCATGATAGCCCGATTACACAGGAATTTTGATCTGTCCAACGGATAGGATGAGCTGGCGCTAATACCAGACTAAAACTACTTTTGATGCTTACGAAATCAATAAAGGCGGAAGAGGTAAGGGACACGATCTTGTCAGTTCCGTAAAGCTGAGACGATATTTGGCATTTCGCGATGGTCCATGCTGAAATATCAGTGACTTTAGTGCAAGCATTTACAGTAGGTATCAGTGATTAGGATGACAGCAACGAAAATTGTGTTCCACATTTCAGGACACAATCCCGTCTCATATTTCTTACAATTTAACTTCGACGACACGTTCTCCTGTTCTACTGCTACTAGTGCAAATATCGATGGTATCAGTGCCAGTGTTATGCGATGCTATTAGTGCCAATTTTAGTGGATGTCATAAGGCCTAAACGTCATCTACATAACTCAACATAATACCATTCCGTCACGGATCATGTGCCAGTGCTATGTGAAGTACTAGTGATCTCAGTACAAGCATCGCTAGTTCGTATCAGTGACAATGATGGCAACAGTGAAAGAGTTGACCATGAAACCCTATCGTAGACAAGAGTGACATCCACCGAGGATTGTGTGATTATGCGACGACAACACGTTTTCCTGCACTCTTATTACCGCAAATATCGATGGTATCAGTGCCAATACTAGTGGACATCATAAGACTAGAACGTCATCTACATCACCCAACATAATATCATTCCGACACGGTTCATGTGAAGTACTTAGTGATTTCAAAATACAAGCATTGCTATTTTGTATCAGTGACAGTGATGACAGCAGTGAAGGAGGTAACCACAAAACTTAGCTTAACCACCGAGCGCTCGGAGGACATCCACTAAGGATTGCATCCCCTATTTCTTTCAATTCTGCAACGACGAAATATTCTCCTACACTTCTTACCAGTGCAAGGATAGATGATATCAGTGCTAGTGTTAGTGAAGGTCATAAGACTAAGACCACATCTACTCAACACATCACTCAGCCACGGTTCGTATGAACTATTACTGATTTCAGTACAAAAATGGCTAGTTCGTATCAGTGACTATGCTGACAGTAGTGAAAGAAGTAATCATTAAACTTGATGTTCTATGATGGACAAGGACAACATCCATCAAGGACTGTGTTCCGTATTTTCTACAATTTTTTTACGTAAATGACGTCTAAGTCTTATAAGATTCGCTAGCATCGGCACTGATACCATCGATATTTTTACTAGTAGTAGTAAATAATCATAGAGCGTTTCATGTGTCATCGTTGCCAAATTAACGAAACCTGTAGAAGGGAAGTGAACGCCAGCTCTTTAATTGGAAATCGAGCGTCATTATGCACTATTAATATCTGCATTGGTATCAGTGTAAATACTCTATGCGCTTCTCAAAGTAGATTAGATTGATGAAAACAGAAAATGGGACATCTATCGGATCAAATCTAGCAATAAACTTCTCAATCCCCATCATCTTATCCCTCAGCAGTAATGGTGATACTTTCACTACTTGCACTGATATCAGTGTAAGTGTATTATCGTAGGTTTAAGCTTCAACGTTACCAAACTAACATGTTGAGTGTGTTTCTTTAACTTTTTTAGGGAAAATCATTTAATTCACTAGCACTAACACTGATGTTGTCATCGAAAGCAGTGTAAGTGCTAATTTCATTCTGAACTGATTCACGTTGATTGATTTATCACTTACACTGAGACCGGCGTTAATATTCATCTAACTGTAAGTATATGTAAGGATATGACACCCTCAACTTTCAAACTATGTTTCAGTTCGTGTTGTAATAGTCGTCAGTGTTTACACTGATACTTTCACTACAATTAGTGCTCAAGTGCAAGTTATATCCTAACCGAATTAACACTTCGATTTTGTAGACCAGCTTCTTAGCTGTTACAGTGTTACAGTGATACATCCACTAGTATCAGTGTAAGTGCAAATAACATCCTATGCGAATTGACACGTCGAGTTTGTAGACTAGCTTCTCAGCTGTTGGTATTACAGTAGCCAGTACTGACACTCTCACTAATACTAATATTAGTGCAAGTTATACCCTAAACGAATGAACATGTCGATTTCGTAAACTAACTTCTTAGTTGGTGGTATTACAGTCATCTCCATTATTAAAATCGATACTTCCGCTAATATCAGCGTAAGTGCAAGTTGCATCCCATGCCAATTGACACCTCGATTTTGTAGATTAGCTTCTTAGCTGTTGTTATTACAGAAGTCAGTGCACCTAGTAGTGACACTCTCACTAATACTAGTGTAAATGGAAGTTATACTCCAAACGAACGAATTTTGTCAATGTCAATTTTGTAGACTAACTTCTTAGCTGTCGGTATTACAGTGGTCTCTATTACTAACATCGATCCTTCCGGTAATATCAGTGTAAGTGCAAGTTACATCGTATGTAAATTGACACGTCGATTTTCTAGACTAACTTCCTAGCTGTTGATATTACACTAGTCGCCATCACTAGCACTGATACTTCTACTAATATCAGTGTAAGTGTCAGTTACATCTTATGCGAATTGACACGTCGATTTTCTAGACTAGCTTCCTGGATGTTGGTATTACAGTAGTCAGCGCAACTGGCTCTGACACTCTCAATAGTACCAATGTAAGTGCAAGTTATACCCTAAACGAATGAAGACGTCGATTTTGTAGATCAACTTCGAACCTGGTGTTGTTATAATGATATAATTACAAAGCAGCGCCACCATGTGACAACACGCTCATTTGGTTGAGAATTAGTAATCTGCACTGTTGAAGCTGATTAGAGCCTCAACCCCCGAGTAATATTTATAGTTATTGCTGCCAACTTTCAGGATATCATAAGTAGTCATACGCCAAATTATTGAAGATGAAATGTCCCGAAAAATAGAGGAAACAACGAATACGTCCGTGCGAAAAACTCCCTCTAAAACGACGTTCAACCTTCACCATTACACGGGGACTTTTAGTAAAGAGACGCGATGTTGAAAAAAAAAACCGAAAACAAAATAAACACGCTCCCCCTTTATAACGATAATTAATCTCCCTCTTTTTTCGTTGTCCTTTTTCAGGTAGATAACATCCCGCGGCCTGTGCTAATACTAATTCCGACCGCGAAACGGTCGGAGCAAAAAGAGAGAAACGGGACGCGCGTTATTTCGGCGGTAACTTTTCCCTCTTCGTCTCGTCGTCGTCTCCCTCGGGCGGTCGACGGGTGACGCTTTTCTTTTTCTCCTGTTGTTAGCGACGAGGAAGATTTTTTAACTCACTCGACGTCGTTAAGGCGAAAACAAAGTGGAAGAAATTTTTACGCCAAGAAATCAGCGACAAACCCGGAAAGAGGAAGAGGAACAGGAGGAACAGGTGGAGCAGGACGCGTTGAAGATTTCAATTCTAACCTTAAATTCCTCCCCTCCCCCGAAACAATTATCCCTTGGGAAGGGAGCGCCACGTACGGAACTGCCTCGGACCGGCGAACGACAAAAGGAAAGAAACAATTTGTTATTTCGTGTGGTCCCTCGTCGGACGACGAACCGCCTCGACGTCGGTCGTAATAAGAACCGTGGCGTCGGTTCCATCTGTCGGAAATCGGGGCGTAAACGTCGCGGAAAATTAGAAACCCGCCGGTATAACGGCGGGGTAATACAAACAAATATGAACGTTGTTATTATGTTGTGTGTTGGTGTGTGAGTGTGTGTGTGTGTGATATTTCGTAGAAAGAAGGCAGAATTTCTCGGTAATTGAAAAGAATTCCAGGGGATTGCGCGCGACTGGAATCTGTAACGAAAGTCATTTTCTCAGTAGTGACAAAACACTAAAGGAATGGCATCTTCAGGTTCGACACAGGGAGAAGAAAATAGAACCGTTTTATAAAACTACGAACCTGAAACGTCCTGAAGATGATTCCTGTTGTAGCAAACGAAACATCAGCAAACGCTAGTAACGATGTTAGTATGGGTGATTACAACAACAATAAATAGGTATTGATTCACACTACTCGCACATCAAAGTGAGCTGAAAATGACACTATGCCGATATTTTTATTAGTATCAGTGCAAATATTAGTGATCATTCTTAGCACTGTTGCTTACTATAGCGACAACAGTTACAAAATCAATCTATAAACCCGACAAGTTAATCCGCGTTGGTTGTGGAACTTGCACTTACACTAATATTAGTGAAAATATCGGCATTTCACTAATATCAGTGTAAGTGCAAGTGACATCCTGATATTACTGACAATATCATTGTTACTGCTAGTAATTAGTGTATAAACACTATCTCGCTAGTTAATCTACAAACTTGACGTATTAACATTTTTGGGGCGATAGTTATATTTACACTGATACTAATGAAAGTGTGTGGCTTACCACTGGCAACGGATGCTATATCAGTATAACTATTATTTTTGTTTCTTAAAATAAATAAGATCGGTAACGATAAAGAATATGCTTTCCACTAGATTCTGACGCGACGCAACAAATATCAGTGTTAGTGTTAGTGTTGGCCATCCCTATACCAACAAAACTTATATTTATATTCATATCGGTATTGAGGATTGCTACAATAACATCAGCTAAGCTAATCTAGAAACCGAATGTTATTGGTGTTAATCTGTTTAGCGCGTAAGTTACACTTACACTCATACTAGTGAGGGCCTTGGTAACGGTTGAAATATCAGTGTAACTCTGTCTTTAATTTCCTAAATTAGCTAAAATGAGTAGAGATAAAAGTCCCGATTCTCACTAGATTCTGACGTCAAGCAACACATATCAGTGCCAGTGTTAGTGTTTGTAATCTCTGTAGCAATAAAACTTACACTAAGATTGATATTAGTGGTGAGGTTTGTTATAACAGTAACACCACGTTTATGGTATTAATTCGTTTAGGACGTGAGTTACACTGACACTGATACGAGTGAACCTAACGGTTGCAATATCAGTGTCACTCTTTCTTTTGTTTCTTAAACTAAATAAGATGAATAGCGATAAAAATCGCAGCCATCACTAGATTCTGACGTCAGGGAACAAATATCAGTGCCAGTGTTAGTGTTTGTAACCCCTGTAACGATGAAACTTACACTTAGATTGATATCAGTGTTGAGGTTTGTTACAGCAATAACACCAGCTAAGAAGCTAATCTACAAACCGAACGTTTATGGTATTAATGCGTTTAGGAGGTAAGTTACACTTACACTGGTCCGACTGAAAGTAACGGTTCTAACATCAGTGTAACTCCTCCTTTTTCTTTTCTTAAACTAAATAAAATAAGTAGCGATAAAAGCCCGGGCCCTCACTAGATTTTGACATCGTGCAACAAATATCAGTGCCAGTGTTAGTGTTTGTAACCCCTGTAACGATAACACACTTATATTGCTATCAGTGTTGAGGTTTGTTATAACAATAACACCAGCTAAGCAGCTAATCTAGAAAGCGAATGTTATTGGTCTGGATTCCTTTAGGACGTAAGTTACACTTACACTGATACTAGTGAAATATTTACCGTTAGCGTTGCTCGTTCGTAATATCAGTGTAACAATCCATTTTCTTTCCAAAAATACACAAGATTAAAACAGAAATAAAGGCCACAACGTCGCTAGATTATATCGCCAAGTTAGTGTAGTGTAGTGTGTGTAAATGTCAGTGTTGATGTTTGAGTATTGGGTCTGTGAAGCTCACAGTGATATTAACAGTGATAAGTATAAGATATACATAAGACTAGACAAGAATGTAGTTTAGAAATTAGTCTGTTTCGGACGGAAATAGCACTCATACACTAGTGTTAGTTAGATATCAGTGTTAGTATTGGTGATATCCGTACGGAAGTATTTAAGCAGGAAACTTAGCCATCCAATATCAGCGTGAATGAAATATCTCTCCTAAACAAATTACGATTTCGACTTTGGGGGACTAACTTCTTAAGCTAGTGTTAGAGAAGCACTGATACCTTCACTAATATCAGTGTAAGTGCGAAAAATTTCGTTATTTAGGCGTACACTATCTTGCGTTTCTTCAATTTCTCTGTCTACTCCGTTTAGTCGGGTATTCGAGAATGACTGGACTTTATTATCGTAGGCTTTCAAGGCCGGTATAAAGGATAATGCTGCATTAGTCGAGGTTTCGTTATCCGTAGTACTAGCTTCTTCCGGAATACTCTTTCATTGGTATATTTTCCGTATTACATAGGATGCTGACAGGTTGGTCACTAAGATCATCAACTAGTGATACAAGAACCTAAACGTCGACACTTGCACAACTCGAAAGGCTTTCCCATCACCTCAACATCATCCTAAATTCCTGGTAGAGTAAATTAAGGTAATTTCGTTTCCGTACGAGAGAAAATCGTTAATAAAAACGCCGTCCGTGTGGATCGTAGGGAAAACGCGATCGGCAACAGATAAAAAACAACGTAAGGTCCGAACGGCGCCTTTGAACCGGGGCGACTTCGGGGACGCAGCTGCACTCCGAATCCGTAAACGGAAAGTTTTAATCAACTCCGCCGGTAATGCGATGCAATCAGCTTACCGGGTAAGCGAGTCTGACGCTATCGTCGCGTTATGCAATTTTCCTACCTACCCTAGGAAGTTTCATATTTCGCGACTTAACCGGGGATCGCTTCGTACGTGCCGCGTCGGGTGGCACGCGGAATTCGTAAGTCGATGACGACCCCCGTATCGGGAATAACCGGAGGGTGAATTCGGGGGTGAGTTCGGAAATGAAATCGGATGGGGAGGGAGGACGACGCGTTCGCGATGAAAAGGCCCCGAAACAAAAGAGGTAATTGATAGTTATTCGCGCGCGATCGCGTAATAACGGACAAATTCGATAAATCTATCCGGATAAACGAAGAGGAAAAAATATTTTTCGGTGTATTTTACGCCCGCCCAAAACAAACAAAAGAGCTCGACGGGCGAAAACGCGAACAAAGTCCGCTGGATTTCGCCCTCCCCCTCCCGGTCCCTCTCTGTCCTCCGGCGGGTACGAATCCGGCAATCGAATCGTGGAAAATTACGGATATGGAAATCGAAGGACGCAGCAACGCCGGGTCGGTCGGAAGCTACGTCGACAATGCCGCCGGCCTAAAAATTCCCATTCGAACGGGGTGAAATATTAGACGAGGTGTACTGACTAGTTTATGGGGTTCGGTCGTTTCGAACCGCCCCGCGCCGCTCCCCGCTCACTAGTCGAGTGCCAGTAGCTAGCGCCGGCCAATAATGGCAATATACGTCACGTCATCGTTATTTATGAACATCGGATTAATATAGGAGGCTTTGTATCGGCTTGGGTAAAGTAACACACCGCAATATTGGCGCATATCTCACCATCAGTCGCCGGAGTCATACGTTTGTGTCGCCAGATGGGTCGCTTATACGTTATGCGGGCGGAAATGGGACGATTTCTGCGCCTAATTTAAGGAGGGAGGGGATCGTACGAGGATAGTTTTCTCTTTTCCCGGTCTAGATTTAGGGATGATAGCTTCGCATTCAAATTCATCCGAACAGCAAGGTATCAGTTAACGTTAAATTCTTACTAATACCAATTTCCTCTTCCACCATTGCTTCGAATTTGAAGACGATATCTTTATCGTGTTGGCTCATTTGCTGTACGAGGACTTAAAATAGCAATAACAAGTGACACACCATCGACGTAGCCACGCTGGAGTATAGGAGGGCCCGTGTTTCCAACAGTTTGGGAGCCGCTGGTATGACCACCTCGTATAGAACACTTAAGCATCACCGACGTATAGGGGAACATTTATTCTACAAAAAGTTTTGGAACCTCTGATATAAATCGCTAGTATTGAAAAGTTGAGAGCCACTGATTGATTGGGGCGTGCTTATATACAAAAGCTTGGGAAGCACTGGAATAAACAACTCATACTTGATAATCTGAGAATCATTGACATATTAAGGAACGTTTATTCCGGAAAACAGTTTGGAAACCTCTGTTGTTAACAACTGATATAGAAAATCTGAGAATCACCGGCGTTCAAGGAAACGCTGATTCCCATTAAAAGATTTCGAAACCACTGGTATTAACAACTGATATTGACAATCTAAGAATCACTGGCGCGTATAAGGAAACGTTTATTTCAAAAAAGTTTGGAAACCTCTGTTGTTAACCTCTGATATTGACAATCTGAGAATCACTGGTGTAGAAGGAAACGCTAATTCCAGCAAGAAGTTTGGAAATCACTGGTATGAACAACTGATAGAAAATCTGAGAATTATTGACGTATAAGAAAACGTTCATTTCGAAAAAGTTTGGAAACCTCGGGTCTTAACAACTGATGGAAAATCTGAGAATCATTGACGTATAAGGCAACGTTCATTTCGAAAGAGTTTGGAAACCTCTGTTGTTAACAACTGACATAGAAACTTTGACAATCACTGGCACGTATAAGGAAACGTTGATTCCATAAAGAAGCATGGAAATCACTGGTATAAACAACTGATAGAAAATCTGAGAATCACTGACGTATAGGGAAACGTTTATTCCAAATAAGTTTGGAAACTGCTGGTGCATACAACTAAAATAGAAGATCCGAGATTCGCTCACGTACAAGGATTAATTTCATAAAAAAGGTTAGGAACCACTGGCGCAAATATTTCATACACAAAGTTTGAGAACCGTTGACATATCGGGGCACGTTTATTCCGAAACAGTTTGGAAACTGCTGGTGCTTACAACTGAAATAAAACATCCGAGAATCGCTGATACCATCGCTGTATAACGAATAATTTACTCTAACAAAAAGTTTAGGAACCACTGGAGCAAACATTCCATATATAAAGTTTGAGAACCGTTGACGTATCGGGGCACGTTTATTCCGCAGAAGTTTGATAACCACTGATGTAAACAATTAAGAATCACTGACAGTGATCTATTCCACGAAATTGAGGAACCACTGGTTTAAATAACTGATATAGAAAATGTAAGCAGCGCTGATGTATAAGGGAACATTTATTCCACAAGAAGTTTGGAATCACTGTTGTAAATTATGAACACAGAAAATTTGAGGGTAACTCTTATATAGAGGTGCGTTTACTCCACGAAAGTTTTGGAATCACAGGGGTAAACAATTTGTATACAAAGTTTGAGAATCATTGACGTAGCGGGCCACGTCCACTCTACAAACAGTTTGGAAATCTCTGGTGTTAACAACTGATATAGAAAATCTGAGAATCACTGACATATAAGTAGACATTTATTCCAGAAAAAGTTTGTAAACCACTGGTATAGAACATTTTGTGAATCAGTAAGGGATAAGGCAACACGTAACTATATACAGTTTGATAACCACTGATATAAACAGCTGTCAAAGAAGATTTGAGGATCACTTATAGTGATCTATTCCACAAAGTTCAGCAACCGCTGGCGTAAATAATTGATATAGAAAATGTAAGTATCGTTGTGGTAGAAAGAAACAATTATTCCACAACAAATTTGGAGCCACTGGTGTACATTATTACAACAAAAAATGTAACTATTATCCAAGATTTGAGAATCATTGATGTATAAGGGCACAGTTATTCCACAAACAGTTTGGGAATCACTAATGTAAACAATCCTTACAAGAAATTTGATAATCGCTGATGTATAGGGAAATGTCTATTCCCAAAGAGATTAGGAACCACTGGTGTAAAGAAAAACATGTTGTATAGAGGGGCGTTTATTCCACAAAAATTTTGGGAACCACTAGTGTGAAGAATTCACATATAGCGTGTGTGAACTATGGGGGCATGTTTGTACCACATAAAGTTAGGGAACCACTGATGTACACGATTTATACAATAAAATTTGAGCATTGTGTTTATCCTAGAATGTTTTGGAATCACTGGTGTAAACAAATTGACATAGAAAACTCAATGCTTTACAAACGTTCTATATCATCTGTTTGTACCAGTGGTTCCTAAACTGTTTGGAATAACAGCTGCTTATACGTAAATGCTTCTCAATTTCTTCAATAATTTCCACCAGTGGTTCCTAAACGCTGTGGAATAGACGCTCACCTATACCTCATGGTTCACAAATTTTACGTCAATAGTTTAAATCAGTGGTTTCCAAATATCCCATCATCGAATGACACTATATCACATCGGAAAAGTGCTCACCACACAATGATTTAATTCAATTTAGTGACACGTGCTTCGCTAGCAACGAGGCAAACAACTTCACAACCGTCAAGCACCGAATCGTCCAACGCGCCCAATTTTCTTCGATTTCTTTCCATAACGAGCGCTAAAATATTGCGTCCTCGCATCCACTCATTATCGCCAATTTTCGTACATTCTCGCGCTGAAAAACACTCGAAACGGATTAAGCAATTAATGTAAATGAACGAAATTCCACGCGGGCTTTCTCTCTCTCTCTGTGTATGGACGTTCGTGAGTGTCGTCGAAAAGAGACCACTCACGTGACGGGCTATTGTTACAAGTTTTGCCGCTAAATATGTAAATCGCGAGCCTATAAAGTGACGTGATTACGGTTTGAAAAAAAAAAAGGCCGGTCGGGCCGTCGATTTATTATTCGAGTGTATGTCGAGCGGCGTGTTTTCCAGTTTATAACGCCGGCGTGTACGTACACACAAATACATACGATGGGGTTAGTTTGAAAATGAAAAGCGAGAGAATTCGGTTAAAATTGAAATGGGGGCGTTAGTTGTTTGATGCCGCTTTTGAAAGATCTGCGTGGCACAAACGAGTTGAGATCGTGCTCAAGTTCTAAGCAGTCAGGGAATCTACCGCCGTATAGTGAAACTTGCACTTACACTGATACTAGTGAAAAATATCACAGCTTATCTTCAAAATTCGAAGTATTAGTTTGTAATGATAGGTTTTGCGCTTACACTGATATCAGTGAAAGTATCAGTGTTAACACTGTTAAACCAGAATCTCACAACTGCTACTTCTTAAGTCAGAACTTAAATAGTCAGTCTCCTGGAGCCAGCTTCAGAAACAGTCGTTGTTAAACCAGAGCTTAAAACGTCAACTTCTTGAACCAGAAGCTTGAAGACCGAATTTTTTCCAACCAAATCGCCTGGCACTATATTTCTCAAATCAGAACTTCAAGAACCATTTCTTTCTTAAGGCGAGCATAAAACACTATTGACCTTGGAGGAAAGCTTACACTATTAAGCTAAGGTTCAACCTAGTGGGATTCTTAGACCAGAACTTGTACTATCAGTCTCCTTGAGCAAGCTTGAAAAGCAATCCTTCTTCAATCAGGGCCTAAAGCACAAACTCGTTAGGCCAGAAGCTTGAACAGTAAAGTTCTCCCATCCAGGCTTTCTGGCACCACATTTAATAAAACAGAGCTTCAAGAATCTTTCTTTGTGATACTGAACTTAAAGCACTATTGACTTTGAAGCAGAGCTTCGATTGCTTTTACTCTTTAGCTACTACTGGACCTAGCGAGATCCTTAAATCAGAACTTGTACCAACAGTCTCCTTGAGTTTGCTTGAGAGGCAATGCTTCTTAAACAAGAACTTAAACTATCGTCAACTCCTTGGGTCAGAATCTTGAGCAACAAAGTTCTCCATCCAGATTTTCTGGCACCGCATTTCTTAAAACAGAACTTCAAGTATCCTTCTTTTAAAGGCTGAACTTAAAACACTATTGAATTCGAACCAGAGCTTCGATTGCTTATATTTTTGGCTACGGCTCAACCTACTGGGATCTTTAAATCAGAACTTGAACCAGCTCGAGAGACAATTCTTCTTATACCAGAGCTTAAAGCGTCAGCATTTAGTTTAGCAGGGTCTACAAATTAGAACTCGAACCACCAGTCTGCTCGAACCAGCTTGAAAAAGATGGTTTAAAGCGCAGACTCCTAAGGAGCTTGAACAATAAAGTTCTCCATCAAAATTTTCTGGCACCAAATTTCTTACAAAACAATCCTTCTTTCTGAGGTTGAATTTGAAGCACAATTGACCTTGAAGCAGAGCTTCGAATGTATATCTTCTTAAGCTACGACTCTACCTAGTGGAATCCTTAAAACAGAACTTGAACGCAAACTTTCTCCAACCAGAGCTTCTACCCCTATTTTCTTTTGACCGGGGCTTCGAAAATCATTCTACTTGCGGCTGGACTTAAAGCTCTTTTGTTTTTCAACGCTAATTTTCTTCAATTGCGGGATCTCTGAACTAGAACGTACACCATCGTTTCCTTTGAACCATAATTTCGGATGCAAGCAATTCTTTGGAAATTCGAGCTTCAATCGTCGGTTCTCTTGAGCCAGACTTTCAGAAGTAATTGTCCTTGACCCAAAGCTTCAAGCACTCGCTGAACGAGAGACTCAACAAAGAAATCTTTAATTAGAGCTTGAGGAGCCAATCTCCTCACACCAGAGATTGAATTGCGAATCTCCTTGAACTAGAACTTCAAGCACCGTTCGGATTTCAACAGAACTTGGAACACCATTCTCTTCCAGTCAACGTTTCAAGAGCTATAATCGCTGAATTAGAGCTTAAGCCACAATTCCCTACAACGGAGCTAGAGCTATCAGTCTTCTTGAACTGGAGCATAAGTAGTCAGTTTGTTTGGAATCTAAACCACCATTTCTTTAAACGGAGCTAGAACTACCAGTCCGTTTGACCTGGAGCTTTCGGAGCCAATTTTCTTAGAATTTAAGCCACAATTCCCTACAACGGAGCTAGAACTATCAGTCTTCTTGAGTTGGAGCTTAAGGAGTCAGTTTGCTTAGAATATAGGCCACCATTCTCTTAAACGAAGTTAGAACTACCAGTGTCCTTGATCCGGAGCTTTAGGAGCCAGTTTCCTTAGAATTTAAGCCAGAATTCCCTCAAACGCAGCTAGAACTATCAGTCTTCTTGAACCGCAGCTTACGGAGTCAGTTTTCATACAATTTAAATCAGCATACCCTATAACCGGAGCCGGAACAATCAATCTCCTTCAACGGGAGCTTTAAGAGTCAGTTTTCTTAGAATCTACGGCATCTTTCTCGTAAACGGAGATAGAATTGTCAGTCTCCTCGAACCGGAGCTTCAGGAGCCAGTTTGCTTAGAATCTAAGCCACCATTCTCTTCAACGGAGTTAGAACTATCAGTCCCTTTGACCCGGAGCTTAAGAAATCAGCTTTCTTAAAATTTAAGCCAATATTTCCTTAAACGGGGCTAGAACTATCAGTCCCTTTCACCCGGAGCTTTAGGGGCCAGTTTTCTTAGAATCTAAACCGGCATTCACGCAAACGGAGTTGAAACTATCAGCCCTCTTGAACCGGAGCTTTTGAGTCAGTTTTCATAGAAATTAAGCCAACATTCCCCTAAGCGGAGCTAGAATTACCGGTGCACTTGATCCGGAGCTTTAGGAGCCAGTTTTCTTAGAATTTAAACCGGCATTCCGATAAACTAAGTTGGAACTGTCAGTGTCCTTGTACCGGAGCCTTTTTGAGTCTGATTTCATAGAATTTAAGCCAGCTTCTCTCAAACGGAGCCAGTCTTCTTTAACCAAGGCTTCAGTCAGAGTCATTTTTCTTAAACCAGACCTGAAGTTACTAGCCGCACTCGAATTCAAGCTTTGAAACCAATCTCTTTAGATCGGAGCTTAGCCCACAAGTCTCCTTCAACTAGAACTTCCACTATTCGCTATTCATTTTACGCCAGAGCTCAAAGCAGAATTCTCCTAGGGCTAAAATATTTCATCTGAGCTTCAGGCACCACCCCTTCCAATCGGAACCATAATCGCCATTGTGCTTCAATCAGAGCTTTAGGAGCAGTTTTTTCTTAAACCATAATCTACATTATTGGTATCATCAAAGCGGAGCTTTTGGAACCAGATCTCATTAGTGTGCTTACCTTTGAGCTTACAGAACCGAGGCCTAGATTTTTGATTCTTCGTGCCCAATAATCCTTGTTATGAGCTTTTCATGGAGAAATCGGAAATTTCCCATTAGACGATTGCGAAATCTTGGATGCGTCCCTGTAGTAACTTTTTGCGCACGCCTTAGTTGTTAAAGCTTTCTGCAGGACGCTAAAAATTTTGGCTTTTTCAACTTGAGCTTTTAACCGTCTGCGATCTAAATTTGGTGAGGTGCTGTTCGGGTTTAATCTCGAAGTTTCGAAGCGGTTTGTCCGGTCAGAAACAAGACAAAATTCTCCATCGCAGCCCTAATTAAGGAATGTAGAAAATTACGGTTGATACCCTCCAATTAACTACTTATCCCAATTTTCCCGTCACCCACCCATCACGGCGGTAATTTGCCACCTGTGCCGTTGAAAAAACCGACTCCATCCTCGTCCAAATTCCTTCCGACATACTTCTTCGCAAAATCGCCGATTTTCCCATGCCCCTCGAAATAAATGCGAAATTCTTCGGATCTTCGCGTGGGAACGACTCGGAGCGTACCGCTTACGTCCCGATCAGAATTCCAAGGTCGGTTCGATTTTTTATTAGGTCATTCTCGTTCAAACCGCAACCGTTCCCGGGCGCTAATTTCGATTAGCTCGGCCCGCCGACGAGAAAAAGAAATTTATCGCGAAGCTGGCGCGTCCGGAATATTTTAACCGATCGGAAGGGCCTAATCCCAATTTGCACTAAATTAAAAATTAATTTGGAGTAGGTTGGAGCCGCCCCGACCCCCTCCTCGGGGGCTCTTCGGGGTGATTTATTTCGCCCCGGGAAAAAGTTTAAAACGCCTTAAATATTCAGGCGGCGTGCGCGCCTCCGCTGTCTTCTTCCCGATATTACGTTGGCTGCCGTTAATAATTCCCGGCTCGTTCGCGATCCATTCTAGTTAGGCTCTCGATGGAATTATTAAAATTAAAATGGTCCTTTGGGGGAAGGGGACAGGGAGGGGGAGTTATGACGACGCGTCTTACCGCCGATGCACGATAAAAAGGAAAGTTGGCGATAATGGAGTCGAGATGGATTCTTTACTTCGAGCTGGATAATGAGGTCCGGGAATAATAGAAGGAAGTCGTTTAATAATCAGAAGAACCGGTGTTAGATTTAAAGGCTCCCAAAAAGGTTACTAAGGCGATCATTCCGTCATGGTCGGAAATAGATCGGTGAGTTTTGTTGAATTAGAGCTTCAAGGACTATGCTTAAACCAGAGGTTCAGACACCGAAACTTAAAGCATCGTACTCTTTGATTTTCAAGAGCTATTCTTCAAGCACCATTCCCTCTTAATCGGAGATAGAACCATTAGTTTCCTTAGCTTTAGGAACCATTTTTAAGGCGGAGGATAAATTACCAATTTTCTTGAATCGGAGCTTCCGGGGCCAATATCTCTATAATGCCAAGTCCTCAAACCAGAGCTTCCAAAGACGATATTCTAGAACGGCGGCTTAAACCAGAGCTTTGTCCTGAAAGTAGAGCTTGAAACATCACTTTTCTTGAACCAGCGCAATTCTTGTACCAGAGCATTAGCAGCCAATCTAATTGAACTTGGCTTACACAGCTAAAGACGATTTTTTTAAAATTACTTTAAAGCATCTACATAAAATAAATAGAATTACCCTTACCACACCTTCCTGAAAGATCCAGATTCGTATTTCGGCAACTAAGTTGCCATCCTCAGTGGAAAACTGGGGAATTCAGTCTCACTAGCGAATCCGGCTAATGCCCAAGACGAACACTATACAACATCGAAACACTGCACAATGAACGTCACACAATGAGCGTGCGAAACATACCAAAAGACTGTTGACACTTAACTCCCATAAAGGGGAAAGTGTATTAATATCTAAATTTCATGCTCTATGGAGCGTGTCAATACGATTGAAAGAATTTAAAATTTAATTCAATAGCTCGGACAATTTGGAATTTGGAATGGGTCCTCCATCTGCATTCACAATTCTCTCTCTATTCTTATAAATATACATATATGCTTTCAATTGGCATTGCGTATTTTTTGTCCAAAATATGTCGGGCCACGCTTGATTTCTCGGACTTGAACCGATAATGAACAATTTGCTCCTTGTACCGTGTTAGGATTGATCCAACCAGAGCTTTTTCCTGAAAGTAGAGCAGAGAAACGGTACTTTTCTTGAACCAGCACATTTCTCGAACCAGAGCTTTAGCAGCCAATCGAAATTGAACTTGGCTTACACAGCTAAAGACGATTTTTTTAAATTACTTTAAAGCATCTATATTGAATAAATAGAATTACCCTTACCACACCTTTCTGAAAAATCCAGATACGTATTTCGACAACTAAGTTGCCATCCTCAGTGGAAAACAAGGGAAATTCAGTATCACTAGCGAATCCGGCTAATGCCCAAGACGAAGACACTGTACAATACCAAAACGCTGCACAATGAACATCACACAATGAACGCGCGGAACACACCAAAACACTGTTGACACTGAACTCCCGTAAAGGAGAACGTGTATTAATAGCTCAATTTCAAAATGCTATATGGAGCGTGTCAATACGGTTGAAAGAATCTAAAGTCTAATTGAATAGCGCGTACAATTTAGAATTCGGAATAGGTCCTCCATCTACATTCGTAATTCTCTCTCTATTCTTACAAATATATATGCTTTCGTAGCTATCCAGTTCCCTGTTGTTTTCTACCGCCTTAATTAGTTTTTAACTTGCAGTTGGCATAGCGTGGTTTTTGTCCGAAATATGTCGGGGCACGCTTGATTTGTCGGGTCTGTTAAACCGAAAATGAGCAACGTGCTACTTGTACCGTGTTCGGATTGATCGCCTAGTTTGTCCAATGTATTTTATGCCACATTCCTGACAACCGATTTCGTAGATACCTGATTTTTGATCAATTTCGATTAATTAAGGCGGTAGAAAACAACAGGGAACTGGTAGCACATATATTTATAAGAATAGAGAGAGTGAATTATAAATGCAGATGGAGGACCTATTCCAAATTCCATATTGTACGAACTATTTAATTAAATTTTAGATTCTTTCGACCGTATTGACACGCTCCATAGAGCATAAAATTTAGGTTTTAATACACTTTCTCCTTTATGGAAGTTCAGTGTTAACAGTGCTTTGGTGTATCTCGCATGTTCATTGTGCGATGTTCATTGTGCAGTGTTTTGGTGCTGTACAATATTCGTTGTGTGGTGTTCGTCTTGCGCATTAGCCGGATTCGCTAGTGATACTGAATTCCACGGTTTTCCACTGAGGATGGCAACTTAGTTGCCGAAATACGTATCTGGATTCATTTCCGAAAGGTGTGGTAAGCGTAATTTTATTTACTTTATACGTTATTTTAGCCACATTCTCCTTATTCTTATTTGACTTTAAAGCATCGTTTCGTTGTTCTACCCAAACCGTGCTTTCTACGAGCTTTCAATCGTCATATGTTTCCGATTTACGACGTGGCTCGACGGATGAAAATTGACGCGTGAGCAACGTTCGGCGGTAGCCGCGGTCTCGGTATCCTCACCGCCGTTCCTTCTCTTCTTCCGTTTGTGCAAACAACAATCCTTTCCATTTACCGCACCCTCGAACAACATTAAAACAACAGCGAACACCCGTTATTTCTTACCGCTTACGACCACGCGGAGGTTAGGTCGTAACGGAGGGCGACATTTTAAAGCAAGAACCCGAGCAGTTTCCATAATTTTATTAACGCCCGTTCTCCGCCGTCAGTGGCGTGTTTGCGTGTCGGTTACAACAACGCGATCGCCTCGTACAGCGCCGTCGCGTCGCGCGTTACGTATTCTTCTTGTTCCGATTATTATTATGGCGCGATGCGCGTCTCAGGTAAATATTTACGTGTATATGTACGCCTGGTGCATATGCACACGGTAGCGGTAACCTTGAGATGACAATGTGCAAGACGGCGACGTCGGAGACGGCGCGCGAAATTTCCTATTCCGTCGTCGTTTTTTCGTATAAACTAGAATAACGTGGAATGGAAAAGATGAAATTACCGGTTTTTGTTTTTTGTTGAAGTTTTGTAAAAGAGGAACGGGCAAGGCGCATTTTCTGCGGTTCCGAGCTCGCGGAAAAAAGGCAGATGTCACCGCGATTCGAAGCTCGTTAGGCGACTTATTCTTGCTCGCGCTCGCGCGCGTCGGAATTAATATTCAGGACTGGATTCGCGAGCGCTGCGTCCTCGTAACATGTGCAGTTAACGTGGTTAGAATGCGGCATGCAGATTCAGATAAGTAGTAGCAGTGCCCGGAACGGACGGGCTTTTATTCGAGCGAAAATCTGCCCCGGAACGGATGGAAATGGATTTCTGCTTCGTTTCCCCCTATTTTTTTTTTTTTTTTTGAGAAGTTAAATGCAGGTGGCTTCGAGGTGATCCTTTTAATTTCGTAAAACGAGTCGTAACGAGTAACACGGCGAGATTTATCGTGATGGGAGTTGTACCCGTCGTAATTTTCAGGAACATCTTCGAATTGAAATCGCGAAAGTTGAAACCGGATGATGGGTCTCCTTGAGAAAACGATTTTCCCATAATAAACTTTAGGACTACATAGTAATGCGGGTAACATATCGTCGTAGATTCGTCCTTATTCATTTGACGGACGCAGGAAAGTTGTAATGCACCGTGTAATGCACGCTTTATCGTTATTTTAAGCATTAGTGATGAACCCAAGACAAGAGGGAAACAGTCCCGAATCAGACAATATTTCCAAACCTTTTCTGTCAACTGTCCACACGAAAGGTTCCTGAATTTCTTGTCAAATACACGTCACATCTACATCAATGATTCGCAAACTTTGAATACATATTGTTTACCTTAGTGGTTTCCAACCACTGTATCGAATACTACACATCAGTGAGTTTATCTCATCAAACCAAGCCGCTTAAAGTCGCCAAGTCTTTGAACCAGAGCTTAGGAGTCTATATCATCACCAGAACTTAAACCAGCGTGCTCCTTGAACCAGATCTTAGGAGCTCATCTCGTAAAACCCAACCACAGAGCTGCCAAGTCCTTCAACCAGATTTCAGGAGTCACTCTTATCATACCGAGCTGCTTAAAGCTGCCAAGTCCTTGAACCGTAGCTTAGGAGTCTATCTCATCGAACCAATCTGCTTAAATCTGCCCAGTCCATGAACCAGAGCTTAGGGGTCTCTCTCATCAAACCAATCGGCTTAAATCTGTCCAGTCCTTGAACCAGAGCTTAGAGGTCTCTCTCATCAAACCAAGCCGCGTAAAACTGACAAGTTCTTGAACTAGAATTTCCAAATTCAACATCCTTGGAGAACGGCTTAAACCATAAATATTCCTAAAATATAACTTTTAGTACCAGAACTTAAACCAGCCTGCTCCTTGGACCAGATCTTAGGAATTCATTTCGTGAAACCCAAGCTTAACGCTGTCAAGTCCTTGAACCGTAGCTTAGGAGTCTACCTCATCAAACCAAGCTGCTTAAATCTGTCAAGTCCTTAAACTAGAGCTTAGAAGTCTATCTCATCGAACCAATCTGCTTAAATCTTCCCAGTCCATGAACCAGAGCTTAGGAGTTTATATCATCAAACCAATCTGCTTAAATCTGCCCAGTCCTTGAACCAGAGCTTAGAGGTCTCTCTCATCAAACCAAGCCGCGTGAAACTGACAAGGTTTTGAACTAGAATTTCCAAATTCAACATTTTTGGAGAACGTCCTAAACCACAAATATTCCTAAAATAGAACTTTCAGCACCAGAACTTAAACCAGAGTGCTCTTTGAACCAGAGCTTAAGAGTTCATTTCGTGAAACCCAAGCTTAAATCTGTCAAGTCCTTGAACCGTAACTTAGGAGTCTAGCTCATCAAACCAAGCTGCTTAAATCTGTCAAATCCTTGAACTAGAGCTTAGGAGTCTATATCATCAAACCAATCTGCTTAAATCTGCCCAGTCCTTGAACCAGAGCTTAGAGGTCCCTCTCATCAAACCAAGCCGCGTAAAACTGACAAGTTCTTGAACTAGAATTTCCCAATTTAACATTTTTGGAGAACGTCCTAAACCACAAATATTCCTAAAATAGAACTTTCAGCACCAGAACTTAAACCGGAGTGCTCTTTGAACCAGATCTTAAGAGTTCATTTCGTGAAACCCAAGCTTAAAGCTATCAAGTCCTTGAATCGTAGCTTAGGAATCTATTTCATCAAACCAGACTGCTTAAATCTGTCAAGTCCTTGAACTAGAGCATAGGAGTCTATATCATCAAACCAAACCGCGTGAAACTGACAAGTTTTTGAACTAGAATTTCCAAATTCAACATTTTTGGAGAACGTCCTAAACCACAAATATTCCTAAAATAGAACTTTCAGCACCAGAACTTAAACCAGAGTGCTCTTTGAACCAGATCGTAGGAGTTCATTTTGTGAAATCCAAGCTTAAGGCTGTCAAGTCCTTGAACCGTAGCTTAGGAGTCTATTTCACCAAACCAAGCTGCTTAAAGTCGGCAAATCCTTTAACCAGAGCTAAGGAGTCTATTTTACTCGCTTCCTAAGCTTTAGTTCAAAGAGATTTGGGATATACGCTCTGGTTTAAGAGGTTGACGGCATAGAAATATTGTCCTTTAAAGCTCTGCCATAGAGATTTAATGATTTAAGATCTGACGCGCAGAGACTGGCCCTGAAAATGCAAGGAGTACTGTGGTTTAAGTTCTAGTGCTTAAACTTCCATTTTAGCCTTTCTCCAAAGATACTGATTTTGGAAATTCTAGTCTCAAACACTTGTCGGCTGTAAGCAGCTTGGTTTAATAAGACTCCTAAGTTCTGGTTCAAGGACTTGACACTTTTAAACGTCGGCTTCACAAGAAAAATTCCTAAGATCTTGTTCAAGGATTTGGCAGATTTAAGGAGCTTGGTTTGGTAAGGCAGATTTCTAAGCTAGGGTTCAAGATTTTGATAGCTTTCAGTGTTTTTCAGTTTTAAGCGGCTTCGTTTGGCAAGACGGACCCCTAAGATCTGGTTTATGGATTTGTCAGCTGTAAGTAGCTTGGTACGATAAGACAGACTCCTGAGGTCTGGTTAAAGAACTTGGTAGCTTTAAGCTTTTGTTTCAGACAAACTCCCAAGCTCTGGTTCAAGGACTTGTCAGCTTTAAGCCTCGGTTGCACAAGAAAAATTCCCAAGCTTTGGTTCAAAGACTTGGCAGATTTTAGTAGCTTGGTTTGATAAGAAGGACCTCTAAGCTATGGTTCAAGATTTTATCAACTGTAAGCAGCTTGCTATGATAAGACAGACTCTTAAGATCCGGTTCAAGGACATGGCAGATTTAAGCAGCTTGGTTTGATGAAAGAACTCCTAAGCTCTGGTTCAAGGACTTGTCAGATCTAAGTTTCGGTTTCACGAGAAAAACTTCTAAGCTTTGATTGAAGGACTTGTCGGCTGTAAGCAGCTTGGTTTGATAAGACAAACTCGTAAGCTCTGGTTCGAGGACTTGGCAGCTTTAACCAGTTTCTGGTTCAAGTACTTGATAGCGTTAAGCAGCTTGGTGCGATGAGAAAGACTCCTAACCTCATGTTCAAGGATTTGTCCGCTTTAAGCTTTGATTTTAGTAGAAGAACTCATAGGTTCTGGTTCAGGAAGTTGGCGCTTTAGACTCTAGTTTGAGAAGGATTGTGTCTTCAAGTGGTCAGGGTTTCCAGGATCAAGTATCAAGGGTGGAGTGGGCAGCCAACGGCTCCGGTAAGCGGAAGAAGCCGTCGATGCCCTCAAATCGAAAATTTTGACTATTCCAAGATTGGTATAACTGCTTTAGTTTTTGATTCGAAATGGAACGGTTTAGTCTTTGTGTTATACATTTCAATGGACAATAAAGCATTTTTTAACTAGTACTTGACAATAGTGATTGAACTGTCACTTATGCACTATATCACGTTCGTAAAATCCGGTGACACGTGTTTCGCCAGCAACGAGGCTAGCATCAAACCGTAACTTACCCCTTGATGAGGCAAAATAGACGCTAGCGAAGCACGTGTCACCGAATTTAATCAAATAATTGCGTGATGTTGATATAACGCTAGGTACTTACTAGCCTCTGTTATAGTAACAGGCAACATCGAAAAGGCAATATAGAGAAGGGAACCTTCGTTCCCTTTTCCTAATCCAAAATCGACTTATTTAAACCTCTTACCCCGCCCCAAAATCCTCCGGGCGCGCAAAAAAGGAGGCAAACTCGACGAGCCCTTGATAAACCGCATCCATTATTTGCCAATTAATCCGATTATTTCCGCCCCTTTCCGATATCCAATTAGCTCTCGCGTTCCGGATTTGGACAATGGGAACAAAGCCGCCGCCGTTGCCGCCGTCGTCGCCGTCGCCGCCACCGCGAAATTTGCCTTCTCGACGCCCTTCTTAGCAGGCGTCGCGTCAGGTGAAAACGGACGAAAATCGACGGTATCCGGGTCGCTGATGCGGCAATTATCCCCTAATTACCGAAGCGGTGGAAAAAGAAACAGAAGAAAAGCGGCGAAAAGACTTAGGAAAGCGGGGGAAACGTGAGGATGTGGGGGGCACTTCGCGAATAATAACCCATTGTAATCGAGACGTTATGGTCGCCTACGGCGACATCTACCCGGCGGAACGGATCGGGTTTGAATTGTATGGCAAACGTTTAATGTCGGGATGTTGGGGCGACGAACGATGGTGCTAAGTGACGGGCTTTTTCGTTTTAAACTTCACCTATTCGAGAGGTATGTCGATGGTGGAAGCCGTGAGAAGTATCGGTTTATCGATCGTGCGGTGTAGGACCCGCGCGCACACTATTACGTCGATTCGAGCGAAATTACTGCTACGGAATTTTACTGCTCAACGTTGGCGCTACGTGCGCACGATATAATTGTATATTTTGATGGCGCGGTCGTTATTTTCGGTTTTATCGTATCGTTTGTATGTTTGTACCGATTCGAACTGGACGGGCGTAAAGCGTAGGTACATGCATATACAAAATTGATTCCGTTTTACCGACGCTAATTCGCGATTGTAAAATGTTAGGTGCCCTACAAATGCATGCAGCTATAAAACGGCAGCAGGCTTCGTTTTTTGAACCACGAGGTACATTTCCAAAGCTCTAGGAATTTGGCCGTAAAATCCCATTCATGAAATTTTCTACCGATTTCAACCACATATCGCAAGAACAGGGTGAAACCAACCCCAGTAAGTAATTTTATCTGTATATATATATAAATGGACCGTGGTTTGTTCGGATGCTTAAAACTTGAAAACGACAACCACACACTAGTTTCGATCCCATTTGGACTCTTCAGTACGATATACCATTCTGCAATTAACAAAGCGACTCCCCACAAGCCAAGAGCACATCATATCAATATATTTCACCAAACTAACGGTTCCATTTGATGAATTAGAAGTAATATTAGCATACTCAGGATGCATCGTAACAACGACGAGTAACAAATAGAAGACCAGTTTCAAAAAGATACCTACGTAAGTTTCTGCGTAACATTTCTCGGAGCCATCTTTGAGCAAAATTTTTCTGATTTCCAATGCATTGCTCAAGATCTGATGATCGGTGGTGTAATTCAAATTCAACTCTGCACTCGATCATTCTGACTGTCAATCGATGATTTGAACCTCCAAGATTCCCAACTCCGTTGACATCTGCATCGGTTCTTGAAACAAAGAGCCTTTTGCTGCGAGGTTCAGCTTCGCCCGATTTTTTCTTCCTGCAAATGTTTTAGACGACCTTAAAACACCCGAGTCCTTGACAAAATACTGTCTCCCTAGGTGACATTCTATGCTCCGGGGCTTGGTTTCCGGGTAGTACTCAAACGCCCAAGTAGGGTCACCGGTAATTATACGTTTCAGAAAATGGGGATCATCTTCAATCGCGGTGGTACAATTCTTCAAACATATTGGCTTTAAAAACTCCGGCTCAAGGATTCGGCTGATTTTGATGACACCGAATCTTAACCCATGGTCGATAAATATTTATGGTTTGAGATTCTGACTTACTAAGACTCGCTCCGACAGCTTCTGTTCAAAGAGATTTATTTAGCGAGTTCTAATGATGACGTGTTACGTGTCCAGCTGCCTCCCCTCCAAGTCTGGTGTAAGTACAGTGTTGCTCGATCAAAACGCTAGGCTACCAGTGTCATTATTTCATTCACACACCTCGCAACTGGCCGTGCAAAACGCTGTATCGAAACGAAAAAAGTATTTTGCATGGTTTGCAGTGGAATAGCAATATTGCACAAGATGTGGAAAACAAAAAGTGCAATCGAAAATATTGTTTGGTATGGGACTGAAATATGTCCTCCCTCTAGAAAATTTTGGGATAAATTCCGCAGTAGAATTGGACGAGGCCTACAAACAACTACAAGGGACAAACAGATAACTAGAAATAACCAGCTAAATGACTAGAACCTTGGAAAACAGGGCGCTACAATGGTACGGGCATGCCAAGCGAATGCCTTACAATTGATGGCTCCCCAAAAATTTTTGGAGTGGCATTATCGAGATATTGGTGGTTAAAGCCCAGGTTCAGAAATTTGTAGGTGAAGCTCTGGTTCCGGAATTTATGATAAGTAAATAACTGTTGATAGCGATGCTCGCCGACGAACAGCTGCCGTTTTCGTGTGCCGAGCGTTATTTTAAACGTCACTCTCGGTAAAATTTGGGTCACTAGGTCACTAAATAGTTAGGGAGTGCACCCAATTGATGTGTGTGCAATCGATGAATCAATGATCGGAAACGTACCGTTTAATTCTCCATTGAGAGGATTGTCGTTTTGGAGCATCGGTCGGCCGCAGGAACAAGTCTGACCCCCACGCGCTCTACCGTCTCGCGTAGGTACCTACTGACAGATAAATGTGTGCCCATACATACTGATCAAATAAAGAAATTGATATCCAAGTTACACAAACTAACAAAGTACCTAAATTATTGTCGGGATTTGAAAGTAGGAGTGAATTTCGTTGAATTCGTTGGACGGACGCGCGATTAATATTTATTTTATCGTCCTATCGTAGATACACATACAAACGTACATAGGTACGGGCACGTATTCATTACAATAATTTCGAAACGGCCGGTAAGCGTGATAAATGGGCGGTTCGTGTAGAAAAATAGTGGACGACGATATTTTTGATTTATCGCCGGGCGCGCCGATTCGGCAAAATAAAATAATGAATGGCGTCGATTAAAGTTATTTCCCGGGTTTAATATTTTTACATATTGTCGGCGGGGAGAACATTTCGACCGCTCGCCAAAATCGGATTATCTACGCAAAATGCATTTGGGTCGCGCGCCCCGCATAGATAAAATGATGAATCGTTGTCGTACTAATTCCCCGATTTCAATTCGTACATAAATCAGTGAAAGATAATCTTTAAATGTTTATCGGCGGAATTAACGGCCACGGAACAGATTGGAATTGAGATGAATTGTGGAAACATCAAAAGTGACTTGCTTAAACGAATTGGATACCGAAAGCACAACTCTTCAGTCCCTGCTCTATTGGTGACCAACCCTAGAAGGAAAATTGAATGAATTGGGTACCGAAAGCATAAAGGCTCAGCTCCTGGTCTATTGCTGACCAACCATAAAGAAAAATTGAATGAGTTGGCTACCGAAAGCATAAAGCTTCAGCTCCTGGTCTATTGGTGACCAATCCTAGAAGGAAAATGAAACGAATTGGATACCGAAAGCACCACGCTTTAGTTCCTGTCCTATTGGTGACCAACCTTAAAAGAAAATTGAATGAAGAAAGCATTGCACTTCTTGGCCTATTGGTGACCAATCCCAAAGAAAACTTTAATGAATTGGGCACAGTAAGCATAGCGCTTTAGCTCCTGGTCTATTGGTGACCAATCCTAAAGAGAAATTAAATGAATTGGATATCGAAAGCACAACGCTTCAGTTTCTGTCCTATTGGTGACCAACCTTAAAAAGAAAATTGAATGAAGAAAGCACTGCACTTCTTGGCCTATTGGTGACCAATCCCAAAGAAAACTTTAATGAATTGGGCACAGTAAGCATAGCGCTTTAGCTCCTGGTCTATTGGTGACCGATCCTAAAGAGAAATTAAATGAATTGGATATCGAAAGCACAACGCTTCAGTTCCTGTCCTATTGGTGACCAACCTTAAAAAGAAAATTGAATGAATTGGATACCGAAAGCATAAAGCTTCAGCTCTTGGTGTATTGGTGACCAATCCCAAAGAAAAGTTTAATGTATTGAGCACAGTAAGCATAGCGAATTCCTGGTCTATCGATGATAAATCCTCAAGAAAATTTGAATGAATTGGGTAGCAAAACCATAAACCTTCAGTTCCTGGTCTATTGGTGACTAACCTTAAAACGAATTGAACGAATTGAGTATAAAAAGCACAATCCCTCCAGTGCCTGGTCTATTACTAAATAACCCTAAAAATGCAGTGGACCAACCTTGTTTCGTACAACCGGGCAATTTATGTTTATAAATGCTCCACTTTTCTCCAGGTTTTTACTCAACAACATAACTGCAAAACAAAACAAACAAATAAAAGGAAGAAATTCCACCCCTACCGGAAATGTCGACGACACAGGGACATCCTTTCGTGTCTCCTCAAGATTTGACTTCTCGCGGCTTTTCACAAAACTAATTAATTTAATTCACTCCCCTTCCCCCTGCCATACTTACCCCCTACTCTACCCCGTTCCGTTCCTATTCCGGCTACCCCTCTCCGTTCTCCAACTCTATTCGACGGCCCCTCTTGAAAAATTACGGCTCGTCGAGTAGGTCGTACGCAGTCTACTTCAACTGATTCCCTTTTTCGCTCGTCGGAGACTTCCTTCGCCCCCCCTTTTTATGCTCTCCTTTCCGGAAACATGACGAAAAACAAAAACGAAGCTAATGCCTTTCCGGGTATAGTCGAGGCGGGAGAGGGAAAAGGGACAAAACGCGGTCGAAAAAGCCGAGCGAAAAAGCGTCCTTTGGGAAACGCACGCACACAAAAAAGAAGGAGGGAGAAAGGCGAAGACGAAGGAGAAGGAAGCAAAATCCACGGGACGAGAAAACAACTGACGTTCGACGGTATAAAACAAAGCCTCCCCATTATGGAGCCGTGTCGTTTCGAACAAGCGAGTGTTTCCCGGCTCGAAATTGCTTTATAAGTGCAAGAAATGGTGGGAAATTTGTTCGTAAATTTTCGAACCCGTGACCGTTTACACGAATCCCCCGCTTCGTCCGGGAAAATAGCGGTAACAGCGGTCAGTTACGAAATAAGTTACGACAGCATCGCCGACTCCCCGCTCTAGTCGGTACTAAATCGATGCTGTGTGCGTCTAGTTCCGTGTATATCTAGGCTGTCGTAACTTATTTCGTAATTATCGCTGTTTGACCACACTACTAGTAAGGTCTGTTTTTAGAGTCATATCTAGTCTAGGCAAACAGCGGTAACAGCGTACAATTACGAAACGAGTTACGACAGCATCGCCGACTCCCCGCTCTAGTCAGTACACTAAATCGATGCTGTATGCGAGTAGTTCTGTGTATATCCAGGCTGTCGTAACTCACTTCGTAATTATCGTTGTTTGCCCACACTACTAGTAAGGTCTGTTTTTAGAGTCATATCTAGTCTAGGCAAACAGCGGTAACAGCTTACAATTACGAAACGAGTTACGACAGCATCGCCGACTCCCCGCTCTAGTCAGTACACTAAATCGATGCTGTATGCCAGTAGTTCTGTGCATATCCAGGCTGTCGTAACTCACTTCGTAATTATCGTTGTTTGCCCACACTACTAGTAAGGTCTGTTTTTAGAGTCATATCTAGTCTAGGCAAACAGCGGTAACAGCGTACAATTGCGAAACGAGTTACGACAGCATCGCCGACTCCCCGCTCTAGTCAGTACACTAAATCGATGCTGTATGCCAGTAGTTCTGTGCATATCCAGGCTGTCGTAACTCACTTCGTAATTATCGTTGTTTGCCCACACTACTAGTAAGGTCTGTTTTTAGAGTCATATCTAGTCTAGGCAAACAGCGGTAACAGCGTACAATTACGAAACGAGTTACGACAGCATCGCCGACTCCCCCGCTCTAGTCAGTACACTAAATCGATGCTGTATGCCAGTAGTTCTGTGCATATCCAGGCTGTCGTAACTCACTTCGTAATTATCGTTGTTTGCCCACACTACTAGTAAGGTCTGTTTTTAGAGTCATATCTAGTCTAGGCAAACAGCGGTAACAGCGTACAATTACGAAACGAGTTACGACAGCATCGCCGACTCCCCGCTCTAGTCAGTACACTAAATCGATGCTGTATGCCAGTAGTTCTGTGTATATCCAGGCTGTCGTAACTCACTTCGTAATTATCGTTGTTTGCCCACACTACTACTAAGGTCTGTTTTTAGAGTCATGTCTAGTCTGGGCAAACAGCGATAACAGCGTACAATTAAGAAATGAGTTACGACAGCATCGCCGACTCCTCACTCCAGAGTCGGTACTAAATCGATGCTGTATGCGAGTAGTTCTGTGTATGTGTGTTGGCTGTCGCATCTTATTTTGTAATTATTGCTGTTTGCCCACATTAGTACTAAGGGGGCTCGTTCCTGACAACTACGTTTTCATCGAACCCCAATTTGTTCTTCTTTAAATCGAATGGTTGTTGTATAAATCGAAGGGAAAAGGGAAACGATGCCACCCGAGTCCTTCTTTAAAGAAATGAAATTACAGTACCGTCCCGCCTTCTTCTTAACCTAAATCCATTATTTCCTTAATTAAAACAGCCGAAGGAAAAGCTGCTGCTTCGGACGGGCGACGCGTTGAAAAACTAAATCGTCTTAAAATTAAATCCGTCGGACGTCCTTCCGCCGGCCACCGTCGCCGAAGAACTAAAAGAATTACCATAGGAAGCGTCGAAAAGAAAATAAGAACAGACGGAAAAGCGCGCGCGGCACAGCCGGCCGGTCACGGATTAAATGTTTTTAATTTACTGCGGCGCGGTCCGGTTCGGAAAAATTTTAATTAAATTAGGGGGAAAGAGGACGGCGGGGATTAGGAAGGCTTCCGCCGAGGACTGCCGGAAGCCTGTCAACAGCCCGTCTCGGTGTTAATCAGAGCAGATTGGATCAGGGGTGCGGAGTTCTCCGTATTCTTCGAAATAAACTTGAACTCGAATCGATCGTTGCTCTTTTTTTTTCGCGTTTGTTTCTAATCGAAACGGTAAACGCTGAAATTCGATGGTTTCGTTCAAAGTGAGAAACGTCACGTTTATAGGATGCAATCGGAAATGGGAAAGGAGTGCCGAGTGGGCAGGAGGGGGAGGGACGTTGATCGAATTCCGAATTTCGAAACAACTACCGCCGACTTTACGAGGATTTCAAACCAAAGCGGGTGAGTAGGGAGACGTGAGCGGTTCAACATCCACCGCTCCGACACTCCGCCGTTCGCTGGCGCTATTTGGTGGCGAGGTTTGGAATTAACGTTGCTGTTATTCGGGGATTGCTTAAGAAGTTAGTTCCAAACCTCGCCACCAGGCAACGCCAGTGCGTTAGTGCCGAGCCTCGTTATCAGGTGTCGCTGGCGAGTGGTAGAGCGGTGGGTCTGGAACCGCTCGTGTCTCCCTGCTCGGTAGCAATCGCACAATTGTTAAAGAACAAAAATATTTAGGATACTAAGTAAATAAAGCACATATTCGAAGAAATTCGATAAAAATTTTTACACGATGAGTAGTGTATTGTCCATTTCTTTCACCGAGCTCTCGCCAATTTTCAAGCAGCACCGTCACCCAGAAGTGATAAGCGCTGTAGGGGAGAACTTGTTCACGTCGTGGCCACTTTTGACCCGTCCAGCGTGCAGAATACCGCGGGGAGGGGAGGGGGAGGGGGGGAGGGAACGTAGCCAATCCGTTACCCAGACGAAGGCTTCCAAGGGGACAAAACTCATCTTATCAAACTTATCTCATAAATTGCTACCCCAACTTCGAGAGGGTGGTTTGTCACCCCGCACTAGCACAATGGTCTCGTTGTACGATTGCACAATGGGGGCGAATGAACGTCCTGATGCTGATGATAATGCCATTTCATTCTGTTCCTTGCCCTAATTTGTCGCTCCTCCACGCCTACTGGTGCCAGATCTTGCTTTATAAGCTGAAAGCCATTTTCTTCTAGCCTTCCTTTGCACTTTTTTCCTCCATCTCCAGTCGTGAGTAGCCTTCAAACATGTCTGTTCTCTGCCATCTTAAATATACTTATCTTGTCGATCTCGACGAACGACATACAATGCCCCATTCTCCCTTACACCCACATACTCATCCCCTCCCACATTGTGTTCGGTAACTGTGATAAATAATAATAAGGTAGGAGCGCCGAAAGCGAATTTAGGTCGATACGAGGCCAGTTGAGAGTTTAGTCATTCGATAGCCGTGGAAGCGAACGGTCGTTCGATAATTATCGGTTATTATATGGTATTATTTGGTCGCAATGGACATCAAGACGTCAATAACATATTTTTTAATAATATTGTAGCTCACATAGCTACACTCGTTTGTCGCACGTTACTTACAAGTGAATCTCTTTTGTTTCTATCAACTACATTAACGCCCTCTCGTTTCTTACGATCAAATCTTTACCCTTCCGTTTGTTTTAAACGAATCGGGGCCATTTTCCTAAAATCGCAGCTTAACTTAATGCGATACGGCGCGACCGTTTCGATCCCCAACGTATCCACTTGGTCGGGGACCCTTCCTAAACTTGATGATACCACATGTTGCGAAACTTCTGTTTCGATCCCGTCTCCCCGACAACGATAACAAATCTTCTCGTTCGAAACCGGCGCTTCCTCCATTTTCCATTAAACTTATCCATTCTTTCCTCCGTAATAGGCCTACGATTTCCATCTTCCCTCCTCTCTCTCACACACACACACTGTTTCTACCCCATACATCCTCTCCCTCGCGAGACTTCCGTCTCGACAGATGGAATATTTATTCAAATGTAATTCCGATGTCGGATAACTTGTAAAAGCCGGAGCAGGACGAAGTAAATGGATTCATAAACTTTTCATAAACTCGTCGAAGCGAACGCGAAATTCCGGACGCCGATCCTTCGACCGGAATTTTTACTTTGCTAATAGCGCGCGCCGCGCCGCGCCGAGAATTATTCGAGCTTAAATGGTTTCTTTGTACGAATTATCCACCTAACGAACGGGGATTTGAGAGGGGGAGAGGGGAGGGGGCGAATATTCGATCAATTATTTATGCCGTTCCGCTCGAAGGGAACTTTAACGCTAACTTTCCCGATACGTCGCGTCTTTCGCGCGTGGATAATAAGTACCCCTTTACCTGTATAGGCCGGAGCTTTTGCCGATGAATTTCCCGCCCCTTTTCCCCTTCCTCCCACGAACTTGCGCGTCCGCCTAATTAAACAGGGGCACGTGGGCGGCGGAGCGGTACCTTCAAAAGTGTTATCGGGTTCAGTTTTTAACGATTCCAGATGTCTTTCGTGAAAGAATTAGATCTTTTGCGTTTTGGGGTATTCATTTCGTCATTTTAACGGTGAAATTGGATATCTTTGTAAATCTGCGAAAACGAGATTCGAAAGGTTTGTTCCAACACAGCACGTAACCAGTTTGTGGATGGTCGGATACATGCGCTAAAGCAAATTTGGAACGCTGCGCATGTACCAGACGATCCACAAACTGATTACGTGCTGTGTTGGAACGAACCTGTAATAACTCCACGGATTTTAAAAATAAACGTATCCACATTTCTGGGCTTTTCACAAAGTTTACAGTTTTGCTTATCCTACATAAACGGGGCCCGCAGACTGTCTGATAGGCGAATAAATCAGTGTGTATATTGTCTCTTTTAGGAGCGTCGCCTATGGGGCAATGCCGGATAAGCGAAGCCCGGTTAATCGAGACTATACTGTATACACGCGTTCTCATTGATAACTCGTTCCTCTCAAGTAACTGAACCAGCTGACTCTCGTTTGTTTCCATGAACTACGTGAGATATTGACTTATTCCTTTTTAACTGTATGCCAGGTGCTGAAATGCCGAGATGCTGAGATCTATGTCGTTCGCTGTCGAGGTTAGAACCCGTCTCTTGGGAGCTCTCGGCCTAAGCGACCAACAAATCCGACGCAAAATGTTCGTTAATGATATGGCGACGTTCTCTCCCCAGAAAGGAGAATACTTCATATTCGGTAGACTTGAAGATTTCGCGATCATCCAATTTAGTGATTCCCGGTGATTCCGTTTGTGTCAACTCGTCAACAACGCGGGAATCGAGTGAGAGGGATAGATAGGACGACTGTGCACGATGCGAGTATACACTTTTCTCTTACGCTCCGACTAATAGCAACAGCAGCGACGAGGTCATCTTTCTCCCCCTACTCTTGCTTTAGCCGTCGCTTATCCCACGTGTAAATCTCGATTTACCCTAGCAGGACTGAAGAACTTTTACTTTAAAAACTACATAATAATAAATTAAAGCCACCGACGGTGAGGGCCGGGTCATCAGCGGGTGTTTTGAAATCATCAGAGTTATTTTCAAGGACACGTACAGTCATCTAAACGTGAAATTCAATAATTTACTCGCGCTCCCGATTCACTCGATATTCAAAGGACCAATTTTGTCTAACAAACGATCCTTACGAATAATGTTTCTTTGATTATCCCAGAATCGAATTTTCCCCCAACCAGCTATGCCGAGCGGAGTCGATTGACAAGTTTTATGGGAATAAATTTCGCTAATGAGATCGCTTTTTACCGATTCCTATCTAATTTGTTCGTTAGTTCTCTCCGCCGTCCCCACGTCGACCGGCACGCCGCCGGTCGTAGTGTCGATTTCCTCTACTAGCGGAGGCGCTATTATAAATTTCAACGCTCGAAATCAAATTTTACCAAAGTTGCAAGACCGACACGTTCGAGCACCGCAAGGAAAATAATCGTATAAACCTGTTGAATAAACCCTCGACAATCGTAAGATAAGCACCGCTCTCCACCGGTCTCTCCCACTCGGTCCTCCCCCAAGTTCTATTTCCGTTTCTCGCTTATTTTTTGCCACCGGCGAAATCTAATTAGTCGAATTCGAATTCGAACGTGCGCGTGCACGAAGGAGGGGGAGGGCGTCAAGTTAATTTCGCGTAGGGGCCACCTGGGGCGAAAAAACCGCAGGTTCGCGAGCGCAGCGCGCAATTTCGGAATCTCCGGATTCGTCAGGTCGGAAAAATTAAAGCGGAAATGCGGAAATAATTTGGGGAGTGGTCGTGGCGAGGAGGAAACAGGGGGATTATTGGTCTCTGGAGGGGGATTGAATAGGATCTATGGTACCCCGTTCGCTTAGGATGTGGTTGCCGCGTTCGTTAGCGGAAATTAGAATTTTAATTTTGACACAAATCGCGCAAAAATCCGACGGGTATTAAATCCGTTGGCACAACATCCTCCCCCCATCTTCCCGCCCTCATCGTGTGCCGTAATTGTACAAAATATTGTGTTGGTCGTGAAGGTCGAATATGGAAGCAGCTTCGTCTGCCACTAACCGACTGGCTAAGTTTGACTTTGCCGCCTCTCTACGGGATTCTGACGCTGGACGACTCGGAAAACGACGAAAGGATAAAACGAATTAGTCTGCGGTTGCGGTTCGCGATTAACAAAGCATAATTCCCCTCGTAGATTATTGGCATTACAAGCTTTACACGGATTTAATGTTATAGGAAAGAGTGGAATGTGCCCGAAGAGGTCTAGTGAATGCACAAATTCAAATAAAGATTAAAACGGAAGATGTGGCCACTTCACGATATTGTTAATTAATGCCTAAAACCACCTCGGATAAGAGGATCATGTTACATGTGCGGAAGCCGAGACCATCAGACCAGAGAAGTTGATGTCTAGGAAGAAACTCAGGAGTAGAGCAAGATAAGAATGGAGGCCACACATCGTTGATTGTACAAGATGGACGGCATCCAGCAGCATATACGTTACCTATTTATTTAGAAAGCAGTCAATTTCGTACAGAAGAAGTACAGAAGTCTTTACTGATTTAGATAGTCCTGTAAGTTTAATCACTCACAATTTAGTTAAAAATTCAAGCCGCCCAACAACTGAGACATATCTTGAAACTTTGATTTGGTACTGCATTACCGTTTTGTGAACTCTCACATAAGCCTATAAGGATATTTTTGTGAGAGTTACGTAGATTTTCATTTATATTTCTACTTTATTCTTTGTAATTACTATATGTGTGTTATTAAATCCCCCTAGGGCAGAGAGACCTACAATATATATATATATATATATATATATATATATATATTGTATGTATACATTTTATAACCTCTAATGGCAAGTGACAGATACATAGAGTACGACATGGCAACTTGTAAACTACGTCACTAATTACGTCACCGTCTTGTTTTGATAAAACTCCAGTATTAACCTCACTTTTTCATCAAATTTCATTTGAAATCCTTAACCTACACCTACCTTTCTTATCGATGGAAAAGATCCCGATCCCATCGCCGCCTCTGATCGAATATTCGATCCTGCTATCCTCACCGGCCGGATCGTTATCGACGGCGACGACTTGCATGACTTCCGTTCCGCTAGGCTGATTCTCCAGCACCGAACCCGAAAACACTTTGGCGAACCCGTCGAACTGCGGCGCGTAATTGTTCTCGTTCACGTCGACGACGTTAATCGTGACGCTCACCTCCGACGACAAAGCCGGATTACCGCGATCACTCGCGCAAACCACCAAACCGTGCACCTGTCGCTCTTCGAAATCGAGCGCTTTCGTCGTCCGGATCGTACCGGAAAGCCGGTCGATCTTGAAGGTACCGTCGCTATCGCTGTCCTCGAGGGCGTACACCACTTCGCCTTCCGGTCCGAGATCGGGGTCGGACGCCGAGACGACGGCGACGACGCTTCCCTTCGGCACGTCCTCCCTTATCTTCACCGAATAGCCGGGCAGGCTGAATTTCGGCGCGTTGTCGTTGATGTCGTCGATGGAAATCCGTACCAGCGCTTCCGAATACAACGGCGGATTATCGGGGCCTTTACCGCCGCCGTCCGTCGCTCGGATCCTCAACTCGTACAGCTCCTGTCGTTCCCTATCTAGATTATTCGAGACGGTCAGCACGCCGGTCACCTTATCGACCGCGAAATCCTTCGTATCCGTGACGAGCGAATAGGTAACCTTGGCGTTATCGCCCGAATCGGCGTCCGTCGCGTTCGCTCGGAATATCTCGGTCCCGTTCAGGGCGTTTTCGGTCACCCGGAAGCTGGCGATGGCCTTCTCGAACTTCGGGGCGTTATCGTTGATGTCCAGGACGGTTATGGGTAGCATCCTCGACGCGGATTTTTGCGGATTTCCCAGATCGTACACGCTGATGTTCAGCAAATATTCCTGTTCCCGCTCCCGATCGAGATATCCGATCACCTTGAGCTCGCCCGAATCCATGTCGATGCAGAAGACGGAATGCTCGTCTCCGCCGGAAATCCCATAGATCAACTTCCCGTTATACCCGAGATCGCGATCGCGCGCCTTCAGCTTGATGAGCGTGGTCACCAACGCGACCGATTCGTTCACTTTGATCTCGATTGGGAAATCGATGAATTCGGGCGCGTGCACGTTCTGCCCGTACCTCGTCGGCATCATCGCGAACTCCTCTTGGGCCGGCGGTTTATTGTTATTTTCGGCCGCCGCGAGGACCTCGGTCAATCGCCTCGCTACGCCCGTATCCTTGCAATCGAACGCGCCGGTTTCGTCCTCCAAAATCCGGCTGGGCGAGCCCAAATTCCTCTTGCTATTCACCAGCTTGAAATGGACCCGGGCTATATCAGCGAAGTGAGTGCCATCCGTCGCCGTCACGTTCAACTCCCGTTCCCCACGCGTAACTCGCTCAAATCGCACGTCACCGATACCGTCCCGGAAGTGGCGTCGATGGCGAAGCACCCGTCCTCGTTCCCCGAAACGATCCGGTAACTGATGATGTTACCGGCGTCGAAATCGATGGCCGACAACGTGATGATCTCCGATCCCACCGGGATATAGCGTGGCACGTGTCCGGTACATTCGATTTTCTCGAATTGTGGTCGATTGTCGTTGATATCCTTGATCTTCACCGTTAACACCATCTCCGTCTGTCGCCGATAGGGGAGTCCCCAGTCGGAGGCGCGTAACCTCAAAACGTACTCTCTGCGCATGCTCTCGTAATCGAGAAGTTGAGTGGTCTTGACGACGCCCGAAAAGTGCTCGACCTCGAATGGAACTTTCACCAAATTCGCGATTAAGTAGGAGATGTAGGCGTTTTCTCCGCGGTCCTTGTCCTTGGCGCGTACCGTCGTGACCGAAGATCCAGCCGGCATATTCTCATCGATCCACACCGTCACCTCCGACTTATCGAAGATGGGGTCGTTATCGTTCGTGTCCTCGACGTAAATTTTGACTTTAGCCGAGGATTGCTTGCGCGTGGCCGCGTTTCCTTGGTCGATGGCCGAGACCGTGAGGCTATAGAAGGATTTGGCTTCGGCGTCCAACGCCACCGCCGTGTACAGCATCCCCGTCTCCGGGTTGATGTGGAATTCCCCGCCTTCGTTCCCACCGACAATCTCGAGGAAAACCTGTGCGTTCTTCCCTTCGTCCGCATCGGTGACCTTGAGCCGTATCAACGGGGTATTAACCGGGGCTATCTCGGGCACTTTCACCTCGTAAATCTCCTTGTTAAACACCGGGGCGTTATCGTTCAAATCAGCCAGCTGGACCGGTACCGACTTATAACTCTCCCTCGGCGGGATCCCCCGGTCGACCGCTCGCAATTTCAAATTGTACCCTTGCGGCGTGCTTTCGCGATCTAACAACTTAAGCACCTCGATGTTATACTCGCCTTTCTGTCGAGTAGGTCTGATCCGAAAGTGCCCGTCCGGGTCCCCATCGACGATCTCCAAACTCTTGATCTCGCCGTGAACGCCGCTGTCCTTGTCCGAAACGTTGACGATGGCGTAAATATCGGCGTTGGAATTCTCGACGATCCGTGGATGCCTGCGCACGCGGATTTCCGGCGCGTTAAAGTTGACTTTCTTGACGAAGATGCGCACCCTAGCCCTGTTACCCATGCTCGTACCGCCCGATCTGAAGACGACACCGCGGTCTTGAGCCAGCACCGTCAAATCGTGATAGATTCCTTCGTCGTACCGTAACGGTCGACTTAACGAAATCGCCCCCGTTATCGGATGGATCTCGAACTGGTCCGTGTCCTCGGCGAAGCTGTAGTAGATTTCCCCGTTTCGTCCTAGATCCGCGTCCTCGGCGATCACCTTCAAGATACTCTGATGGACGGGGGTGTCCTCGAGTACCGAGGCGTTGTACTCCTTCGGATAGAAGATCGGGCTCAAATCGTTCGTATCGAGGACCGTGACGCTGACTTGCGTCACGGCCTGTACTTTATAGCCGGTCGTTTTAAAAGCGGTGGCAAGCACCTGCAGCTCGTACCGATCCTGCCGCTCGCGATTGAGGACATCGTTGTTTCCGGTATGCGTCCGGATATGGAGGAAACAGAAATCGCCCACCGGATAGAATTCGGCTTTGAAGAATCGGTCGCGGTCGCCTCCTACTATCTTGTAACGGATGTTCTTGAAGAGGTTGGGCGAGGATAGGTGGATACCGATGCGCCCGTCCCCCGGCGGCGTAGACGCGTACGTCTTCGCGACGCTGTTCTCCGGTATGCTGACATTGTACACGGAACGGGTGAATTGGAAGTCGGCGTCGGATATCGCGGATTTTTCTTCTGCGACCGTGCTGATCAGCGTTACCGAGAGCAGGCAACAGACGACGACACGCAAGGACATCTTTCAGCTCATGACGACGTAGCCTGAAAAGACACAAAAGAAGAAGGCGGTTAGTAAACGAAAAAAAGAAAGGCGGGGAAATTTTGAAGGTGAAAGAAAATTGAAGACGGCGGAAACCGTTTGTATCTTCTATTTTATATCAAGGCTTCGCCGTCCGTGCCGGCGATTTCATCAGAATTTTCTTTGGTCAGACGATATCAATTTGAGTAGGTTAAGATACCATTACTCTATAACAAAAGTTAATACAGACCCCTTTGGTAATAGGGCCACTATCAATAGGGCCGCTTTCCCCCATTCTTGCTAGAGCGCTATCCCCAATATTGGTTCACCTCGGATGTCACATTCGTCTCTGACAATAAGGCCGCACGTTAGCTTAAGGAAATTCGATTTAGCGCGAAGTGAATTTTGACGGTGTGAGCGCCGGCCAATAGTGGGCGTACCCGAGTTCCGGGGAAAAATACTCTCCTCACCGTCCATAGTCGGCCCTATTACCAGAGAGCGACTGTACTGCGATCCCCGTACGCAATCTGACCGATTTTCACCTCACCCGCTGTTTCCGCATGGTATATTCGAATAACAGTCACGGGGACGTATTTTCCGTCGCTTCCGTCCCTGTCGTTTTTGCTGTTACTTACCGTTAGTTTGTTAGAGATACAGCATTATCGTTTTTATTAATTAGGGCCGGTCGTTCCACCTCCGATTTCAGCTTAATAGGTACCTGTTTATTTTAACGACAAGATGTGAGTCTTTCCAAGCCGAGTTCGTGGGTTAAAGTACCCTTAATTACCGTTAACTTTAGCGGTAGGTGGAAGTCGCCAATAACAAGATAATCGACGGCGGGAAATTGTCGGACATGAACGAAAGGGGGCACATACCTCCGAAGTAGCTACGAAAATGAAAATAAACATAACCTCGTAACCTGGCCCGTATCCTATTATCTATGTTATGGAGTATTTGAATAATTGGAGGCCACGTTACATGGTGGTAGCCCAAGGGGTGAAAAGTTAATACGTTCAAAATTAGACGAAACTCTGTGTACAGATGTTTTCGAAGGTGTAGAATACGATTTGGACGTCAAAACTAGTGAAATTCGCTTCGTTTGGGTGCCAGAGCGTACCAGAGCGATTCGTCCAGAACCACATTTCACTTTCTCATCGAATATTTCCTCAACGAACCGTCTCTCGTACCCGAAATTATTTTATCCCTAACCTGCACGAGAAGAGTTTTAATTTGATGTATAATAAGTGGTACTTCCGACCATTTCGATTTTCTTCAAAATTTCAAGGGATACCCCTTTGAAATTTCAGAAAAATGAATATGTTCTAAATTAGACGAAATTCTGTGTATAGATGTTTTCGATGGTGTAGAATACGATTTTGACGTCAAAACTCGTGATATTTGCTTCGTTTGGGTGTTAGAGCCTACCAGAGCCATTCGTCCAGAACCACGTTTCACTTTCTCATCGAATATTTCCTCAACGAACCGTCTCTCGTACCCGAAATTATTTTATCCCTAACCTGCACGAGAAGAGCTTTAATTTGATGTATAATAAGTGGTACTTCCGACCATTTCGATTTTCTTCGAAATTTCAAGGGATACCCCTTTGTAATTTCAGAAAAAAATGAATATGTTCTAAATTAGACGAAATTCTGTGTATAGATGTTTTCGAAGGTGTAGAATACGATTTTGACGTCAAAACTCGTGATATTTGCTTCGTTTGGGTGTTAGAGCCTACCAGAGCCATTCGTCCAGAACCACTTTTCACTTTCTCATCGAATATTTCCTCAACGAACCGTCTCTCGTACCCGAAATTATTTTATCCTAAATCTGCACTATAAGAGCTTTAATTTGATGTATAATAAGTGGTACTTCCGACCATTTCGATTTTCTTCGAAATTTCAAAGGGGTACCCCTTTGAAATTTCAGAAAAAAATTAATATGTTCTAAATTAGACGAAATTCTGTTGACAGATGTTTTCGATGGTGTAGAATACGATTTTGACGTCAAAACTCGTGATATTTGCTTCGTTTGGGTGTTAGAGCCTACCAGAGCCATTCGTCCAGAACCACATTTCACTTTCTCATCGAATATTTCCTCAACGAACCGTCTGCCGTACCCGAAATTATTTTATCCCTAACCTGCACGAGAAGAGCTTTAATTTGATATATAATAAGTGGTACTTCCGACCATTTCAATTTTCTTCGAAATTTCAAGGGGTACCCCTTTGAAATTTCAGAAAAAAAAATGAATATGTTCTAAATTAGACCAAATTCGGTATACAGATGTTTTCGAAGGTGTAGAATACGACTTTGATGTCAAAACTCGTGATATTTGCTTCGTTTGGGTGTTAGAGCCTATCAGAGTGATTCGTCCAGAAGCACTGTTCACTTCTCCATTGAATATTTCCTCAATAAACCGTGTTTCGTACCCGAAATTATTTTACCTTCAATCTAGACTATAAGAGCTTTAATTCGATGTGTAATAAGTAGTACTTCCGATCATTTCGATTTTGTTCGAAATCTCAAGGGGTACTCCTTTGAAACTTACTTTCTGCGATCTGCGAAAAATTGCGAAAAACAACCTAACCCGGCTGGAAATTTAGCTTGAAATGTTCAGAGCCAAGCGTGGCCCTAGCTAGATTTTCCCTAGCATACTCTTTTCTAGGCAGTTCCTAGACGGGTGAAAGAGTGGAAGATCTGGAATAGGTAAGGCATGTTAGGGCTTAAGTAAAAATACCTGTACATAGATTTTTCTGTTTCAAACCGACAAAGATCCACGGGAATATAATAAAAAGGCCCCATATTGACAATAATTCTTAACCTACAATTAACCTAGTTCGAAAGTGATAAACTGGTCAGGACTTGCCCTGGTCTACCGGGTCTAGCTCTTAAATAGCAAGTTCTGGCTAGGCCCATTTATACCAATGCATTAACTCAGGACCTAGAACCTAGGACGTAGCTAGACTTTCCTATTCAGGCCCATGGCATAAATGGGGCAAAACTATCTAAGGCCTAGGCCATGTTTGGTCGCTATTTCCAGCGGGGTACGTCGGGTTCAACATATCAATTAATTCTAGCAGCAAAACCTGTCCGGTATTCCGAAGAATCTTTCCTTACCAACCGGAAGAGTGATGTACGCGTAGTCGTTGAAATACGCATTCGGAGTACATTCGCTCTAAGATGCCCGCGAGTTCCTCGTACGTTCTACAAGTCGAAAATCACCTAAAACGAGTAGTATGTCAGAGAGCGATGATGCAACCGTGCGTTAAGAGACGTATCCTAACATAGATTTCGGGTCTGAACCTTCCTGGGACCTTTACGATGCGGAGCGAGAGCGTAGCAGGTAGCGTATATTCCCAGATCGCCGCAAAACGTCCCCATCCTGTGTAGAGTACATTGTATACGATAAATCCAGGGCAACAAAGCTCGTGAACGTGAGCGTGAAGCGCCCGGTCAGGTATAAATATGGCGGGGCGAACCGGGTCGGGTAGGATGGGGAAAGCGCCTACTACGCGTGTACTACACGCGACACAATACCGAAATCCGCGAAATTCACGATTAAACTCTCCCTCTCTCTCTCTCTCTCTCGAACGATGGCTGCGATAACGAGCTTTCGCATGTAGAGTAGTACGTCGCGCGCCGGACGGGCGATGGGCGAAGAACGATGATGCACCGCCGCGTCGTCGACGATGCATTATTTCGTATAGGTAGGTCGGTTAGGGTAGGTGGGAAGGGTTCGGGTTCGTTGTGTGTATTACTTACGGTGGTGTAAAGTGGCGTTGCACGAATCGATATGCACGTGTATGCTACCGCTGTTGCTGCGTTCGCTGCAGTTTATTTCTACAGGAGTAAACTAACTAATTAAACGCTACAATGGCGATCTGATTTCGCAGTAATCAAAGTGGAAGCTGGCTTAAAACAACAATCTAGAGTGGGAGAGGGAGGGAGAGGACGCGTGATGGGGAGAGAGAACGAGAAAGAAGAACAATAGGAAACTTGCGAGAGGATAAGGGTCGGTTCCGGTATGGATGTAACTGGGTCGAAACCGGAAGTTTATAATGCTATAATAATAAATGAAGCCGTTTATAATGCTGTATTTGGAATGTACTCGTCGAGATCTATCCGATAGACTTATTTCGAAGGCAATCGAACGAACTTCACTCTATCAGGAGAACGGTAAAGCATACAAGTTCCGGGATGGAAGATTTGAAATCTACGGCCCAAAATCTATCGGATAGACGTATTTCGAACGCGATTGAGCTCAAAAAATTTTTTGTCTAAAAGAAATTCTACCTCAAAGCGTAGAAATTTTGTCAGCTTTTCGAGATAGCATACCTTCCGACAGCGCTAGCGAATTTAGTCCCAGTAGGCTTAAAGTACTCGAAAGGGTGATTAAAATGAAACAAACCAGGTGTCCCTAACTCTTACCGTTCCGGAGATATGGTACTTTGAAGTTTGAAAATATTTCTTACCTCGAATTACCATAATTTCGCTCTGACCCGAAAACTATTTGGGATAGCGCGTTCGTTCTTGTTCCATTCGATTCCTTGGGAAATCTACTTCTAGGGAAGTCTACTCGATCGGGATCGAACAATAAATAAAGCAGCAATGGCGATTTGAAGTTTGACAGAAAATGAAAATCTCGATATTTCGAACGCAATCGGACGAACTTCGCTCTACCTCGGGAACGGTAAGAGATACAGCGTCCGAGATGGAAGACTTGGATTTTACGAACCAAAATCTATCGGATAGACATATTTCGAACGGGATTGTACTCAAAAATATTTTCGTCTAAAAAATTCCACCTCAAAGCGTAGAAATTTTTTCGAGATAGCATGCGCTAGCGAGTTCAGTTCCGGTAGGCTTAAAATACTCGAGGAGGAGATTAAAATGAAACAAACCAGGTGTCCCTAGGCCTTACCGTTCCGGAGATATAGTACGTTGAAGTTTCTTATCTCAAATTAGCATAATTTCGTTCAAGCATAAAGACTATTAGAGATAGCGCGTTCGTTCTTATTGGATTCGATTTCTTGGCGAAATCTACTTTTACGGAAGTCTATTCGATCGGGATCGAGCCATAAATAAAGTAGTGAGAGCGATTTGAAGTTTGGTACTTAATGAAAAATATCGATTTTTAACGGAATTTTCGTTAATTGAATGGAATTTCGAAGTCATCTGTCTTCAGAATGCACATAATGGGACCGGTAATTACGCAGAACATATAGATTCGAGCGTAGAACGTATAGGTTTCGAGAAAACGCGTAAATTAGGCTAAATATAAGGGTGGATATAGGGCCAAAAGTCGGCAAATTTTAGCGCCTAAAGCGCCTTAGGTTTGGAAGATGAAATGAATGATGAAATTATCGCTATGACTTGGTGGTACATTTGTTTCTGGGCAAAGTCATGATCGAGATCAAAAAAATTAATATCAACGGACGTAACCATCACACCTTCATCGTTCTATTAATAACGATTACGGATAATCTACGGAATTTTCAATTTCTGTAATTGATCTCCACTCCATTTACTTTCCTTATCGCCTTAACACGAATCGCGCCAGATAGATGGGATCTGAACATACATACCGTACATACATCTCCGATTGATGTAGACGCAAACTCGATAACGATATCCGAATAAGGCGATTCGAATTTCCTCGACATTGATATGCGACGTACGCGTTCGTCGACAAACATAACCACTTTTCTATTTTCGGGCAAAAGGAAGAAATTATCGCGCCGACGACATCGCTTAAAATAATCACGTACGGTTCGTATGTACAACGTACAAGTGACGCGAGCGGAATATCCAAACGGGACGGGCGAGCGAAAATTTCGTCTTTTCCTTTTTCGGATAGCGAGCACACCTCTTGTAAATTACGATATAAACCCGGCGTTTACAAGAATTTTTACGAATCACAGACGAGATTAAAATTTGCTTGGAAAAGGTGGAGATAAGATGTCTTCTGGAGTCAACCGCCAAGAAGAAGAGAAACCAAGAAATAGATGTCTATATCTGACTTTTAAGATTTCCTACCGAATACATGGTAGGGGATGTTGAATTGAACCCGGTTTACGGTTTTGATAAAACTTTTGTCCCGTGCTAGCGAAACGCGTGTCAAGGAATTTATTATTACCAAACAATTGTGTGGTGAGGAACGCTTCGTTAGATACTGACAAGAAAGTAAACAAAACACGTCCTGTCAAAAGAAGCACTTTACTGTGCTTGCCATATATCCCTAATTTCACCCAGCATTTATATTTCTCTCTCTAAATTATAAAAATTTCCCTTTATTTTTCAATCCCATGTTCGAAAGGTGTCGACGTATACGATTTACAGCCCGTACGATAAAACGAACACGATACATTTGACCTCGCTCCAGGTATGACCCGGATTTTACTGGCGTTTACGTTTCCACGTCTAGAAAATAAATATCCTACTATATCCAATACTCTCAGTCGCACTCTAAATGTTCCCTATGAAACTTGATTTTGGCTTCTGTATGATAGTAGAAAAATGTTTTCTCCTACATATTTCACTTTATTTTGTTTCAACTTTCTGCGGTTTAGAGAGCGACATCTTAAGAAGTGCAAATAACTCGATTTTAAAGATGACGTTTTGAAATTTGTAAAAGAATCAGAAGAACTGTTAAATTTCTCGACGTCTTTGGTGATTCTTCAATATTCAAAGCGATTTAGCCAGAATCAGATCGTGAATCGCCTAAAATGTTCGAAACGTGAACGTAGCTACATTCAAATGTGTGCAACTAACTCGATTTTAATGATGACAGTTTGATATTTGGACGAGAAAGAGAAAAATTGTTAGATTCTCTAACGTTTTTTGGGATTTTCTAATATTCAAAACGATTCACCCAGAATCAGGCGACGAACAGCCTAAAATGTTCGGAACGTCAACGGAGCAACATCCAACGGTGTGCAACTAACTCGGTTTTAAAGATATCGTTTTGAAATTCGAACAGGAAGTAAGAAAGTTGTTAAGTTTCTTGAGGTCATTTGAGATTTTTCAATATTCGAAACGATTCGACCAGATTCACACAACGAACTGCCTAAAATGTTCGAAACTTAACCTAAGCGACATCCAAAGATGTGCAACTAACTCGATCATGAAGATAGCATTTTGAAATTTCGACAAGAAACAGAAGAATTATTAAGTTCCTTGACGTCTTTTGGTATTTCTCAATATTTGAAACGATTCGGCCAGAATCAGATCGCGAACTACCTAGAAGGTTCGAAACGCCAACGGAGCGATATCCAAAGATGTGTAACTAAGTCAATTTTTAAGATGGCGTTTTGAAATTTGGGCAAAAAATAGAACAATTATTAAGCTCCTTGAACGATTTTGGGATTTTTCAATATTCGAAACGATTCGTTCAGAATCAGACCGCGAACCGCCTAAAATGTTCGGAACGTCAACAGAGAAACATCCAAAGGTGTGCAACTAACTCGATCTTTAAGATGACGATTTGAAATTTGGCCAAGAAACAGAACACCTTTTAAGCTCCTTGGTGGCTTTTGCGATTTTTCAATATTCGAAACAATTTGCCCAGAATCAGATGACGAACCGCCTAAAGTGTTAGAAACGTCAACGGAGCGACATCCAAAGGTGTGCCATTAACTTGATTTTAAAGATGACGGTTTGATATTTGGACAAGAAACAGTAAAATTGTTAAATTTTTTGAGGTCTGTGGGGATTTTGCAATATTCCAAACGATTCGGCCAGAATCAAACCGCTAACTGCCTAAAATGTTCGGAACGTCAACGGAGCGATATGCAAAGGAGTGCAAATAACTCGCTTTTTAAGATGGGGTTTTGAAATTTCGACCAAAACCAGGAATATTGTTAAACTTCTTGACGCCTTTCGGGATTTTTCAATATTCGAAACGATTCGCCCGGAATCAGACGGCGAACCGCCTAAAATGTTCAGAACGTCAACAGAGAGATATCGAATGGTATGCAACTAACTCGCTTTTTAAGACAGGGCTTTGAAATTCGGACGAGAAAGAGACCAATTGTTAAGTTCCTTGACGTCGGTTGAGATTTTTCAATATTCGAAACGATTCGGCCAGAATCAGACCGCGAACCGCCTAAAATGTTCGGAACGTCAACAGAGAAATATCCAAAGGTGTGCAATTAACTCGATCTTCAAGATGGCGATTTGAAATTTGGCCAAGAAACAGAACATCTTTTAAGCTCCTTGATGGCTTTTGCGATTTTGCAATATTCGAAACAATTTGCCCAGAATCAGATGACGAACCGCCTAAAGTGTTAGAAACGTCAACGGAGCAACATCCAAAGGTGTGCCATTAACTTGATTTTAAAGATGACGGTTTGATATTTGGACAAGAAACAGTAAAATTGTTAAATTTTTTGAGGTCTGTGGGGATTTTGCAATATTCCAAACGATTCGGCCAGAATCAAACCGCTAACTGTCTAAAATGTTCGGAACGTCAACGGAGCGATATGCAAAGGAGTGCAAATAACTCGCTTTCTAAGATGGGGTTTTGAAATTTCGACCAAAACCAGGAATATTGTTAAACTTCTTGACGCCTTTCGGGATTTTTCAATATTCGAAACGATTCGCCCGGAATCAGACGGCGAACCGCCTAAAATGTTCAGAACGTCAACAGAGAGATATCGAATGGTATGCAACTAACTCGCTTTTTAAGACAGGGCTTTGAAATTCGGACGAGAAAGAGACCAATTGTTAAGTTCCTTGACGTCGGTTGAGATTTTTCAATATTCGAAACTATTCGGCCAGAATCAGACCGCGAACCACCTAAAATGTTCGGAACGTCAACAGAGAAATATCCAAAGGTGTGCAACTAACTCGATCCTTAAGATGGCGATTTGAAATTTGGCCAAGAAACAGAACATCTTTTAAGCTCCTTGATGGCTTTTGCGATTTTTCAATATTCGAAACAATTTGCCCAGAATCAGATGACGAACCGCCTAAAGTGCTAGAAACGTCAACGGAGCGACATCCAAAGGTGTGCCATTAACTTGATTTTAAAGATGACGGTTTGATATTTGGACAAGAAACAATAAAATTATTAAATTTTTTGAGGTCTGTGGGGATTTTGCAATATTCCAAACGATTCGGCCAGAATCAGACCGCGAACCACCTAAAATGTTCGGAACGTCAACGGAGCCGCATCCAAAGGTGTCTAACTAAGTAAATTTTTAAGAGGGCGGTTTGAAATTTGGCCAACAAACAGAACATCTAAGAAGTTCCTTGATGTCATTTGGGATTTTTCAAAATTCGAAACGATTCGTCCAGAATCAGACTACGAAGCGCTTAAAATGTTCGGAACGTAACCGGAGCGACGTCCAACGGTGTGCAACTAACTCGCTTTTTAAGATAGGGTTTTGAAATTTCGATAGGAAACGGAAAGGATGTTAAGTTGCTTGGGACCTTTCCGGATTTTCTAACAACTGAAGGTGTTGGACCGGAATCAGGCTATAAGTCGCCAAAATTGACAGAAATATCGAAAGATGCTTTAAAAAACGTCCGCAACTAGTTTCCAAGTAAGTTGACATAGCTAAGCAGCTATGTAGAAGAAGGAGAGCGAGCAGAAGAAGAGGAAGAAACGATAAGAAGGCGGAAAACAAAGAAAAAAGAAGAAAGAGAACAATAGCAAGAACATATTCCTTTAAAAACGTCCTCAACTAGTTGCCAAGCAAATTGGGATATCTAGATATGTAGACGAAGACAGAGAAGCGAGAAAGAAGATATTCCTTAATAAAACATTTACAATTACCTAGTTTCGAAGCAGATTAGGATAACTAGATGTACGTATGTATGTGTGCTATGAAGTGCTATCAAATTTCCTCGAATTTCTCGCTTATTTACAAAATCCGTTCGTATCGTCGTGAAAACGAGGAAACAGATTAACTATAATTTAGATAAGAGCTTCGCGCGCACGGATTATCAGGCGCCACAGATAAGGGGAAGAGGCGTCAAACAAACATCGCCATATTCAGCTTAATTTGAATAATCTCCGTCGGGACACACCTTGATCGTATGTGTACGTATGTGACAACGACTCCGTTTTTTTCCCGTCGGTTGATAATCGGACGGGATGGCACCCCCAACTCCGTTATCGCGCGTTTCCGCCGCGTAAAGTAAGCGAAATTTAAATTTTATAATAGGCTTATTATTTCGAAAAAATCGGATTTTTTTTTAATTTTATAATTCCCCAAACTTTACAATCGCGCGACCATCTCGTCGGAAACCTAAATATTTAATAGCCGCGGCAAAAGTAAACAAATCCAAAGTCGAACTTCTCGAAACGAAACTGAAACGAAAAGAAAAAAAACAAAACACCGACCATCGTTACAGGTAGAATTTCTTTTGACGGGGGCCTGTCGGCCATCTGTCGAGACCGTAAATCGGCTAAAAGAGCCAGCAGCTGTAGCAGTAGTAGAAGTAGAGAAAGGTTCGCCCCCTCCCCCTTACCCTTTCATGTATCTCTCCTCTGCGGGGCGAGGGATTCTCCGCCGCTTTTTCTTTTGTCCGATGACAAATGGTACGCTCCGGCACGGTACGTAATCTCTCAGAAAATGACTGTTATTAGCCTCAAGAGGCGAACCAATCGGGCAATTAAACTTTTCTCTCTCGCCATAGACGCTTTTAGAAAGGGACGACGACGGGGTTAGCCCGGCGGACCGTCGCGACTCGATGCGTGTTTGGGTTTTTGTTCTTTTCCCTTCTAGACATTCAATGCCGGACGAGTTGAGACGTGTTGAAACGGGACGAATTGTGGAAAAAGATAACAAAAGAAACAGGGGGGGGACATGTACCTACGATCTTGCTTGCAAAAACATCCTTAGATGTTCTCTGACGGCGTTCGGAGTAAAGACCGCAAGTAACGTGACATTTCTTCTGTATCTTGTAAAAAGTTCAAACGGCCATCTTCAAAATTGAGTTAGAAGTACTACTTTGGATGTACCTCTGAAGACGTTGGCGGCGTTTTAGCGGATTCGTCCGCCAATTTAAGCTGAATTGTTTCGGTGGTTCTAGAATCGAAAACGGCACTAAGCGACTATAACATTTCTTCCGTTTTTTTGTCCGAATTTCAAGTTGCCATCTTCAAAATTGAGTTATTAACACTGCCTTGGATGTACGTCTAAAGCGTTTTAGCGAATTCATCCATTAATTCGGGCTGAATTCGTTCGATGAATCGCAGAATCGCAGAAGGCACTAAGCGACTTAACATTTCTTCTGTTTTCCGTCCAAATTTGAAATCGCCATCTTCAGCCATGAGTTAGTAGCACCAATTTGGATGTAACTCTCAAGATGTTCCCGTCGTTTTAGCGGATTGGTCCACTAATTCAAGCTGAATTGTTTCGATAATTGCAGAATCTCAAAGGGCACTAAGCGACTTGACATTTTGTCCGTTTTCTGTCCAAGTTTCAAACCACCATCTTGAATATTGGGTTAGTAGCACTATTTTGGATGTAGCTTTCAAGATGTTCCCGGCGTTTTAGCGGATTCGTCCACTAATTCAAGCTGAATTGTTTCGATAATCGCAGAATATCAAAGGCCACTAAGCGACTTGACATTTTGTCCGTTTTCTGTCCAAATTTCAAACCACCATCTTGAATATTGGGTTAGTAGCACTATTTTGGATGTAACTTTCAAGATGTTCCCGCCGCTTTAGCGGATTCGTCCACTAATTCAAGCTGAATTGTTTCGATATTTGCAGAATCTCAAAGGGCACTAAGCGACTTGACATTTCTTACGTTTCCTGTCCAAATTTCAAATGACCATCTTGAATATTAGGTTAGTAGCACTATTTTGGATGTAACTCTGTAGATATTCCCAGCGTTTTAGCGAATTCGTCCACGAATTCAAGCTGAATTGTTTCGACGATTGCAGAATCTTAAAGGGCACTAAGCGACTTGACATTTCTTACGTTTCCTGTCCAAATTTCAAATCACCATCTTGAAGATTGGGTTAGTAGCACTATTTTGGATGTAACTTTCAAGATGTTCCCGCCGTTTGAGCGGATTCGTCTACGAATTCAAGCTGAATTGTTTCGATAATTGCAGAATATCAAAGGCCACTAAGCGACTTGACATTTTGTCCGTTTTCTGTCCGAATTTCAAACCACCATCTTGAATATTGGGTTAGTAGCACTATTTTGGATGTAACTTTCAAGATGTTCCCGCCGTTTTAGCGGATTCGTCCACTAATTCAAGCTGAATTGTTTCGATATTTGCAGAATCTCAAAGGGCACTAAGCGACTTGACATTTCTTACGTTTCCTGTCCAAATTTCAAATGACCATCTTGAATATTAGGTTAGTAGCACTATTTTGGATGTAACTCTGTAGATATTCCCAGCGTTTTAGCGAATTCGTCCACGAATTCAAGCTGAATTGTTTCGACGATTGCAGAATCTTAAAGGGCACTAAGCGACTTGACATTTCTTACGTTTCCTGTCCAAATTTCAAATCACCATCTTGAAGATTGGGTTAGTAGCACTATTTTGGATGTAATTTTCAAGATGTTCCCGCCGTTTGAGCGGATTCGTCTACGAATTCAAGCTGAATTGTTTCGATAATTGCAGAATATCAAAGGCCACTAAGCGACTTGACATTTTGTCCGTTTTCTGTCCAAATTTCAAACCACCATCTTGAATATTGGGTTAGTAGCACTATTTTGGATGTAACTTTCAAGATGTTCCCGCCGTTTTAGCGGATTCGTCCACTAATTCAAGCTGAATTGTTTCGATATTTGCAGAATCTCAAAGGGCACTAAGCGACTTGACATTTCTTACGTTTCCTGTCCAAATTTCAAATGACCATCTTGAATATTAGGTTAGTAGCACTATTTTGGATGTAACTCTGTAGATATTCCCAGCGTTTTAGCGAATTCGTCCACGAATTCAAGCTGAATTGTTTCGATGATTGCAGAATCTTAAAGGGCACTAGGCGACTTGATATTTCGTCCGTTTTCTGTCCAAAGTTCAAGTCGCCATCTTCAAAATTGAGTTAGAAGCACTACTTTGGATGTAACTCTGTAAACGTTCCCGGCGTTTTAGCGGATTCGTCCACTAATTCAAGCTGAATTGTTTCGATAATTGCAGAATCTCAAAGGGCACTAAGCGACTTGACATTTTGTCCGTTTTCTGTCCAAGTTTCAAACCACCATCTTGAATATTGGGTTAGTAGCACTATTTTGGATGTAGCTTTCAAGATGTTCCCGGCGTTTTAGCGGATTCGTCCACTAATTCAAGCTGAATTGTTTCGATAATTGCAGAATCTCAAAGGGTACTACGCGCCTCAACATTTCCCCCAATTTCTGTCCGAGTTTCAAATCGCTATCTTCAGAAATGAGTCAGTAGCACCAATTTGGATGTAACTCGCAAAATGTTCCCGCCGTTTTAGCGGATTCGTGTACTAATTCAAGCTGAATTGTTTCGGTGATCGCAGAATCTCAAAGGGCACCAAGCGACTTGACATTTCTTGCGTATCCTGTCCAAATTTCAAATCACAATCTTGAAGATTGGGTTAGTAGCACTATTTTGGATGTAACTCTGTAGACGTTCCCAGCGTTTTCGCGGATTCGTCCACTAATTCAAGCTGAATTGTTTCGATAATTGCAGAATCTCAAAGGGCACTAAGCAACTTGACATTTCTTCCGTTTTCCGTCAAAATTTCAAATCGCCATCTTCAAAATTGAGTTAATAGCACTAGTTCGGATGTAACTCCAATGACGCTTCGAGCGTTGTAACGATTTCGTCTTCCGATTCGGACGCAATGATTGCGACCAAAATCTGACAATGCGCCATTTAACGTGTTTTCCTCATATTTCGATTGCGGCTCGCCACGCTAATTCTCTTATTTTGAAGGTGGCCTTGAAAAGTTAGTTTCGGGACATAATTCCCGTTCGACTTTGTTTCTTAACGGTATAGGGTCATTGTGCGCGCAGGCTATATCCGGTTCAGTGGGTTAGAATGCGTGCCCGTCGTCGTAGGTGTTGCAAAAATGGAAACGCAAACACCAGTCTCGTTTCGAGCAAATAGAGAACAAACACCGGCGCCTGGGCGTTAAAGCGGTTTGTGCGCGTCGTTTGTTAGCAGCTCTTTTATTGACATAGCAGATAACAGATGTACAACCTACATATGTAGGCCTTGATTGTGCTAAGCGATGGCCACAACGCCTCGATTATTGCTTGAATAATTTTTCGCCAAATCTCACCGTTAGATCGGAATTGATGTTAACTGCAAGAATTCGGTAAGAAGGGGGTTTGTTATGAAACGCGAAACTTTCAAATTAAGACGGCGGTCCCTTGAGTCGGTCCGTGTTGATTGATCTATTACGTACTATAGCGAGAGAGATTGTTTTCCTTTTGCTTTGAGCGTTTAGTAAACAGGAAAATTTCCGGCAGAAAAGATACGTGCCGTCGTCAGCGTAAAATTAGCGTGTTTGCGACTGACACTTTTCCGACTATTTTCTTGCTGTAGCAGATTGAAAGGTATGCCCCCGAATTGTAAAGGGGCAAGATAAGTTTGCACGAAAATAATTGAAGAGGTCACGGTTCATTCGGTAAAGTCCGGCTGGAAGTTGCTAGCGAAACACGTGTCACCGGATTTAAACACCGATGTGAGATTTAACGCTAGCCAATCAGAAAGTTTGTTGCCGAAATACTAATCTTGTCGTCAAGCTATTTCTTGTCGTCTAAATCTTTAGATCACGCGGAAATTCACCTCGTCCTCTTTAATTTTTCATCCCAGATACCGTCTCGAGATCGAAACTCTAACGAGTCTAACGAATACATACTTAAAAGTCAGCGCGAGGAAAAAACGAGTACCTTCATCTCGAAGGCGCACACGTATCCACTTTCTTTCCCTCGTCCTGTCGTTATCGATCGGAAAGAGTCAAGGCCGTGGTAGTAGCTACCTGCATTTACCGTTTATCGAATGATGGCCCGAGCTCTTTCTCGTGTCGAGACGCGTTGGGTTATTTAAAGAAAGGAGAATAAACGGGAAAAAGGGCGAAAACATCAGGAAAGACTCGAAATTCGTGTTGTTCGTAGGGATGTATGGGTAGGTACTACATATATAGCCATTTTCGGGTTTTTAGCGAAGCAACGGAGGGGAGAAATGTGGATAAGTTCTTCGCGATGATACGATAGGAACGGTAAAAATTAGAAAGCGCCACATTTTTCGCTCCTTATGGATGCTTGGATGATTGTGTATACGTGGCGGTTAGCTTTCGTAAATTTTTCGTAATTAATTTTAATTTTTTTCTCTTGTAATTTGGAAACGTGCACGTTCACGCGTTTTAAAGCGACTTCGCGGAAATCTACTCGCTTTAATTTGATATGTAACACGCCTTTCGGACATTTCTGTTTTCCACAAATTTCCCTTTGGGGGTACCCTTTGGAAAAATTCGCAAAAATTAAACCGTTTCAAATTTCAACGAAATTTCGTACACGTAAGTTTTCGAGGGCGTATAAAACGATTTTCAACCCCAAACCGGCGAAATATTTCTCGTTTGGTTGTAGTCGACGTCAGATTCGTGAAAATTCGCTATTTCCCAGATTTTCGCGTTATTAATCGAAATTTCATTGAGTTTCCATTATAGAAAGTAGATAAAGCGTTTACTGCGGATATTTAGATAGTGCAGGGCACCGTAACAATACTATTGAATTTGGACAAGTGCTCCGATTCATCCGTACGTCGCAAAAGTCGATAAAAACATCAACATTTTAGAGGTTTTTCCCTTTTAATTTCGAAACTAGCAAACTTTTCGCTTCACAAGTGACTTTGCGAGAATCTACTCGCGACGAGCTTCAATTTGATATATAACACCACCCAGTTTCGGCGATTTCGATTTTCCACAAATTTCCAAAGGGGTACCAAGGGTGTAAATTTGCAAAAATTAAACCGTTTCAAATTTCAACGAAATTTCGTACACGTAAGTTTTCGAGGACGTAGAAAACGATTTTCAACTCCAAACCGACGAAATATTTCTCGTTTGGTTGTAGTCGACGTCAGATTCGTGAAAATTCGCTATTTCCCAGATTTTCGCGTTATTAATCGAAATTTCATTGAGTTTCCATTATAGAAAGTAGATAAAGCGTTTACTGCGGATATTTAGATAGTGCAGGGCACCGTAACAATACTATTGAATTTGGACAAGTGCTCCGATTCATCCGTACGTCGCAAAAGTCGATAAAAACATCAACATTTTAGAGGTTTTTCCCTTTTAATTTCGAAACTAGCAAACTTTTCGCTTCACAAGTGACTTTGCGAGAATCTACTCGCGACGAGCTTCAATTTGATATATAACACCACCCAGTTTCGGCGATTTCGATTTTCCACAAATTTCCAAAGGGGTACCAAGGGTGTAAATTTGCAAAAATTAAACCGTTTCAAATTTCAACGAAATTTCGTACACGTAAGTTTTCGAGGGCGTATAAAACGATTTTCAACCCCAAACCGGCGAAATATTTCTCGTTTGGTTGTAGTCGACGTCAGATTCGTGAAAATTCGCTATTTCCCAGATTTTCGCGTTATTAATGCAAATTTCATTGAGTTTCCATTATAGAAAGTAGATAAAGCGTTTACTGCGGATATTTAGATAGTGCAGGGCACCGTAACAATACTATTGAATTTGGACAAGTGCTCCGATTCATCCGTACGTCGCAAAAGTCGATAAAAACATCAACATTTTAGAGGTTTTTCCCTTTTAATTTCGAAACTAGCAAACTTTTCGCTTCATAAGTGACTTTGCGAGAATCTACTCGCGACGAGCTTCAATTTGATATATAACACCACCCAGTTTCGGCGATTTCGATTTTCCACAAATTTCCAAAGGGGTACCAAGGGTGTAAATTTGCAGAAATTAAACCGTTTCAAATTTCAACGAAATTTCGTACACGTAAGTTTTCGAGGGCGTATAAAACGATTTTCAACCCCAAACCGGCGAAATATTTCTCGTTTGATTGTAGTCGACGTCAGATTCGTGAAAATTCGCTATTTCCCAGATTTTCGCGTTATTAATGCAAATATCATTGAGTTTCCATTATAGAAAGTAGATAAAGCGTTTACTGCGGATATTTAGATAGTGCAGGGCACCGTAGCAATACTATTGAATTTCGACAAGTGCTCCGATTCATCCGTACGTCGCAAAAGTCGATAAAAACATCAACATTTTAGAGGTTTTTCCCTTTTAATTTCGAAACTAGCAAACTTTTCGCTTCACAAGTGACTTTGCGAGAATCTACTCGCGACGAGCTTCAATTTGATATATAACACCACTCAGTTTCGGCGATTTCGATTTTCCACAAATTTCCAAAGGGGTACCAAGGGTGTAAATTTGCAAAAATTAAACCGTTTCAAATTTCAACGAAATTTCGTACACGTAAGTTTTCGAGGGCGTAGAAAACGATTTACAACTCCAAACCGACGAAATATTTCTCGTTTGGTTGTAGTCGACGTCAGATTCGTGAAAATTCGCTATTTCCCAGATTTTCGCGTTATTAATGCAAATATCATTGAGTTTCCATTATAGAAAGTAGATAAAGCGTTTACTGCGGATATTTAGATAGTGCAGGGCACCGTAGCAATACTATTGAATTTGGACAAGTGCTCCGATTCATCCGTACGTCGCAAAAGTCGATAAAAACATCAACATTTTAGAGGTTTTTCCCTTTTAATTTCGAAACTAGCAAACTTTTCGCTTCACAAGTGACTTTGCGAGAATCTACTCGCGACGAGCTTCAATTTGATATATAACACCACCCAGTTTCGGCGATTTCGATTTTCCACAAATTTCCAAAGGGGTACCAAGGGTGTAAATTTGCAAAAATTAAACCGTCTCAAATTTCAACGAAATTTCGTACACGTAAGTTTTCGAGGACGTACAAAACGATTTTCAACTCCAAATTGGCGAAAAAATTCTTGTTTGGTTGTAGTCGATGTTAGAATCGTGAAAATTCGATTTTTCTTTAGATTTTCGCGTTATTACTTGAAAATTCTATGAGTTTCGGGTATGTTAAGCAGATACATCGTTTAGTGCCGACATGTACATAGTGCAGGGCACCGTAAAAGATCATTGAATTCTTCTCTTCTTATGTTGCGGATATGGTTTGAATACTATAGCTCCAAGGAGATTTTACCCTTTACAAAATTCTGCGCCACCGGATAATTCACGACTGGATTCCCCGAATTTTTCACCCTCTTAAGCGTAGCTCTTACCTAATGTCTGACATAATCCACCAGGGGTGGCTAATTAGAAAACTACTTTCATCATGCGCAGACGCGTTTCGCGGTTGTACCGCTCGTCAGTGCGACTTTGTGAGAAGTAGTTTTCATTTTCCAGATATATGCTAGTATGATGTTTGTGCATATGCGAATTCAATTAAGAAGTGATGTTTGTGAAGTTGCCACCGCAAAATAGAAAAAATCCTTGGAAATGAGATGTTCGCTTGACCAACTTTTCGACCGTGTTTGACCACAAAATAGTTTTGTTTGACCACCCTTCATTATAGAGAGAAAAGAATTTTTGAGAAACTTTTTTCAAACATCGATAATCGACGATAAAATATCACTCGGGTGTGACAAATCGTTTGGCCACGTTTGACTACTGCTTAGAATTTTGATAAAGTTCAATAAACATTATTTATTCATGAAAATTGTTTGGCAAAACGGATATTTCCAGATTGGTAGTCAAAACCGTTTAGATAATCATTCGACCACGTTTGACAACCTCGGGAAATTTTAGTGAAGAGTAACAGAAATGATTTATTTATCAATAACCCTTTATTCAATATAGATATTCAAGGATTTAAGGTCAAAAGCATTCAGAAAAACGTTTGGCCACGTTTGATCATCGCTTAAAATTTCATTAGGGCATAACAGAAATTACTTATATAGCAAGAAATATTCTCTTTTTCAGAATTGAAGTCGATACTGAGGGGAACAAGTTTCACAATGTTTGACCACTTCATGATTTTTAAAGAATATAAATGAGCTATTAATTTGTTAATATTCTCATTTGTGTTTGTAGATTACACAGGTCTGCGACCAAAAAACTGCATAGGATTTTTACATTTTCTTACAGATTTTGACCTCCCAAAAACAGAAAAAATATTCAAATTATTATATCACATAAGTTTTTATGTATACATATTGCAGTATCTATGTTCTTTGGTAATAAACCTATATGATTTTTATTTGATAATGGAGAAAAACAACCTGAGCTGTTGGTGAGACTGGGAATGTTTTAACATGTTGAGACAAGTCAAATGACGTACACTTTTACACAATTATATGCAAACTAAAATTTAAGCACATAATTTTTAAAGAAAAATAACGGTAATCATTTCTTCTTTGATTTCTCATTTTTTATTCTCTGCTACAATTTTTTCCCGTTATTTTGGCGCAAAGTAAGTTCTAGCATATTAAGTTGCATTTATACTTTAAATTGACGCCTGGTCGCTTGAAACAAAGAAAAGCTCTCAGTAGACATACTGATATTCAAGTGAACAGTACTGTTGTCTGTTAATCATGGCTACAAGGGGTTGTGTTATTTCTTCAAACAGTTTTTGTTATGTCTGTGGTGAATTCACTATTAAAAGTCAACAGAGAAATATAAGTGATTTTGTAAGGAAAGTTTATTTTGCCTACTTTAAATTAAAACTTGGTCATCAAGATAAACCATGGGCCCCGCATAAGGTGTGTAGAAGATGCGAAGAAGATCTTCGTTTGTGGTTTAAGGGAAAGAAAAATGCATTTCGATTTGGAATTCCTATGATATGGCGTGAGCAGAAAAATCACACCACTGACTGCTACTTCTGCTCAGTTGACGTAAAGGGATTCAATTCAAAAAACAAAAGAAACATAAGTTATCCTAATCTTGACTCAGCTATACGTCCAGTGCCCCATAGCTCCGAGATATCTATTCTGCAGCCACCTTCCAGTTTGGATGAATACCCTAGTGAGTTGGAGGACGAAGCTACATTACCTCCTCCGGGTGAATCAAGCTCAGATTTATCTTTTGACGAAGATGGAAGGCCTCAACTATTTTTTCAAGGTGAGCTCAATGATTTAGTAAGAGATTTAGGTCTTTCAAAAGATGCAGCCGAACTGTTAGGTTCTAGATTAAAAAATAAAAACCTTTTATCACCTGGCACTTCTTTCTACTGGTACAGACACCGAGAAAAAGAATTTACCCAGTTTTTCTCAAAAGAAGGAAATTTAGTTTTCTGCAATAATGTGGAAGAACTCATACATCGCTTTGATATAAAGTATGACTCATCTGAATGGCGCCTATTTATTGACATTGATGTTTGTACATGTGAGAGGGATTCGATATGAATTCTCTCACAATGCACGTATTACGCATTTTTTTACAGTTATTTTTCTACAGAAGTGGACAACTTGCGTTGCCACAGCCTCCTGCAGTAACTGCAGTCGCGCAAAAAAATCAAAATTTTGTAATTTGCATTTCTCCCACGGCGGGTAGCCGAAGAGCGCGACTGCAGTTACTGCAGGAGGCAGTGGCAACGCAAGTTGTCCACTTCTGTAGAAAAATAACTGTAAAAAATGCGTAATACGTGCATTGTGAGAGAATTCATATCGAATCCCTCTCACATGTACAAACATCAATGTTCAGACCATATATACATAAAATTTGTATACGAAATTACAGCTCTTGCAAAGCCGTACTGACGAGCGGTATAACCGCGAAACGTACGTCTACGGATGGCAAGAGAAGATCAAAATTTTGTAATTCCTATTTATTGACTCATCTAAGACTAGCCTTAAAGCAGTATTATTGCACAATGGAAATAAATTTGCCTCGATTCCGATTGGACATTCTGTGCATATGAAAGAAGATTATAACGATTTGGCCATTATCCTGGAAAAAATCAAGTATCAAGACCATCAATGGATGATTTGTGGAGACTTCAAAATACTGACAATGGTTTTGGGTCAGCAGGCAGGCTATACCAAATACCCATGCTTCTTATGCTTGTGGGATAGTAGAGCCAGAGAACAGCACTGGAAAAAAGTGATTGGCCATCCCGAGAAACTTTAAAACCTGGAGAGAAAAATGTTATAAACACTAGCTTGGTACCACCAGAAAAGGTTTTGTTGCCCCCTCTCCATATCAAATTGGGGTTGATGAAACAATTTGTTAAATCGCTGCAAAAGGATGGAGACTGTTTCAAATATTTATGTACAAAATTCCCTAAGCTGTCAGAAGCAAAGTTGAAAGAGGGAGTTTTCACCGGCCCCGACATAAGAAAACTTTTAACGGACCCTTCATTTGTGGAAACTATGAATGAGAAGGAAAAAGAAGCTTGGGTATCGTTCAAGGACGTAGTGCGAAAGTTTTTGGGAAATACTAAGGATCCTAACTATAAAACCATTGTGCAACGGATGCTAGCAGCATACGAAGCTCAAGGCTGCAAGATGAGCTTGAAGGTCCATTTTTACACTCTCACATAGACTATTTTCCTGAAAACCTGGGAGCTTACAGTGATGAGCAGGGGGAGCGATTTCACCAGGATGTCCGTGATATCGAGAGAAGGTACCAAGGGCGATGGGATGTCACTATGCTTGCTGACTACTGTTGGCTGCTTAAGCGAGAAACTGAAGATGGAAATCGGAAAAGGACTCGTCAAAGTATCAAGGAAAAGAAGAAGAGGTTTCATAAAGAACATGAATAAGTATATGTATCAAAATAATGTTTCGTTTGCTTTAAAAAAATATTTATTGTTTGAAAATTTTGAATAAAGGAGTGCTTTAACCAATTTTTTGTGTTTGAATTTTCAAAAAATCCTTATGTGATAGAAAAAAATGGCCATCACTTTTGAAATCAGCGCACTTTAAAACATATAATTCAGTAAAAATATCGCATGCAGCTGACAAAAAAATTTTTTCGCAGACCTGTGTTATTTGAGAGTACATGATATCGAAAATAACGCCTTGAAAGGTAAGAAACTAGAAACAAACAGTTATCTGGCAACAACGCTTAACTACATAAAAGCTAGTACTGGGCGAAACGACCACTCCCTCATCATCAAAAACAAATGAGTTAGCGATGTGGGGAGGAGGGGGGTGAGGGACGTAGAAAGAAAAAACATGTTTATCTACATCTTGACACTGGTATCAGTCAGCTGAGCTTTTGTCGAATGGTCCCGGTAGAACTCCTCCAAATCGGACTTCTCATGACACCCACAGTTTTTGGACTCTCCCTTCGCAAACGACCAAAAAGAGGACTCCTAATTTTTCCCAAAACGAAGATGGCGTGAAGTTGCAGAGTTAGGTTCCAGTCCAGGACCATCCCCAAGTACTTCGAGCGTTCCGGATAGGTCCAAAAAGGGAGGGGAGGGGGAAGGCTGCAGCAACCTCATCTATATTCCAAAATAAAAAGTTCAAACCAAGCTTAACGATCATCGCCGCCCTCTCTTGGTCAAAGAATGTATTCGCGAAGAACGAATCAAACATTTCCTCCCAGTCCACAGACCAACTACCATTGGGATGGGGATCGATTTGGTGCAATCTACCCTTGTCCATGAAAGAATTCGTACCGGCGGTAAAGTATTCAAATGCTGCCAAAGAGATGACATCATGACATGCTTTGTAGGAATTATCCAAATCTCTTCCAGCGTCAAACTCTTCCCATAAACTCAAATCGTTTTGTTATTACCTGACGATGATAATTCCCATGACCAGGAGATTTCTACACTAAAATGGACGTGTGGGCGTTAGTTTGGACAAACAGCGAAAATTACGAAATAAGTTACGACATCCCACATATACACAGAACAAATCGCATACAGCATCGATCTAGTACTGACTAGAGTGGAGAATCGGCGATGCTGTCGTAACTTATTTCGTAATTGTACGCTGTTACTGCTGTTTGCCCAGGCTAGTAACCATTCAACTAATTCGGCGATCTCATTTTTTTGACTAACATCAATTTTCTCAGTTACAACAAGTTCTAACTTGTTTCGGCTCCGACGAAAGCTGAACGTCACCATGACGACGTTGAAGCAAATCAAACTCGCCAGTTTCTTTGAGAAGGAAAGAAAATCGAAAACGAAACATTTCTTTTTAATATGCTCGTCTCGTACTCCAATTACTACTCGACATGTAGCGATGACTAACGACGCGAAAATAGAACTTTCATTAATGCAAACAAAGCCACATTACTCGTTTACGTTACATGGCTACATATTAATAGGCGATGCGGTGGAGGGAGGAGGAGGGAGGGAGATGCAAGTATGTAACACGACTTATAAGTAACTTATGTTATGTTATGTGTACGTATATTTTGCGTTTCTCGAAGCTCGCGCTCTCATTTGGATGCAAGACAATGAATCGCACGGATCTCGTCCTTGGTCGCTGGTAGAGTCTTCGGCGCGGCCGATAGACAATTAAAAATAATTTGCGCTCGATCGCGATTATAATTGGCGGTGGTTATTTATAGTAGCGAAGTGCCGACGACTTCAAAAAGACTGGGCCGAAGCCGTCCTCCTTTTGAGACGGTTTTAATTGGCCAAGTTATCATCGAGGCTCGTTTTTTATATACATACCTCGAGGATTGTTTATATAAAACGACAACGAAATTAGAATTGTCTCGCGCTCGTTTCAAACGAATTGGAACGTGTAAAATAGAACAAAAATGATGGGAAAGAAAAACGAAGCAATTACGGTCGGAGATGACGTCTTTGCTCTAACGGTAACTGCTGACTTAGATTTGGAGCAAAAAGGCGCCACCAAAGAACGTAGAAACTTAGTAAATAGCGCAGGACCAAGAACACGAGCCTGCGGAACGCCGTATTGCAACTTCCATATCTCTCCATTTCTGTATATCTTCAGAATTATTTCCCATGACACCAAGTCGAGTGGGGCATGAGGGGCACGGAGGAAATGAGATGGCAAAAAAGGGGCTAAGAGAAACTTTACTGGACCTACCCCATCTTCTGGGTTTAACAATGGTCTCCTTAAAGGGGAGATAAAGAAATGGACAGCATCAATCACAACAAAACACTGGAATGACACCAGCGGGCTGGAACATCCCAAAAAGTTTCTGAGCTACGACGCTAGGAGGGCGGACCTTGCCCTAAAGCTGGACAGGGGAAGCTTAAAAACACTGACAGGGGCCCTCACACGCCACAATAACTGCAACAAGCACCTACACAAAATGGGCTTATCCAACACGGACACTTGCAGATTCTGCGACGAAGAAGAGGAGTCAATGGAACACTTGATCACTAATTGTGGGGCACTGGGCCACAGGAGATACAGAATACTACATGCATATACGCTGAGTGAAGAGGACCTATGTATTAACACTCCCATTGAAGGAGCTGATCCTGTTCCTAGACGTACTAAACAAATAAAAAGAAGGGGAAGCACAATAGATCAACGCGGTCGCAGTGCAAAGGGCCATTTTGAGCCAGACCCCACCTCATTACATTACATTACATTACATGTCGAGTGTCAGTTGAGTCGATCGCCACCAAATAAGTCCCAAAAGACTTGGACTATATTCGGATTTGTTTCCTTCCGTTTCGACTCGCGCCATCTTGGAAGATTTGAGTCATCATCAGAGCAACGTCCCAAAAGGTACTATTAACTCCGCCTCGAAGATGGCGATTTAAAATTTTTGACAGGAAGCAGAAAGGATATTTAATCGTTTTCCGTCTTTCGGGGCCTTTCAATCGTCGACATAATTTCGTCAGAAATGGGGTCGATGAACCCATAAAAATGTTCGGAACGTCGCTAGAGTGGTGTACAAGGATCTGGAACTAACTCGATTTCAAAGAAAGACAAGGAATGGAAAGTATCTTGAACTGCTTGGATTGTATTCTCTCAGAAGCTCGCGAGAAACCGCCTAGAACGCCCAAAATGTCATTGGAGCTACATCCAAAAAGATTCAGCTGATGCAATTTTCGAGATGGCGACTTGAAATTCGAAGAGGAAACGGAAGATATATTAGGTTGCTTGGATTCTTTCGAGATTTTCCAATCGTTGAAACGATTCGGCCGGAACCAGGCGACGAATCCCGAAAACGTTCTAAACACCATTGGAACTACATCCAAAAAGATGCAACTGACACAATTTTCGAGATGGCGACTTGAAATACGGACAGGAAACGGAAGATATGTTAGGTTGCTTGGATTCTTTCGAGATTTTCTAATCGTCGAAAAGATTCGGCCGGAACCAGGTGACCAATCCCAAAAACGTTCGGAAGAGCATCGGAGTAACGTCCAAAAACGTACAACTAATTCGATTTTAAAGATGGAGGTCTGAAAGTTGCACCGAAAATGGAAGAAATGTTAAGTTACTTGGCATCTTGCGAGGTTTGTCAGTAACCAAAACGATTTGGTCGGAACAAGGCGATGAACCTCGTAAACGTTCTGAACATCATTGGAGCCACATCCAACAGGATGCAACTGACACAATTTTCGAGATGGCGACTTGAAATACGGACAGGAAACGGAAGATATGTTAGGTTGCTCGGATTCTTTCGAGATTTTCCAATCGTCGAAAAGATTCGGCCGGAACCAGGTGACCAATCCCAAAAACGTTCGGAAGAGCATCGGAGTAACGTCCAAAAACGTACAACTAATTCGATTTTAAAGATGGAGGTTTGAAAGTTGCACCGAAAATGGAAGGAATGTTAAGTTACTTGGAACCTTTCGAGATTTGTGAGTAACCAAATCGATTTGGTCGGAACAAGGCGATGAACCTCGTAAACGTTCTGAACATCATTGGAGCCACATCCAACAGGATGCAACTGACACAATTTTCGAGATGGCGACTTGAAATACGGACAGGAAACGGAAGATATGTTAGGCTGCTTGGATTCTTTCGAGATTTTCTAATCGTCGAAACGATTCGGTCAGAATCAGGTGACGAATCGCGAAAACGCGGTCATAGGAAATTTTTACGACTCAGAAACAATACAAAAACCTTTGGTTGGTTTTCCCGACCTGAAAATAAGGCCCCCGGGAGCCGAGTCAAAAGCAGGTTCTTGCCACTAAGGAAACACTTGTTGGTTAACCGCTTGGCAATTTCTTTGCCAGCCCTTATGAGGTATTCTAAGCGCCAGACAGGTTGCCACCGACTAAATTAGGTGATTACAAACCAACCTACGTTAATTACCTCCATGTACCCTCTTCCCGTTGAAAACGTCGAGCTGAGGTGTTCCAAGGCCTTTCCAAAAAATTTAACTCATTGAAAATCGAAACCATTGGATACAACTACCCAAAAACAAAAGAATTGTTTCAACCCCAATCGATATCTTCCAATCTGATTTCCAACATGATGCATCATCCAAACATCGATCGAATCCAAGCTAAAACTTCGACAATCGCGATGAAATACAAATACTATATCAAATGCGACTGTCTAAAGCCGATTTCCATACCGACTGCATCTGGTGTCGTCTACGTAAACACGTACTACGTATTTAAATTCGACAAATGCAAATATTATTAATAAACAAGTCGTGTACACGGCCGTCGCCGTCGCCGTTCGTCCTTCGAGCGATTAATTTCGTACATGGAGGCCGACGGCCATCCTTCCTGCACTTGTCAGCGAACGTGATATACTAGCGACGATAGTATAAGGGGGTGTTGGATCCCTGCCGCGCCCTCCGCGCGCCCGCGACACGGCCGTACATAACAATGCGCCCGGTCAGAAATGGCTCATGACAGATGCGAAGCCGTAAATTATAATGGAACGGACGGCCTGAGGATGATCGTATTTTCCACTACGGAATTATCCATGTCACGACGATCGCCAGAAGTCCGGGTTAATTCTTCCTTCTAACGTCTCTCCTCGAAATGTTTCTCGTCGTTCCGGAAACGCGTTAAGGGGGTGGAAATTGGGGGCAGTAAGCAAACTCGAAATACACTAATTTGCATTGAAGATCCGACTGAAACCTACGGAAACATTTTAAGCGGTTCTTGGTCTGATTCTGACGGAAACGTTTCCAAGATTGAAAAGTCTCATAACACGTCAAAAACAATTTTTCTGTTTCAATTCCAAATTTCAAACCGCCATCTTTAAAATCGAGTTGGTTTCACATCTTTGGATGTTGTTCGGTTGACATGCTGAACGTTGCTCCGTTGATGTTCTGAACATGTCAGGCGGTTTGCGGTCTGATTCTGGCTGAATCATTTCGAATACTGAAAAATCCGAAAAGATGTCAAGGAGCCTAACAATTTTTCTGTTTCCATTCCAAATTTCAAACCGCCATCTTTAAAATCGAATTGGTTTCACATCTTTGGATGTTGCTCGGTTGACATTCTGAACATTGAAGTCGGTTTGCCGTCTGATTCTGGCCGAATCTTTTCGAATATTGAAAAATCCCAAACGACCTCAAGGACTATAACAATTTTTCTGTTTCTTGCCCAAATTTTAAATCCCTATCGTTAAAGTCGCGTTAGTTGCACGCCGTTGGATGTCGCTCCGTTGACGTTCCGAACATTTTAGGCTGTTCGCGGTCTGATTCTGGCCGAGTCGTTTCGAATGTTGAAAAATCCCAAACGACATCAAGGAGTACAACAATTTTTCTATTTCCTGTCCAAATTTCAAATCGCCATCTTTAAAATCGAGTTGATTTCACATCTTTGGAAGTCGGCTCTGTTGGCATTCCGAACATTTTAGGCGGTTGGCGGTCTGATATTGGTCGGATCGGTTCGAATATCGTAAAATCCCAACAGACGTCAAGAAACTCAACAATTTTTCTGTTTCGATCCCAAATTTCAAACCGGCACCTTTAAAATCGAGTTAGTTGCAGGCGTTTGAATGTCGGTCCGTTGATGTCCCGAACATTTTAAGCAGTTCGCGGTCTGATTTTGATTGGATCGGTTCGTACATTGAAAAATCCCAAAAGATGTCATAGAATTTAACAATGTTGCTATTGCTTGTCAAAATTTGAAATCGCCATCTTCAAAATCGCGTTAGGTACACACCTTTGGATGTCGCTCGGTTGATGTTCTGAACATTTTAGGCGGCCCGCGGTCTGCTTCTGGCCGAATCGTTTCGAATACTGAAAAATTTCCAAAGACGTCAAAAAGGTTAACAATAACTTTATTTCCTGTCCAAATTTGAAATCGTCATTTTTAAAATCGAGTTAGTTGCACGCGTTTGGATGTCGCTCGGTTGACGTTCCGAACATTTTAAGCGATTGGCGGTCTAATTCTGGCCGAATCGTTTCGAATGTTAAGAAATTTCAAAAGATGTCAAAGAGCTTAACAATAACTTTATTTCCTGTCCAAATTTCAAATTGTTATTATTGAAATCAAGTTAATTGCAGGCCTGTGAATGTCGCTCCGTTGATGTTCCGGACATTTTAGGTGGTTCGCGGTCTGATTTTGGGCGAATCGTTTCGAATACTGAAAAATCTCAAAAGATGTCAAAGAATTTAACAATAATTTTATTTCCTGTCCAAATTTCAAATCGTCATTTTTAAAATCGAGTCAGCTACACACTTTTGGATATCGCTCAATTGACTTTCCGAACATTTTAGGCCGTTGGCGGTCTGTTTCTGGCCGAATCGTTTCAAATGTCAAGAAATTTCAAAAGATGTCAAATGGCTTAACAATAACTTTATTTTCTGTCCAAATTTCCAATCGTCATTATTTAAATCGCGTTAGTTACATACCTTTGGACGTCGCTCCGTTGATGTTCTGAACATGTCAGTCGGTTTGCCGTCTGATTCTGGCTGAATCGTTTCGAATATTGAAAAATCCCAAAACACGTCAAGGAGCCTAACAATTTTTCTGTTTCCTGTCCAAATTTCAAATCGCCATCTTTAAAATCGCGTTAGACGCACACCTTTGGACATCGCTCCGTTGACGCTCCGAACATTTTAAGCGGTTGGCGGTCTGATTCTGGCCGAGTCGTTTCGAATATTGAAAAATCCCGAACGACATCAAAGAGTCCAATAATTTTTACGTTTCCTGTCCAAATTCTAAATCGCCATCTTTAAAATCGCGTTAGTCGCACACCTTTGGACATCGCTCCGTTGACGTTCCGAACATTTTAAGCGGTTGGCGGTCTGATTCTGGCCGAGTCGTTTCGAATATTGAAAAATCCCGAACGACATCAAAGAGTCCAATAATTTTTACGTTTCCTGTCCAAATTCTAAATCGCCATCTTTAAAACGGCGTTAGTCGCACACCTTTGGACATCGCTCCGTTGACGCTCCGAACATTTTAAGCGGTTGGCGGTCTGATTCTGGCCGAGTCGTTTCGAATATTGAAAAATCTCGAACGACATCAAAGAGTCCAATAATTTTTACGTTTCCTGTCCAAATTCTAAATCGCCATCTTTAAAACGGCGTTAGTCGCACACCTTTGGACATCGCTCCGTTGACGTTCCGAACATTTTAAGCGGTTGGCGGTCTGATTCTGGCCGAGTCGTTTCGAATATTGAAAAATCCCGAACGACATCAAAGAGTCCAATAATTTTTACGTTTCCTGTCCAAATTCTAAATCGCCATCTTTAAAACGGCGTTAGTCGCACACCTTTGGACATCGCTCCGTTGACGTTCCGAACATTTTAAGCGGTTGGCGGTCTGATTCTGGCCGAGTCGTTTCGAATATTGAAAAATCCCGAACGACATCAAAGAGTCCAATAATTTTTACGTTTCCTGTCCAAATTCTAAATCGCCATCTTTAAAATCGCGTTAGTCGCACACCTTTGGACATCGCTCCGTTGACGTTCCGAACATTTTAAGCGGTTGGCGGTCTGATTCTGGCCGAGTCGTTTCGAATATTGAAAAATCCCGAACGACATCAAAGAGTCCAATAATTTTTACGTTTCCTGTCCAAATTCTAAATCGCCATCTTTAAAATCGCGTTAGTCGCACACCTTTGGACATCGCTCCGTTGACGTTCCGAACATTTTAAGCGGTTGGCGGTCTGATTCTGGCCGAATCGTTTCGAATATTGAAAAATCCCGAACGACATCAAAGAGTCCAATAATTTTTACGTTTCCTGTCCAAATTCTAAATCGCCATCTTTAAAATCGCGTTAGTCGCACACCTTTGGACATCGCTCCGTTGACGTTCCGAACATTTTAAGCGGTTGGCGGTCTGATTCTGGCCGAGTCGTTTCGAATATTGAAAAATCCCGAACGACATCAAAGAGTCCAATAATTTTTACGTTTCCTGTCCAAATTCTAAATCGCCATCTTTAAAATCGCGTTAGTCGCACACCTTTGGACATCGCTCCGTTGACGTTCCGAACATTTTAAGCGGTTGGCGGTCTGATTCTGGCCGAGTCGTTTCGAATATTGAAAAATCCCGAACGACATCAAAGAGTCCAATAATTTTTACGTTTCCTGTCCAAATTCTAAATCGCCATCTTTAAAATCGCGTTAGTCGCACACCTTTGGACATCGCTCCGTTGACGTTCCGAACATTTTAAGCGGTTGGCGGTCTGATTCTGGCCGAGTCGTTTCGAATATTGAAAAATCCCGAACGACATCAAAGAGTCCAATAATTTTTACGTTTCCTGTCCAAATTCTAAATCGCCATCTTTAAAATCGCGTTAGTCGCACACCTTTGGACATCGCTCCGTTGACGTTCCGAACATTTTAAGCGGTTGGCGGTCTGATTCTGGCCGAGTCGTTTCGAATATTGAAAAATCCCGAACGACATCAAAGAGTCCAATAATTTTTACGTTTCCTGTCCAAATTCTAAATCGCCATCTTTAAAATCGCGTTAGTCGCACACCTTTGGACATCGCTCCGTTGACGTTCCGAACATTTTAAGCGGTTGGCGGTCTGATTCTGGCCGAATCGTTTCGAATATTGAAAAATCCCGAACGACATCAAAGAGTCCAATAATTTTTACGTTTCCTGTCCAAATTCTAAATCGCCATCTTTAAAATCGCGTTAGTCGCACACCTTTGGACATCGCTCCGTTGACGTTCCGAACATTTTAAGCGGTTGGCGGTCTGATTCTGGCCGAGTCGTTTCGAATATTGAAAAATCCCGAACGACATCAAAGAGTCCAATAATTTTTACGTTTCCTGTCCAAATTCTAAATCGCCATCTTTAAAATCGCGTTAGTCGCACACCTTTGGACATCGCTCCGTTGACGTTCCGAACATTTTAAGCGGTTGGCGGTCTGATTCTGGCCGAATCGTTTCGAAGATTGAACAATCCCAAAAGGCATCGAGGAGTCTAACAATTTTACTGTTTCCCGTCCAAATTTCATGCCGCCATTTTTAAAATCGAGTTAGTGTAACATATTTGGATGTGGCTCTGATGACGTTCCGAGCATTTCGGGTGTTGAGTCTTCCGTCTGTGGTATTCCAAAGTTTAAATTTAAATTTGCCGCCTAAGTTGGTAACATTGGCGAGGTTGGTAGGGAACTACGAATGTAGTTAGTCGTGACGGAAGTTGGTTACGTACACACACGCACATTATGTTCAAGGTTATGTTATGAAAAGGTGAATAAGCGTGTCGAAATTGTGTAATGTTTATTTATGTACAAACGAACAATTAGAAGAAGGAAATATTTTTAATCCTTCTTCTACACGTCAAAAGTTTTAAATATACACACCATTTTTCACGCCCAAAAACATCAAATAAGAACTGAAGAGAAAGTCGAAACAGAATAAAACAAAAATATGTTAGAGAAAATATTTTCCTACTATCACAAGGGATGCCGAAATCATTTTTTTAATTTCCTCAAGTTTCATAGGGAACGTTTGGAGAGCCGCTTAGAGTACGCGGTGAAGTAGGATGTTAATTTTTTTTTTTTTGGACGTAGAAACGTAAACGCTAGTAAAAAACGGGTCGTAACTGGAGCGGGGTCAAGTGGATCGCGTTCGTTTTATCGTACGGGCTGTAAATCATACGTGTCGACATGCTTCGTGCGTATGATTGAAAAGTAAAGGCAAATGTTTATAAATTTAGAGAGAGAGATAAACGCTAGTAAAATTTGGATCAAACAAGGATCCCGCATCTTCGCTGTCACACCCGGTTGTCGAGCACCAATCCGTTCTTGAATTATGTAATCGCGTATCGATGACGATGCGGTGAGCTATGATTCATGACATTCCACATCTAAATTCCTGAACCATACGAAGACGAAACAAGGTGATACACCGGCGTTTTTTCCCAATTAAGAACAACCTCGGCAATTTCCGAAGACGTTTATCCTTTTTTTTTCTGTTAGTAATTAATAAAAATGTTTACTGCGAATATTTCGTTCCTTTCCGTTTCTAATATTCTGGCCGGAAATGGATTTGCAATTAATTTAATTTGATCGCCCCGGAATTATAATCATAATTTTACGCCGTTAATAAAAACACTTCCCGGTCTCGGCGAGGCTAATATTTGCTTTAATGCCCGTCCGCTCTCGCAAATTGTTTATTATTACGAATTCGACCTCCCTCGCGGTAGCGACCCCGACGATTCCCTCTACGCGCACCTACTAATTTAAATTTAATAATCCCAGCGGTGGCGAGCGCCAATTAAAATCGATTTTTCTCTCATCTTCCCCTCAAATATACACTATATTTCGCGTCCAGGGTCGTTCTAGCCGTATGCACGTACGTACCTACGTACGTCGATAGAAATTCCATTAAATGGCAAACTTCGAAGCGAGGATGGAGCCTTGAAACACTTCGAACCGAACATATGTATGTATGCACCTATGTTGTACGACGTATTAGCATGCAAACGCGGCGTTGTATGGGGATATGTGTCACAAAACTTCGCGTTAGTACGGACGAATAAATACGCCTGCATACCCTACAAAACGTTATGCAATGAACGCGATTCGTGAAACGAAACGAAACGTCGCGTCGTCGGTCGCGTGTATGTAAGTTTAGGTATACTATGTATATCGAAGGAACGATAGGCGGCGTACTCGCAGGTTTAAACTTGTTGCATGACCGGAGAAACTGTCATAATCGTAAACGAAGCTATGCGAATGAAAGCGAACGATAGAGAGAGATAGAGAGAGGGGGCGATACGCTTCGCGTATGTGTGGGTGTAATAACGGCTTCGTTTCGGACGCCGTTTTCACACGATAGGAAATCTTTACAAGCGAATTTCCGTAGCTAGTGCAAAGTCGCAACGCACCGCGGCGGGAACTTTTGTGTGTCCAGAAAACTCCGCTTCGGGGGCTCAATGCGCTTTTACGGAACGCACATGAACTAAAATAATAATCACAAGCTGACGAGTGCGATACGCTAAGAATATGGAGGAAACGAAATTTTTCCCTACGTTGACCACGGAACTAGCTCATAAGTTGAAAAAGCCGAAGAAGTGTTTGCGAATAACAACACCTTACTTCGAAAAATCGACGACTGATGCAAATAAAGTAGACTACTCACTTCAAAGTAGAATAGATAAAACCGAACATTTTATAACAATCAAAATCTAATTTTAAAGCATAACGTTTTAACTTCGCTGACATACCGATCTAACGATAACGATCAACTAACAATACTTATCGTATCAATCGTAAACTATAACTGAAAATAAGACAAATGTTAAAAGCTTGGAATACAGGCTTAAGGAATAAACAAAGGGATCTTTTCGATACGGTTCGAAGATAGACTAATTAAAACAATATACGGCGATGAGCGGGTTATCAAAATAACTGTGAACTTAGCGACAGTTTCATCAACAGTTAAGATAATCTACGAGAAAACAACATGCAAGACCGATTATCAAAACCAATACAAATTGGAATTTTTGCCTAGAATGCGATCCAAGATGACAAACCACATTAGAACCACATCACAATCACTATCCAGCCACTTTAAGCCAATGCTCTAAAAATTTCAACCTCACAAAAATAACTATTATAACGTACATGAAGCGGTCGAATAATCGCTGCACGTACACGTACACAACAGTTATGTGGAAATTGCAACCTCAGAAACTACGTATTACAACGTACAATGAGCGGTCGAATAATCCCTTCATGTACACGTGCACAACAGTGGTACGGAATGAAAATAGCACGAGCGAAGTACATCCGGCCATCTTACGTCGATATTCGAATAAAATTGCAACCTCAGAAACTACGTATTACAACGTACAATGAGCGGTCGAATAATCCCTGCACGTACACGTACACAACAGTTATGTGGAATGAAAATACTACGAACAAACTATATCCAGCCATCTTACGTCGATATTCGAATAAAATTGCAACCTCAGAAACTACGTATTACAACGTACAACGAGCGGTCGAATAATCCCTTCATGTACACGTGCACAACAGTGGTACGGAATGAAAATTGCACGAGCGAAGTACATCCAGCCATCTTACGTCGATACTCGAAAAAATTGCAACCCCAGAAACTACGTATTACAACGTACATGATGCCGTCGACTAATCCCTTCATGTACACGTGCACAACAGTCGTACGGAATGAAAATAGCACGAACGAAGTACATCCAGCCATCTTACGTTGATATTCGAATAAAATTACAACCTCAGAAATTACGTATTACAACGTACAATGAGCGGTCGAATAATCCCTGCACGTACACGTGCACAAGAGTTATGTGGGATGAAAATACTACGAACGAAGCACATCTAGCCCTACTACGTCGATGTTCGAAAAAATTGTAACCTCAGAAACTACGTATTACAACGTACAATGAGGTAATAATGGTCGAATAATATCTTCACGTACACGCGCACAACTGTTATATGGAATGAAAATAGTACGAACGAAGTACATGCTGCCATCTTACGTCGATACTCGAAGAAAAATGCAACCTCAGAAGCTACATATTACAATGTAAAGGGAGCGGTCAAACAATCCCTGCACGTACATGTGTACAACGGTTATACGGAATGAAAGTAGTACGAACGAAGTAATATGAAAAATGTTGACGTCATACCCTGTCATCTTACGCCGATACTCGAATAATATTGCAACCTCAGAAACAACGTATTACAACGTACAATGAGCGGTCCAATAATCCCTGCACGTACACGTGCACAACAGTTATATTAAACGAAAATAATACGAAAGAAATAATATGGAAAGTGTTGAAATCACATCTAGCCATCTTAGGTCGATAATCGAAGAAAGTTGCAATATCAGAAACCACCTATTATAAGGTACATGGAGTGGTCGAATAATCTCTGCACGTACACGTGCACAACAACTGTACGGGATAGAAATAATACCAATGAAGTAATACGGAAAATGTTAAAAATAACGAAACAGAGTTACCTACTTTACCGTAAACTTTCGTAGCTTGAATCACTGGCGGGTTTAATAAAACGTCAGAAAGAACTATCAGTACTTTAAAGAATTTTAAGGCGGCGTCGAAGATGGAAAAGCCGAAAAACGTTGGTGTGGAGACGAAACGCTAGCAAGGGGTAGAGGGTCGCTTTTTGAACGCTTTTGATGCCCGTGGCTCGTGACGTAGACCACATGAAGATGCCAGAACTTACGCGAAAGAATATCCTAGTTTGAGTGTTAGGATTTCTGTGACGTAAACAGAGCGAAACTTTGAGAACGATGGAAAATCAACTTTTGAACTTGAAGTTTGAACGAAAATACATATATACATATATATATATATATATATATATATATATATTCATCATAGTAGACAGTTGGGGATAGCTGACACTAACACTAAAGGTGTCGTCACTGTACGATGATCACTGATCACTTCAAACGAACACGATACATGTTTCGTATATTAATTCGCATTCTTGAAGTAGTGTCAAGCGCAATTTATATTGTGACTCTTAAATATCACTGACACTAACACTAAAAGTGCGTGTTAAATGCACAACGAACACTGATCGTTGCAAAATAGACGTAATTACACAACCAATGCCACGATGCAATGTACATAGTGGTTTTAATGATAATGACAACATATTGAGCACGCTCAGTGGTTAGTGTGGCTGGCACTAGCACTGAAAATGACTTTCAGTGCTAGTGTTAGTGCAAATCCCAATTAAGACTATACTGTATTGGTATCAATAAAGCGTTTTGTTTGCGACATTAGGGACGATTACCACTAGCACTCGCAGTAGAAAGTGTGAGTAACACTTCCAGTGAAACTAACTTCTGGCGCTAGTGTTAGTGCAAATTCTAATCAAAATTGCATTGATATCGATGTGAGTTTTCGTTTTCGATCTTAAAGTTGATTGTCGCTAGGACTAAAAGTCCTAATTGTTATTGACACTAACGCTGAATGACCACTTTATGGAATCGAAATTAAGAATGATTGTCACTAGCACTAAAAAATGGTAAGTGTAATTGATACTAACGCCAAATGGCCACTTCATAGAGTCTCATATCGAGGATGATTGTCAATAGCACTAAAAGTGTTAAGTGTGAGTGACACTATAACTGAAAGTGATTTCCAGTGCTAGTGTTAGTGCAAATTTCAATTAAAACTGTACTGTACTGGTATCAACAAAGCGTTTCGTTGTCGACTTTAAGAACGATTGCCAATAACACTAGCAGTATAAAGTGTGAGTGACACTTACAGTGAAAGTGACTTCCGGCCCTAGTGTTAGTGCAAATTCTAATCAAAACTATATTGACATCGATGAGTTTTCTTTTTTGATCTTAAGGTTGATTGTCACTATGACTAAAAGTCCTAAGTGTGATTGACACTAACACTGAATGACCACTTGGAATCGATATTAAGGATGTCTGTCACTATCACTAAAAAGTGGTAAGTGTAATTGATACTAACACCAAATGATTACTTTATGAAGTCGCATATCGAGGATGATTGTCACTAGCACCAACAGTGTTAAGTGTGAGTGATTCTGCAAGTGAAAGTGACTTCCAGTGCTAGTGCTAGTGCTAGTGCATATTATTTACTTCTCTGTAGAGGAAATTTGCATTAGTTTTAATTATATTTTACGACACCACGGAAAATCGTAAAAATCACAGAATCCAGTGACCTGTACTTGTTTCTTTTTCTTGTTCTCTTTTAGAAACAAACGCACCGCGTTTTACAGATCCGCATTTCACACCGAAATAATCCATCTTTTTTTCTATAAACTCGTATCTAATCTGACAAATCATCATATCACCTTAGCAGGGATTTCAGTTTCGAATTAAACGATCAAATAGGCGCGTCGACAAAACGACAAAACAGAACATGACACGACAGCGAGTCTCGAGTCTCTTCTTCTAGGAAAATCACGATGTCCTTGGCTGCCGGTTCAATTAGCGACGACGACGACAACGACGATTTCTCGGAAACGTTTGCGCTCACGCCGCCGGCGTATTGTTATGGCTTTATGCATAATTCGTCTGCGGCTCTCCGTTGATGACGGTGAGAAAATCGAGATCGAGACGACCGGAATTTGTTATCTTAAACTTAAAGTGGCGTCCCGATGGGTTCAGGATTGGAACTTGTTTACTTTTGTTTTTGGGGCCTCTTTAAGGATTAAAAGAAGATAGGTTAAATTCTAATGCTCGCTCGGTGCAAGGAAGGAAGGTCAGCACCGAATTCGGAGTATCTGCGCCTAGAATCAGGAAGTGACCGGTATTAAGTTCGGTAACACGTGTGTCTTCAGCATTATCAAAACCGTTTTGCATGAAGAAAAGAATTTTCATTCATTCGGAAATAACGGGGTTTGATAATCGTTGACGAGACGTGGATTCCGTTCGAAATCGCCGATTTTTATTCCGGACGGAATTTTAAAATCGCTCTTACCGCTTTATTTACGATGGGATTGCGATCGAAAAGATCGTCCCAGGTTTAAATTTCCATTGGGATTCTAACGAAACAAGAACGAAGACGCTATCTCTAACAGTTTTTGCGCTACATCCAAAAGAAAAATCGAATTCTGAGAGGCAAATCTTTTCATTTTTTAATCTTTGAAGTGCGATATCTTCGCAATGGCGCGTCGTAGAAATTCGCGGTTTATTCCCTTCGAATCGGCTTCTCCAGTACTTTAACTCTACCGAGTTTGAAACTGGTACAATAACTACAGCAAAGGGATTTTTATGATATTAAAGGCGATTCATTTTAAACTTCAAAGGATTCACCATTGTATGTGCGCCCATAATAGAAGCTCGTTTGGTTTCCAGCCGGTGCCATTAATCGACGTCGATGTTCGCTGCTCGTACGTTAATACGTTAATTTTTAAATCAATACATAATTATAATAAGCTAAAATATCCTGAAGGTGGTGGATATCAAAATGTTGAGGTCTAGTAATGACAGATGTCAGAATCCGAAGAAATTTGCGTTATGGACACCGGCCGTGAACCTCAACTTATGAATATTACCACCCCTCTTTTTCATCATTCTGATCCGCTGCACCCCACCGACTTCGCCTTGGACGATATTACTCTATCATATTAGAAAGTGTAAAAAGTTAAGATTTTGAGATGAGAAACGAAAGAAATCGTCAGCAAGAATATGCCCTTTAAATCGCGCCAGAATTAGGCATTAATTCTGTCCGATATACTTTTTTCATATACGATTTTAAAGGGTACGAAGCGTGGGTTAAAGCTAATTCGAACGAATTTATGTGGAAATGAAGGGTATGTGGATTGTATTATCGAGGAGAAAAGTGATGTCAAAAAATTAGGATATAGCAAAATGTTTGCCCTTTAAATCGCGCCAGAATTAGGCATTAAGTCTGTCCGATATACTTTTTTCATATACGATTTTAAGGGGTACGAAGCGTGGGTTAAAGCTAATTCGAACGAATTTATGTGGAAATGAAGGGTATGGGGATTACATTATGGAGGAGAAAAGTGATGTCAAAAAATTGGGATATAAAAATGTTTGCCCTTTAAATCGCGCCAGAATTAGGCATTAATTCTGTCCGATATACTTTTTTTCATATACGATTTTAAGGGGTACGAAGCGTGGCTTAAAGCTAATTCGAACGAATTTATGTGGAAATGAAGGGTATGTGGATTGTATTATCGAGGAGAAAAGTGATGTCAAAAAATTAGGATATAGCAAAATGTTTGCCCTTTAAATCGCGCCAGAATTAGGCATTAAGTCTGTCCGATATACTTCTTTTCATATACGATTTTAAGGGGTACGAAGCGTGGCTTAAAGCTAATTCGAACGAATTTATGTGGAAATGAAGGGTATGGTGATTACATTATGGAGGAGAAAAGTGATGTCAAAAAAATTGGGATATAAAAAAATGTTTGCCCTTTAAATCGCGCCAGAATTAGGCATTAAGTCTGTCCGATATACTTTTTTCATATACGATTTTAAGGGGTACGAAGCGTGGCTTAAAGCTAATTCGAACGAATTTATGTGGAAATGAAGGGTATGGTGATTACATTATGGAGGAGAAAAGTGATGTCAAAAAATTGGGATATAGCAAAATGTTTGCCCTTTAAATCGCGCCAGAATTAGGCATTAAGTCTGTCCGATATACTTCTTTTCATATACGATTTTAAGGGGTACGAAGCGTGGCTTAAAGCTAATTCGAACGAATTTATGTGGAAATGAAGGGTATGTGGATTGTATTATCGAGGAGAAAAGTGATGTCAAAAGATTAGGATATAGCAAAATGTTTGCCCTTTAAATCGCGCCAGAATTAGGCATTAAGTCTGTCCGATATACTTTTTCATATACGATTTTAAGGGGTACGAAGCGTGGGTTAAAGCTAATTCGAACGAATTTATGTGGAAATGAAGGGTATGTGGATTGTATTATCGAGGAGAAAAGTGATGTCAAAAGATTAGGATATAGCAAAATGTTTGCCCTTTAAATCGTGCCAGAATTAGGCATTAAGTCTGTCCGATATACTTTTTTTCATATACGATTTTAAGGGGTACGAAGCGTGGGTTAAAGCTAATTCGAACGAATTTATGTGGAATTGAAGGGTATGTGGATTGCATTATCGTGAAGGAAAGTGATGTCAAAAAATTAGGATATAGAAAAATGTTTGCCCTTTAAATCGTGCCAGAATTAGGCATTAAGTCTGTCCGATATACTTTTTTTCATATACGATTTTAAGGGGTACGAAGCGTGGGTTAAAGCTAATTCGAACGAATTTATGTGGAAATGAAGGGTATGGTGATTACATTATGGAGGAGAAAAGTGATGTCAAAAAATTGGGATATAAAAAAATGTTTGCCCTTTAAATCGCGCCAGAATTAGGCATTAAGTCTGTCCGATATACTTTTTTCATATACGATTTTAAGGGGTACGAAGCGTGGGTTAAAGCTAATTCGAACGAATTTATGTGGAAATGAAGGGTATGTGGATTGTATTATCGAGGAGAAAAGTGATGTCAAAAGATTAGGATATAGCAAAATGTTTGCCCTTTAAATCGCGCCAGAATTAGGCATTAAGTCTGTCCGATATACTTTTTTCATATACGATTTTAAGGGGTACGAAGCGTGGGTTAAAGCTAATTCGAACGAATTTATGTGGAATTGAAGGGTATGTGGATTGCATTATCGTGAAGGAAAGTGATGTCAAAAAATTAGGATATAGAAAAATGTTTGCCCTTTAAATCGTGCCAGAATTAGGCATTAAGTCTGTCCGATATACTTTTTTCATATACGATTTTAAGGGGTACGAAGCGTGGGTTAAAGCTAATTCGAACGAATTTATGTGGAATTGAAGGGTATGTGGATTGCATTATCGTGAAGGAAAGTGATGTCAAAAAATTAGGATATAGAAAAATATTTGCCCTTTAAATCGCGCCAGAATTAGGCATTAAGTCTGTCCGATATACTTTTTTTTTCATGTACGATTTTAAGGACTACGAAGCGTGGTTTCAAGCATGTTCGAGCGAATTTATGTCGAAGTAAAGAGTGGGGGGAGGGGAGGGACTGCATTATCGAGGATGAAAGTAATGTCAAAAAATTAGGATATAAAAGAAATTTTGTGAATTGAGAAATTGACTACCGACCGTTTGATATCGAAGTAGGTATACTCCGTGTGAAATCAGTAATGGTTGGAAACCGATGCGAGATGGTCACGTGATAATTTCCGTTGACATGTTCGTAATGATTGATGAAAAATGATGAAAAATTGACGGCCATCAAAAGGGTTTAAAATCGATAAATTTACTACCAACCGCCAAATGTAGAATTCACATCGTGTGAAGCGGGTCCAGGTGAGAGGCGTACGAAATGATGGTGAAACACTATTTGCTTATGTCAAAGAAAAAAAGACAATTGACAGCTGCCAAACCTTTGTTTTATCGAAACATTAACCAACAAAACGGTGAAGCAGAATATCTTAGGTTTTCTCTTAGAACTGTCTGATTATCAAGGTTTGATAAATGAGTGCATGATAAGTCATGAAGTAGTGTAAATCGGACTGTGTTAGGCGCGATATTAAAATTCGGAGGAGTGACAGCGCCAGTCCGGTTTACACTTAACTTATTATGCACTTGCTTGTCGAAACTTAGTCACTTAGTCACTTTTTGTAGACGTCGAAAAAACAATTGACAGCTCTCAAAATTAACGAAACATTTACTCCCTACCAACAGAATGGTGAAGCACAACATCTGAGGATCTTTTTTGTTAGAATTGTCTGATTATACAGTCCAGCCTTTCACAGTCGAACTTTCTTCCTACCTTAGTCCAAATTGTTCGATTTACAAGCTAGTTCGAGTTAGAGAGGGAGTTATTAAAATTGCTAGCGTCCCGGCCAACTGAAAAATGTGACTTACGGAAAATGAAGGTGTCGACTTATCCGCAGACCGCAACCGCAGAGTAATCAGTTTTGTCCTTAGTGGTACTAAATTTGCGCCAATAGTACTACAACTATCTGAAACGACTGTACTAGCATAAAATAACATTGCGATATACGAATACAGATGGCATCGTGCTATACATTGAAACTTAACTGTACTCGTACAGTCGTTTTAGATAGTTGTAGTACCGTTGGCGCAAACTGAGCAACTCAATTCATTAGTACGTTATATATAACAGCACAACAGATCTTAAAGGATCAGGGCTCGTTCGAAGCCACCGCGCCGTATACGTAGGTATACTGTACTGACGAGTCCCGGTAAGATCGAAACTAATTAATCTGCGGTTGCGGTCCGCGGATAAGTCGACACCTCCACTTTTCGGTCCGTAATTGACAATCAAAATTAAATTTAATCTAACCTCACATTACGAGACGACACCTTCGAAATTTTCCGACAAGAAGAAAGCCCCCCGGCCTCTCCTCTCCCCCGCCGTATCCTCCGAATTCTATCGGAATTCCCCTTCAGATTATATTCGAGGAGCTTATTAAAGCGGGGTGGTCTTTTCTTAATTAAGGCCTTAATAATAATTATTACTCGAGCGTTTATTCTAACAGGGTAATCCCCCCTTTTCGCTTTGAGATTCTTCATTATTAATTTCAATTTGAGGTGGCCTCGTCCTCCGGCGATCCCCCTCATTCGATTATGCGGTAAAATAAACCGCGTCTCGGGACGACCGGTTAAAGTCGCCGATCCGATAATGATTCGTTCGAAAACTGCAACTAAAGCCCGTTTTACATTATCATATTCGATTGTACGTAAAAATTGAATACTATTTTATAGTACAATACAAACTATCGTACTATTTTTCTGTGCAAAATCATTGAACCTGTCCTATTTTCATACTGTGAATGTTTTGACTTGCGCCTGCTCATTAGTCTACATTGCACGTATTCGAATCTAACCTCATTTTCTTATGTTTACGTCTTGCCCAGTCCTGTTACTGCATAAAATGAACGTGAGTTTATACATTATACCGTGGTCGTGTCAGCAAATGTTTTTATCGAGCGTTTTACTGAAAGTACTAGTGTTATTAGCTTCATCTTTTTTGGAGGTTATGAGAAATATTTGTAAATACTGCGTGATACTGGTGTACAATTTCAAACGAGGATGTAGCATGGCACAGAATCATAAACGGAATTTTTGTACAAGTTCATAATACAATTGAATGATGGAGTCCAAATTCATATAATAATCTTGTACAAAAGACTGGTAAGGCGTCTTACATTGTACTATAAAATAGTATTCAATTGTTTGGTACAATACCATAATGTAAAACGGGCTTAAAGAAAAAATATATTGTAATAATTGTACCTAGCTGATTTGGCGTTTAGAAATAAATCGCCATCTTCGAGATTTGGGTTTTACTCGTTTAATTAATTGTAGGTATTAGGAAACACGCGATTTCGTCATCGACGATGTGTCAATGGTTATATTGCGTTTACTGCAAATTCCATCCGAACGCGATACGCTAAACAAATACAGATAAACAAACGAATGTGTCAGATATAAACAAACGATTATTCGTTGCAACACACAGACGCGATTTTTAATCAAGATATACGAGCTGATTCCGCGACATCAAATGAACTAGATATGTAAGTCTTAATTGCAGTTTAACTAATTGTAAATCAGCGATCACCGAAATGGCGAGTCACGCTTCTTAGGACCACTCTATAACCGGTTGCAACTTGATCGGAGGCAACACTTAACTATGACGCATATCTCTCAAACTCCCAGGATCGTGCTACAACTTACTAAGTAGGCACGGATCGCACGTATTAGCCGTTAGAGGGAGGCAATGATATTGATTACGGACCGCAACCGCAGATTATAGTTTCGTCCGTAATGAGATACGTCACTATGGTCATGAAGCAAGCATATCCTTCCCTCGGATATGTTTAATCATTTGCAATTACGCGACATTTAGATGTTGTAATTTGTGACGAAACTATAGTCCGCGGTTGCGGTCCGTAATTAGTGAAACATAATGCCTTCCTTCTAAATACGGGGCGCGTAAAATTTGCGCTTGCGCGAGAAGTCGTCGTACGCCCCTTCTAACCCTGAAAACTGACATTTGCACTTCCTCAAGTCACAGATAGGATCAATGTGGTACGGCGTGCCATGCAAAGTCGTGGTCGTCGTGAAGAGTTTAGGAATGTCTCTTTTAATTTTTCAATATATACTTCCGGTCTTTCACAATGTGTACGCATGTACGCTGATGATACCCAAGTACATATACCATTCATTTCCGAAAAATGTTTTCTATTCCTTTTTTGTTTGCATTATTGCAATAGCATTTCATTCTGACAGAATTTAGTTTCAGCCTAGTTTCAGCCTAGTTTCAGTAGTTTGGGAACTTGTAAATCTGCATTAACTTATTTTAATCATTCAAGGTGAAGGATGAATGAGCTCTGTGAAGTTAGAAACTCCAGATGCGAATTTTTGGACAAACAGTACGTCATTCGTTCGTCCATCGTTTGTCCATGAAAATTTTTGTTTGTCCACCCTTTGTTGGAAAGTTATTTAAAAGACAATTTTTCCACGGAAAAAAAAGTTAATTTGCACAGAACCATTCGAATCATCCTTGCCCATCTTCAGCTATAACAATTTAGCAATTCGTAGGCTGCACGAATTATCGATCCCAACGTTTTATTAACTGTTTCGTTTGTGCATCCATCGAATTCGTTTGCCCATGCTTCATTTCGATTCAAGAAGAATTCAAACAATACTTATATGGAAAAAAAGGCACCTCCGACCATATTGTTATCAAAAATTATGGTTTTTCATGTCTTATTGGTTATTTCGTTCTTTCATCCTACGAATTCGTCTGTTCATGGTTCATTTTGATTGTCTAGTCCGGTGATTCCCAAATACCAGTCAGTCCCGGACCCCCAACCTAAGTACATACTAGCCAATTGCGGACCCCAAATGAATTATAAAATAACAAGAACCATTGGCCCTCTATTCTCTGTTTAAATCGTACCTGTGATATGTGGTTACCACGTGTCCTCACGCTTAACTTAAGCAAAATTTCTGGAAATAAAATAACTAAGCGGAGTGAGTGCGGCGACGCGATAACCGGCATGTCGGCTCCGTCACGCTGATAAAAATTTCAAAGTAGTAGTGAAAATCGGCAGTTTAAAATTGTGAAAGTGCGTAAAGTGGATAGGAGAGGTAGGACAAACTGACTACACAAAAGAGAAGGTTAGTAATTGTAAGCATAAGCTGATCCCGGAGGCGATAAAGTTATTGAAAGGTTAAGTGTGCTGTTCCGAGTGGTCGATCCGACACACACACGACTTAAGGCGGTTTGAGAAGAGTTCAGAGATCGAGGTTTCGAGGAGGAAACTACAGTGGGTGGGGAGCGATACTGCCTGGTGGAGTACAGTAGCAGTTTGAATTGCATTTTAACATATACGAGGGTCACTGCATAAGTATTCAGCAACGGATAGTTAAATCGCTACGATGGATAGCGACGAATACACTACAGACGAGGGAAAAGGGAAGGGAAATATGGAGAAACTGGCTGAGACCTTTGGGAGAAGTTCATAGACAAAAAGAACACCGGACAAGAGAGATAAGAATGAGGATAAATTGGATAAAATAATGGAAATGATTTTAGACTTGAAGAGGGAATTCGATCGGAATTGAAGACAAACGCGCAAGAATTGAAGAGAATTGAAAGTGAAAGTGAAAATAAAAATCTGAGGGAGGAGATACAGAAAATAAATATGAAATGGGAGAATATGGATATCGATAAGAGGAGAAATAACATAATAGTGCAAGGATTGGAAATAAGGAGGGATGACCAAATAATGATGAAGGACAGTATGGAAAAATTCATCAATGGATACTTGGAGATTGAAGTAAAGTTACGGAATGTAAAAAGAATAGGAGAGAGGCCCTGCTTGATAGAAATGGATAGTACGAGTGACAAAATAATGGTTATGAGGAATAAAAACAGATTGAGACATGTGAAAGACCACAACATCTTTATAAATGACGATATGACCAAGGAACAGAGAGAAGTACAAAAAATAATTTGGAGAACGGCACAAGAAGAAAAAGTGAAGGGAAAGAAAGTAAAAATAGGGTACCGAAAGTTGAGGGTAGATAACCAACAATGGAAATGGAGTTGTGAGAAACAATTATTGGAAAAACCAAGAGACCAAGAATTGAAAACGGATTCAAAAAACTAGCAGAAAATACTAAAGTAACGATGATAACGAATAGGGCGAACGAAAAGGATATGAGTAGGGAAGATGTAGAGAAGAAAATATAAAAATGAACAAGACAACTAGAAATACACACAAACATAAAATGCAAACGGAGCAATTACTATCTGGAGTTGTTAGATTAGGAACATGGAATGTTAGAGGAATAAATGGGAAAGAACATGAATTGACGGAGGAACTGGAAAAACTAAAATTGCATTACGTAGGAATTACGGAAACAAAGAAAAAGGGGAAAGGGTGTAAAAGGTTACCTAATGGATATTGGATGTACTGGTCCGGAGTTAAACAGGAAGAAAATGCGGCAGCGGGAGTAGCACTACTGATAAAAGAGGAAAGTATAAAAAATGTGAAAAATGAAAGATTTGTAAATGAAAGAATAATATCGGTATCAATTAAAGAAAATGGCGGAAGCGAAGAATATACCTTAATAGTAACCCCTCAGTGGTTGAGTGGTAAAACTCGCGCTTCACAGTGCGAAGGGCCGGCGTTCGAGACCCGGTAGCGGCAGAGCGTAGCAGTTTAAAATCCTAAAAAGGGATCTGGATCTCTAGTAAGCTGCGAAAATGAAGGAAATGCCACTGGGTGGGCCAGGAGCGGTACGGTATATGCGTGTACATATACGGCTCGGTGGCTCCGAACCCTTACACCGAAAGGGTAAAAGATTAAGAAGAAGAAGAAGAAGTGTGTTACGGCCCAAATGACAGTGCGACAGTTGAAGAAAAAGATAATTTTTTAGTGATCTACAAGAAGAGATAGATAGCACAAATAATAAGGTAATAAGAATGGGCGACTTAATTGGAAGAGTTGGAAAGAGAGAATGAAGGAATGGAATGGTGCCTGGGAAAACAAGGAGAGAGAGTGAGAAATAATAATGGAGAACGAATAATAGAAATAAGTTTAGAAAATGAGTTAAAGATTGGCAACACACACTTTGAGAAAAAGAAATCCATAAAATAACTAGACAAGTGATATCAAGAAAGGAAACATCTATTATAGACTACTTCTTGATACATAAGGAAATTTGGGGAAATGTCAAGGATATTAAAGTAAAAAGAGGCCCGGAGATAGGCAGCGACCACAAATAAACATGAATATCAATATAGAGAAGACTAAGACAATGATAGTGGGAAAGAATCCGCAAAAACACACAATTAAAGTAGGAGAAGAAATACTAGACCAAGTAAAGAAATTTAAATACCTAGGCTCAATATTATCAGAGGACGAAATTAAAGAAAGAACAACAGCAGGAGGAAGACTGTTTAATTGTATAAAAACTACATTTCTGGGGAAAAGAAGAGATACCGAAGGAGGTTAGAGTACAAGTATTCAAAAAAGTGGCTATGCCAATACTTTTATACGGCGCGGAGACATGGACCATGACTGAGAAACAGAAAAGAAAGATAACAACTGCAGAAATGAGATTTGTGAGAAAAATGGTAAATAAAACAAGAAGAGACAGAATTAGAAACATAACACTTAGAGATAACCTGAACCTCGGACCAATGGAGGAGAATATTGAAAAAGCACAGCTGAGATGGTATGGACATGTGAGAAGGATGCCGGAGCAGAGAGTGGTTAAGCAGGTATTTGAAGCCAGGACGAGGAGGAGGAGATCGAGAGGAAGGCCAAGGCGGACGTGAATAGAGAACGTGATGGATGCACTGGACGGAAGGGCAGTATCGTGGGGAGAAGCTCAGCAAGCCGTAGCGGATAGGAAGCGATGGAGGGAAATATGCAACATTAATCCCGGGGGCTCAGCTTCACACACGCCTTACACCCCAGGGCAGGGGTAGAAAAGACTTAAGGATTAAGTAAGTAAGTAAAATAACTAATATTTCTTAAATTGCGCAAATATTATAAATACAATGCACGAATGGACATTTAATACGTTGTAACTACCATTACCAATAGTTAAAAAGTCAGCGTACATTTTAGTGATATCATATCTTAGCTCAAAAATCTTCTAAGAAGTTTGCTCTCTTGTCGAAGATTTTTACCAGTTCTCCGGGGACCACCTGCCAACTCCTCGCGGACCACCTTTCGGGAATCACTGGTCTAGTCAATAATAAATTTTAAAAAAGGAAAAACATTTGAAAAAAACATTCTTTTTCAAATAAACAATTTCTCGCGGACGGACACACCATAAATTCTGCTGGACAGTCCTGGACTAGCGTTGGACAAACGAATTAGCGTGATAAAAACGCCGATCTACTTTTTTTAAAAGGCGATTGCAAGGACTGTCACATCGGTAAACTACTCACCATACAATTGTTTGATAATAAAATCGGTGACACGTGTTTCGCTAGCTCGCGGCGACAACCGTATAAACCGTATAAACTTCGGTTTATACGGTTGTTGAAGATGCTTGCCTCGAGCTAGCGAAACACGTGTCACCGATTTTATTATCAAACAATTGTGTCGTGAGGAGTTTACCGATGTGATATATATATATATATATATATAATCTTTTACCCTTTTCTACCTTTGGGTGTAAGGGTTCCGGAGCCACCGCGCCGTATACGCACGTATACCGTACCGCTCCTGGCCCGCCTAGTGGCCATTTCCTTCCTGCAGCGTATTGAAGGTTGCAGATCCATTTTAGGATTTTAAACTACTACGTTAAACTACGTTCCGCCGCGGTCGAGTTTCGAACCCAGACCTATTCATTGTGAAACGTGATTTTTACCACTCAGCCATTAGGGGTTTAACCGATGTGATATTTGTGTCGTAATTATTAGGAAATTAAGCGGAATTTTGGAGATATTTGCTTCTAAAATTATTTCATGCCCTTTCGTTGCAATTTCCGCAAAGTTGCAGAGAATTCGTGGGCGGTACTTCCCCTTAGAATTACTTTCCGGCACTTTCGTTCCGATTTTCGTCGAAATTTAATATTTGGAATTTGTGGGGGAAATAACATAGAGTGAAATGAATGGAAAAGACGAAAGGTACGTGATTCAGATCAACTCATCCGAGAAGTATAATTCGAATTCCCGGGTACATTTACCAAAAACGGTTCTTTCCTCCATCATCCCCGAATCGATCCGGAGGGGAGCGAAGGGGAACGAGAAGAGCCAACTCATCAACCTAATGGCTAATATAAGACACTGCGGAGGAAGAAATCGAACAACAACAACAACGGCGTCGTCGTCGTCGTCGTAGACGACGACGACGACGCCGTCCACGCTCATCCCAAAATTAAAAAAGGAAAACTTCGTTCGTAAGAGCTCTAAGGCCGCCGTATTATTTTCGAAACGCCTTTCGGTTCGCGTAACGATGCAAGAACGCGTCAGGTTAGTGACTCTGCCGAGTTACCAGGCGAGCGCGCGCGGGGAGAGTAACGAAACGAACGAGGTTTCGTTCTTATACTATTGCTTCGTTCGTTCGTTCGTTCGAAGACCCGTTTTCTACCGTCTCTTTCTCTCGAAGTGGCCGCGCGTTTATTTACAATCGAAACCTCCCCGGTTGCCACATGCTCTCGAACGCCATATTACACCTTTTCGGTTTCCTTTCTTTTTCTTCTTCTTTCTAGAATCGCCCCCTGTTTCCCCGTTCCCCGAAGATTTTGGAAACTTACTGGAGAAGCTGTGGAAGTGGTCCTAGCGTATCCGAGCCGGAATAGGTGAGTTTGGGAAATGGATATCCCACGATGGCCTCCCTATCCGATTGGGGGAATCGCACTTTAACTTTTCTTTTTTAGAATGTTGAACTGGAAACACAACCGGCGAAACACCACGAAATTCACTTTTAACGCGCGAAAACGGGGGTCACCACTAACGACGCACTTTCGTCCGGGAGAAAAACTCGGGGTCGGAATTCGAAGCGAGACGCTCGAGAAGCCCGAACAACAACGCGCGTTAACTGACACGCGCGCACAGCCTACGTTCGCGATCCAACCAGGACTGAACGTCGAACTGGCACTGGCAGTTCGCCGCCGGTTAGGTACGACAGACACGAATTTATCCCTCCTCGTCAACAATAAACAGCTGTACGTATGTATACATGAATACGACCGGTGCTATCGGGGAACGAAGCCGCTGGAGAAATGCGATCGAACCGGCGACGTTGCATGTGCAAGAGAGGACGAGAGGTTCACGTTCTAATTTCGTAGCCGGCCAGGTACGTGTGTGTGTATAAAAATTAGGGACGGAACGGCGATGAGAAGCGGCGGTTCGGATACCTTTACAACGCACCAACAACATCCATCCGTCCCGTCCGTACACGAGCGCGCGTTTGTTTGGAGAAGATAGATTCTTGGTCGGTGAATCAGAACTGGATCGTGTGTAATGCGGACCGAGGAAATTAATCATCGTGTGTTCGTGTGAGCCGGTGCGGAAAGGTCGATTTAGTTCCTAGTCTATGACGGAGCGCGATCTGTTTATGTACTACATCGAGTAGATTTCGACGCGCTTTACACAGAAATAGCATTTTTCTCGAAAATACCCAGATCGTACAACGTTACATCCTCGAGTAGATTTAAACGAAGCCGTTAAGGTTGTGCAGTACTTATTTTTTAGTTCTTCTACATTGCGATATGTTTCATGTTTGCCCTTATTTATATGTTGCTATTTAATTTAGTCTTTTTTTAAAAAAAGAGTCAATAATAACACGAAATTTGATGTTTTTGTGGCCGAGCTTACAGACAAACGAGTTAACGAAAGAATTTCTTTTATGACTATTGCAAGATGTATTCGGGAACTAGAACGTACCAATCTCGAACTTTTCGAGGGAAACTCAATTTAGCTGCAAATCGTATTTTAAGAACGCCTTTTTTAATGTAACTTTTTTAATACTTTTAATTAGGAAAATCTTCATTCCTACGATCGGCCTGCCCTAGGTATTAAGAATGTCTACGTACATACACCAAAAGAAAGTAAAAATTGTTGAAAAATTAACACTGCACAACGAACACTTTTTAATGGAAAAAAGTATAAATTCAACATCACTCATTAGGTAAAATGGCCTAGGAGATACTGAAGATAGCTCTAGTTTTGATGACGACAAAAGCAGATCGAGACTTCTAATGTACATAGATATTCCTGAAGAAGCTAAAACCTATCATAGACAATTAAACGTCGATAAGACGAAGGTTTGTTTCATTCTTAACAATCGTCGATTGATAGTAAAAACAAAACTGGCACATCGAGATTCCTGTATTCAACTATTCCTGAAAAAGCTCCTTGTATAGATAGAGAAAAGTTGATGTCAAATAGTTATGCGCAGTAACTACTGGAGAAAGCTTTTGTTTTGATGACAAACAAAAACAGATCGACAATCTTAATGTTGGTGTTACTGAAGAAACCAACACCTACAAATTATATTTATAATTAATATTATTTCTCCGTTGTTCAGATAACTAAAAAGTTCAATTCACCATGACTTCAGTTCATCCTTGGGGTAACGTTGTTATAGAAATCTGTATTGTTGATATCCAGGTATCCTTGGTTATTTATATCCAGTGGTTATTAGGAATTCTTGTGATGTGAAAGTGTTAAATGTATATGTCTGAATGGTTACAATGCTTTTCTATCTTTTAATCGATGCTTTTTATAATAATTGATAATTTTGTTTCTAGTTACACTTTTTCTCCCATTAAACGCTAACACCCGCAGGGTAATAAAATGCTTAAAAGATGGTGTGCGTGGTATCGAAAAAGATAGTTTTGGAGTCATTCATAACGACCTCTGCTTAACACTAAAGACAAAACTAACATATTGAGAATTCCTAATCTAAGCATTCTTGAAGAAGCCACCTGTACTTGGAGAGAAACGTGGATGTCAAATAGCGCCGTAATAGCAAATATTGAAGATAACTTTTGTTTTGATGACAAACAAAAGTAGATCGAGAATCGAAATGTTGGTGTTCCCAAAGAAGTTAGTACCGAGTATAGACGTCGAAACGTCAATAAGATAGCTTTTGTTTTCTTAATAACTCGCCTCTGATTGATACTAAAGACAAAACTGACATATTGAGGATTCCTGATTTAAATATTCCTGAAGAAGCTTGCTGTATAGTGTACTGAGAATTTGGATAATTTCTTAAACAAAATCGAACCGGCCTAGTTCATAATGAATGATATAAACAGCATAAATTATAACAAATTATATTTATAATTAATATTATTTCTCCGTTGTTCAGATAACTAAAAAGTTCAATTCACAATGACTTCAGTTCATCCTTGGGGTAACGTTGTTATAGAAATCTGTATTGTTGATATCCAGGTATCCTTGGTTATTTATATCCAGTGGTTATTAGGAATTCTTGTGATGTGAAAGTGTTAAATGTATATGTCTGAATGGTTACAATGCTTTTCTATCTTTTAATCGATGCTTTTTATAATAATTGACAATTTTGTTTCTAGTTACACTTTTTCTCCCATTAAACGCTAACACCCGCAGGGTAATAAAATGCTTAAAAGATGGTCTGCGTGGTATCGAAAAAGATAGTTTTGGTGTCATTCATAACGACCTCTGGTTAACACTAAAGACAAAACTAACATATTGAGAATTCCTAATCTAAGCATTCTTGAAGAAGCCACCTGTACTTGGAGAGAAACGTGGATGTCAAATAGCGCCGTAATAGCAAATATTGAAGATAACTTTTGTTTTGATGACAAACAAAAGTAGATCGAGAATCGAAATGTTGGTGTTCCCAAAGAAGTTAGTACCGAGTATAGACGCCGAAACGTCAATAAGATAGCTTTTGTTTTCTTAATAACTCGCCTCTGATTGATACTAAAGACAAAACTGGCATATTGAGGATTCCTGATTTAAATATTCCTGAAGAAGCTTGCTGTATAGTGTACTGAGAATTTGGATAATTTCTTAAACAAAATCGAACCGGCCTAGTTCATAATTAATGATATAAATAGCATAAATTATAACAAATTATATTTATAATTAATATTATTTCTCCGTTGTTCAGATAACGAAAAGTTCAATTCACCATGATTTCAGTTCATCCTTGGGGTAACGTTGTTATAGAAATCTGTATTGTTGATATCCAGGTATCCTTGGTTATTTATATCCAGTGGTTATTAGGAATTCTTGTGATGTGAAAGTGTTAAATGTATATGTCTGAATGGTTACAATGCTTTTCTATCTTTTAATCGATGCTTTTTATAATAATTGACAATTTTGTTTCTAAGTTACACTTTTTCTCCCATTAAACGCTAACACCCGCAGGGTAATAAAAATGCTTAAAAGATGGTATGCGTGGTATCGAAAAAGATAGTTTTGGAGTCATTCATAACGACCTCTGGTTAACACTAAAGACAAAACTAACATATTGAGAATTCCTAATCTAAGCATTCTTGAAGAAGCCACCTGTACTTGGAGAGAAACGTGGATGTCAAATAGCGCCGTAATAGCAAATATTGAAGATAACTTTTTGTTTTGATGACAAACAAAAAGTAGATCGAGAATCGAAATGTTGGTGTTCCCAAAGAAGTTAGCACCGAGTATAGACGCCGAAACGTCAATAAGATAGCTTTTGTTTTCTTAATAACTCGCCTCTGATTGATACTAAAGACAAAACTGACATATTGAGGATTCCTGATTTAAATATTCCTGAAGAAGCTTGCTGTATAGTGTACTGAGAATTTGGATAATTTCTTAAACAAAATCGAACCGGCCTAGTTCATAATTAATGATATAAATAGCATAAATTATAACAAATTATATTTATAATTAATATTATTTCTCCGTTGTTCAGATAACGAAAAGTTCAATTCACCATGATTTCAGTTCATCCTTGGGGTAACGTTGTTATAGAAATCTGTATTGTTGATATCCAGGTATCCTTGGTTATTTATATCCAGTGGTTATTAGGAATTCTTGTGATGTGAAAGTGTTAAATGTATATGTCTGAATGGTTACAATGCTTTTCTATCTTTTAATCGATGCTTTTTATAATAATTGACAATTTTGTTTCTAGTTACACTTTTTCTCCCCATTAAACGCTAACACCCGCAGGGTAATAAAATGCTTAAAAGATGGTATGCGTGGTATCGAAAAAGATAGTTTTGGTGTCATTCATAACGACCTCTGGTTAACACTAAAGACAAAACTAACATATTGAGAATTCCTAATCTAAGCATTCTTGAAGAAGCCACCTGTACTTGGAGAGAAACGTGGATGTCAAATAGCGCTGTAATAGCAAATATTGAAAATAACGTTTGTTTTGATGACAAACAAAAGTAGATCGAGAATCGAAATGTTGGTGTTCCCAAAGAAGTTAGTACCGAGTATAGACGTCGAAACGTCAATAAGATAGCTTTTGTTTTCTTAATAACTCGCCTCTGATTGATACTAAAGACAAAACTGACATATTGAGGATTCCTGATTTAAATATTCCTGAAGACGCTTCCTGTATAGTGTACTGAGAATTTGGATAATTTCTTAAACAAAATCGAACCGCCCTAGTTCATAATTAATGATATAAATAGCATAAATTATAACAAATTATATTTATAATTAATATTATTTCTCCGTTGTTCAGATAACGAAAAAGTTCAATTCACCATGATTTCAGTTCATCCTTGGGGTAACGTTGTTATAGAAATCTGTATTGTTGATATCCAGGTATCCTTGGTTATTTATATCCAGTGGTTATTAGAATTCTTGTGATGTGAAAGTGTTGAATGTATGTGTCTGAATGGTTACAATGATTTTCTATCTTTTAATCGATGCTTTCTCTAATAATTGATAATTTTGTTTCTAGTTACACTTTTTCTCCTATTAAACGCTAACACCCGCAGGGTAATAAAATGCTTAAAAGATGGTATGCGTGGTATCGAAAAAGATAGTTTTGGAGTCATTCATAACGACCTCTGGTTAACACTAAAGACAAAACTAACATATTGAGAATTCCTAATCTAAGCATTCTTGAAGAAGCCACCTGTACTTGGAGAGAAACGTGGATGTCAAATAGCGCCGTAATAGCAAATATTGAAGATAACTTTTGTTTTGATGACAAACAAAAGTAGATCGAGAATCGAAATGTTGGTGTTCCCAAAGAAGTTAGCACCGAGTATAGACGTCGAAACGTCAATAAGATAGCTTTTGTTTTCTTAATAACTCGCCTCTGATTAATACTAAAGACAAAACTGACATATTGAGGATTCCTGATTTAAATATTCCTGAAGAAGCTTGCTGTATAGTGTACTGAGAATTTGGATAATTTCTTAAACAAAATCGAACCGGCCTAGTTCATAATGAATGATATAAACAGCATAAATTATAACAAATTATATTTATAATTAATATTATTTCTCCGTTGTTCAGATAACGAAAAGTTCAATTCACCATGATTTCAGTTCATCCTTGGGGTAACGTTGTTATAGAAATCTGTATTGTTGATATCCAGGTATCCTTGGTTATTTATATCCAGTGGTTATTAGGAATTCTTGTGATGTGAAAGTGTTGAATGTATGTGTCTGAATGGTTACAATGATTTTCTATCTTTTAATCGATGCTTTTTATAATAATTGATAATTTTGTTTCTAGTTACACTTTTTTCTCCCATTAAACGCTAACGCCCGCAGGGTAATAAAATGCTTAAAAGACGGTGTGCGTGGTATCGAAAAAGATAGTTTTGGTGTCATTCATAACGACCTCTGGTTAACACTAAAGACAAAACTAACATATTGAGAATTCCTAATCTAAGCATTCTTGAAGAAGCCACCTGTACTTGGAGAGAAACGTGGATGTCAAATAGCGCTGTAATAGCAAATATTGAAAATAACGTTTGTTTTGATGACAAACAAAAGTAGATCGAGAATCGAAATGTTGGTGTTCCCAAAGAAGTTAGTACCGAGTATAGACGTCGAAACGTCAATAAGATAGCTTTTGTTTTCTTAATAACTCGCCTCTGATTGATACTAAAGACAAAACTGACATATTGAGGATTCCTGATTTAAATATTCCTGAAGACGCTTCCTGTATAGTGTACTGAGAATTTGGATAATTTCTTAAACAAAATCGAACCGCCCTAGTTCATAATTAATGATATAAATAGCATAAATTATAACAAATTATATTTATAATTAATATTATTTCTCCGTTGTTCAGATAACGAAAAGTTCAATTCACCATGACTTCAGTTCATCCTTGGGGTAACGTTGTTATAGAAATCTGTATTGTTGATATCCAGGTATCCTTGGCTATTTATATCCAGTGGTTATTAGGAATTCTTGTGATGTGAAAGTGTTAAATGTATATGTCTGAATGGCTACAATGCTTTTCTATCTTTGAATCAATGCTTTTTATAATAATTGATAATTTTGTTTCTAGTTACACTTTTTCTCCTATTAAACGCTAACACCCGCAGGGTAATAAAATGCTTAAAAGATGGTGTGCGTGGTATCGAAAAAGATAGTTTTGGTGTCATTCATAACGACCTCTGGTTAACACTAAAGACAAAACTAACATATTGAGAACTCCTAATCTAAGCATTCTTGAAGAAGCCACCTGTACTTGGAGAGAAACGTGGATGTCAAATAGCGCCGTAATAGCAAATATTGAAGATAACTTTTGTTTTGATGACAAACAAAAGTAGATCGAGAATCGAAATGTTGGTGTTCCCAAAGAAGTTAGCAGCAGTATAGACGCCGAAACGTCAATAAGATAGCTTTTGTTTTCTTAATAACTCGCCTCTGATTGATACTAAAGATAAAACTGACATATTGAGGATTCCTGATTTAAATATTCCTGAAGACGCTTGCTGTATAGTGTACTGAGAATTTGGATAATTTCTTAAACAAAATCGAACCGGCCTAGTTCATAATTAATGATATAAACAGCATAAATTATAACAAATTATATTTATAATTAATATTATTTCTCCGTTGTTCAGATAACGAAAAGTTCAATTCACCATGATTCCAGTTCATCCTTGGGGTAACGTTGTTATAGAAACTTGTATTGTTAATATCCAGGTATCCTTAGTTATTTATATCCAGTGGTTATTAGGAATTCTTGTGATGTGAAAATGTTAAATGTATATGTCTGAATGGTTACAATGCTTTTTTATCTTTTAATCGATGCTTTTATAATAATTGATAATTTTGTTTCTAGTTACACTTTTTCTCCCATTAAACGCTAACACCCGCAGGGTAATAAAATCCTTAAACGATGGTATGCGTGGCATCGAAAAAGTATAAACAGAACCCAAAAATAAACCGAATGCTATTTGAATATAAACTTCCATAACCCCAAAATTTACTGTAAATTTTAATATATTGAATTGTAATAAATGATTAATTGTCTCATGGTAATTAACCATTTGAGTATTACTATACTACAATAGATAGTAAAACGTGGATGTCAAATATTGATCACAGCAAATATTGAAGATAGCGTTTGTTTTGATGACAACAAAAGCAGATCGAGTATCGTAATGTTAGTGTTCCTAAAGAAGCTGATACCTGTGAACAACGAAACTTTGATAAGATAGCTTAAAAGCTAAAGATAAAAATTACATATTCAGAATTCCTGTATTCAAATATTCCTGAAGAAGCTGCGCGTATAAATAGAGAAACGTTGACATCAAAGAGTAATGGACGGCAAAATCAAAAGATAGCTTTTGTTACATTGACATGAGACATCAAGATCAAAATTAAAAAAACAAAAGTAATTCGTTCAGGATACTTGATTCGGGCTTCTCCGTTGAAGTTGGCGGTTTAGAAGGAAAAACGTCGACATCAACTAACGACAAGCAACGCACCCTGAAAATAGCTTTTGTTTCGTCAATCGTGATTAAACGTAAAATCCATATAATGATGATTCTTGATTCAGATATTCCTGAAAACGTCGGTTGTATGGGTGAAGAAACACTGGCATCAAACAAGGGTACACGACAGAATCAAAAGATAGCTTTTGTTTAATTGACAATAGACGTAGATCGGGATTGAAAACAAAAGTATCATATTCAGGAATCATGATCAGAGTATGATTAAAGCAGCTAGTAGTATGAGCAGCGGAACGTCGACATCGAATAGTGACAAAATGAAATTCGAAGATAGCTTTTGTTTCGCGGCAAGTGCTGATCGGTATCAAAAACAAAGGATTTCTATACATAAGATTCCTGAGGATGTAACTGCGAAATGTCTGAAAGTGGGTCGTGTTATACATCAAATTGAAGCTCATGTCGAGGAGATTCCGGATAAATTGTTTTCAACCCGAAATTCATGCCCGTTCTAAAATTATATGCGAAGAACGGTGAAAATTTGATGATTTTTGCCTTTTATCTCAAAATCTTGACAAACTACGATCGTTAATCTCAGTCAATTGTTTCAAAAGGACACGTTCTGTCATCTTTGAGTATCCAGGATATAATTCATCACCTTGAAGTGCCGAAACTGACCGAATCATCTTGGGATTGTTTAAACATTGAAGAAATCAACGATGTTTTCCAAATTAATTGCGAAATACGACTAAACCAGACGTATTTCACCGATTTACAGTACAGAATCGTTTTTTGCATCCTCGAAACCATAAGTATGTGAAGTTTCGCCGGAATCAAAGGACAATAGAATTTTGTTAATTTGTCCAAGGGGTACCCCTTTGTTTTTTAACGAAAATACGAAATGTCTGAAAATGGGTTGAGTTATACATCAAATTGAAGCCCTTGTCGAGGAGATTCCGGGTAAATTATTTTCAACACGAAATTCTTACCCCTTCTAAGATTATAGGCGAAAAACGGTAAAAATTTGATGATTTTTCTCTTTTTCCGACATTCTGACAAACTACGGTAGTTAATCTCACTCAATTGTTTCAAGAGGATACGTTCTGCCATTTTTGAGTACCCAGGATATAATTCATTACCTTAAAGGTGCCGAAATTGGCCGAATCATCTTGGGATTGTTTAAATATTGAAGAAATCAACGATGTTTTCCAAATTAATTGCGAAATACGACTAAACCAGACGTATTTCACCGATTTACAGTACAGAATCGTTGTTTGCATCCTCGAAACCATAAGTATGCGAAGTTTCGCCGGAATCAAAGGACAATAGAATTTTGTTAATTTTTTCCAAGGAGTACCCCTTTGATTTTTAACGAAAATACGAAATGTCTGAAAATGGGTTTGAGTTATACATCAAATTGAAGCCCTTGTCGAGGAGATTCCGGGTAAATTATTTTCAACACGAAATTCTTACCCCTTCTAAGATTATAGGCGAAAAACGGTAAAAATTTGATGATTTTTCTCTTTTTCCGACATTCTGACAAACTACGGTAGTTAATCTCACTCAATTGTTTCAAAAGGATACGTTCTGCCATTTTTGAGTACCCAGGATATAATTCATCATCTTAAAGGTGCCGAAACTGACCGAATCATCTTGGGATTGTTTAAATATTGAAGAAATCAACGATTTTTTCCAAATTAATTGCGAAATACGACTAAACCAGACGTATTTCACCGATTTAAAGTACAGAACCTTTTTCTGCGTCTTCGAAACCATAAGTATGCGAAGTTTTGCCGGAATCAAAGGACAATAGAATTTTGTTAATTTTTTAAAGGGGTACCCCTTTGAATTTTGACGAAAATCCGAAGTGTCTAAAAGTGGGTCGTGTTATACATCAAATTGAAGCTCTTGTCGAGGAGATTCGGGATAAATCGTTTTCAGGCCAAAATTCTTGCCCGTTCTAAAATTATAGGCGAAAAACGATGAAAATTTGTATACATACTCAAGATTCTTGAGGATGTAACTGCCAAACGTCGATGTGATATACTGTTCTACTCCGAGATCCCCATTAGGGTAGTTTTGAAGAAGCTGTCAGCTTGTATAGGGAAACGTTGATGTCAAATAATGACACACATAGCGTTTGTTCAATTGACAATCAACACTGATCTAGATGGCTTAAAAACAAAAGTCATAAATTATGCATTGTTGACTTCTGTATTCCTGAGGAATCTAGTATGTACAATAGTACGGAAAACGATAGCTCGATGCCAAGTCACTTCGTTTCAACCTGATTTAAATGGGTTTAAAGTAATATTTGGGGGAGAGAAGGGGGAGTTAAAGTCAGAAAAATAATACCCTTTCATTTGTTTTGATCGTCCTGACAATAAGGGAAGGAGGCGTGGCTTCGCTCATCGAAACTGTCAAGTCAAAACATTATTCGTTTGTTTTTGCATTTTATCCAATGTTGTTTTTTAGCGATCGTTTTCAATTCAATCTCGCCCCGCCCAAAATGTGAGGGAGTTGACCGTAATTATTCGCTTGTTTTTTGACGTAACGACGACGAATTTTTTTCTTTTGTTTTCCATCGCATTCGATTGTTTTTACATTTTAATTTCGTGGAATTTTATTTAATTTTGCTCGTACATACGCAACAGAATCATTTGCCCTATCGTCAGAAACAATAGAATACTGACCGAGGCGAATCTTAAAACATCCGCAATGGACACGTCATCGCCCGGTCGGGGCGCGAGAGCAATAGAGGGGGCCAAAAACGAATAATCCGAATAAGATTGGCCGGTCGTCCTTCCGAGAAGGCAATAATCGCCAGTAACAATGTCCGTATAAATTTCGAAGCCCGCAGTAAGGAACCTTTTGTTCGGGCGCAATTTATAGGGATTGCGGATGAGGAAATTTTAATGCTTACCGCATTCCGGGAGGCATTCGAAGAGCCAAGACGTAAAGTCTAACCCGACGACACCTCGCGCGAGTATGCGACGAACGGTGGTTGCTAATAAGATTGGTGTTATCGTTATCTTTGATGAAATGTGAGAGAAACTTGGCGATGGTGAGGAGAAATTATTTATGATTCTTTATGAAAATAAAAAAGAAACAAAAATGGACAAGATATGTAATATTCGTGCATATTCGTAGTAACAAGTTGCGAATTAATCGTAATCGACATAAAAATTAAGAAAAATCAACGACTTTTCCCGAATTAAATGTTAAATATGCCTAAATCAGACGTATTTCACCGATTTAAAGTACAGAATCGTTTTCTGCGCCCTCGAAACCATAAGTATACGAAGTTTCGCGTCAGTTAACGGACAATAGAATTTTATCAATTTTTAAAGGGGTACCCCTTTGGAATTTTAACGAAAATGCGAAATGTCTGGAAGTGGGTCGTGTTACTCATCAAATTGAAGCTTTCGCGAAGGTGATTCTAGGTAAATTGTTTTCAACGCGAAATTCTTGCCGGTTCCAAAATTATAGGCGAAAAAACGGTGAAAATTTGATGATTTTTCCCTTTTTTCCCGGAATCCGGACAAACTACGATAGTTAATCTCACTCAATTGTTTCATAAGTTTACGTTCTGTCATCTTTGAGTGCCCAGGGCATAATTTATTGCCTTAAAAGTGCCGAGACTTATCGAATCTTCTCGGGATTGTTTGAACATTGAAGAAATCAATGATTTTTCCCTAATTAATTGCGAGATACGACTATACCAGACGTATTTCATCGATTTAAAGTACAGAATCGTGTTCTACGCTTTCGAAGCCATAAGTACGCGAACTTTCGCGGCAATTAAGGGACAATAGAATTTTATCAATTTTCTTTGATTTTAACAGAAATGCGAAATATCTCAAACTGCGTTGTGTGATACATCAAATTGAAGCTTATGCGGAGGAGATTCCGGGTAAATTGTTTTCAACTCGAAATTCTTGCCCGTTCTAAAATTATAGGCGAGAAACCGCAAAAATTTGATAATTTTAACCTTTTTTCCTCAAATCTTGACAAACTACGGGAATTAATCTGATTCAATTGTCTTAGAACGATACATTCTGTCATCCTTGAGTGCCTAGGGCATAATTCATCACCTTAAGGGTGTCGAGACATATCGAATTTTCTTGGGATTGCTTAAACATTGAAGAAATCAATGATTTTTCCCACATTAATTGCGAAATACGACTAAACCAGAAGTATTTCCCAGATTTAAAGTGCAGAGTCGTTCTCTGCGCCCACGAAATCACAAGTATGCGCAGTTTCGCTGCAGTCAAAAGACCATAGAATTTTGTCAATTTTTCCAAGGGAATTTTAACGAAAATGCGAAATATCTGAAAGTGGATCGTATTATACATCAAATTGAAGCTTATGTTGAGGAGATTCCGGGTGAATTGTTTTCAACACGAAATTCTTGCCGGTTCCAAAATTATAGGCGAAAAATGGTGAAAATTTGATGATTTTTCCCTTTTTCCCGGAATCCGGACAAACTACGATAGTTAATCTCATTCAAATGTTTCATAAGTTTACGTTCTGTCATCTTTGAGTGCCCAGGGCATAATTCATTGCCTTAAAGGTGCCTAGACTTATCGAAGCTTCTCGGGATTGTTTGAACATTGAAGAAATACGACTAAACCAGAAGTACTTCACCGATTTAAAGTACAGAGTCGTTTCCTACGCCCTCGAAACCATGAGTACGCGAAGTTTCGCGGCTGTTATAGGAAAATAAAATTTTGTCAATTTTTTAAAGGGGTTAAATTTTAACGAAAATGCGAAATATCTGAAAGTGGATCGTATTATATATCAAATTGAAGCTTATGTCGAGGAGATTCCGGGTGAATTGTTTTCAACCCGAAATTCTTGCCGGTTCCAAAATTATAGGCGAAGAATGATGAAAATTTGATGATTTTTCCCTTTTTCCCGGAATCCGGACAAACTACGATAGTTAATCTCACTTAAATGTTTCATAAGTGTACGTTCTGTCATCTTTGAGTGCCCAGGGCATAATTCATTGCCTTAAAGGTGCCGAGACTTATCGAATCTTCTCGGGATTATTTGAAAATTGAAGAAATCAATGATTTTTCCCTAATTAATTGCGAAATACGACTAAACCAGAAGTATTTCACCGATTTAAAGTACAGAGTCGTTTCCTACGCCCTCGAAACCATAAGTACGCAAAGTTTCGCGGCAATTAAGGGACAATAGAGTCTTATCAATTTTCTAAAGGGGTACCCCTCTGAATTTTAACTAAAATGCGAAATGTCTGAAAGTGGGTCGTGCTACACATCAAATTGAAGCTTCCGCGAAGGTGATTCCAGGTAAATTGTTTTCAACCCGAAATTCTTACCAGTTCTAAAATTAAAATCGGAAAACCCTGAAAATTTGATGATTTTTCCCTTTTTCTCGAAATCTTGACCAACTACGATATTCACTCTCCTTCAATTGTTTGAAAAGGACCCGTTCTGTTATCTTTGAGTGCCCAGGGCATAGTTCATCACCTTAAAGGTGCTGAAACTTATCGAATCATCTTGGAATTGTTTAAACATTGAAGAAATCAATGATTTTTCCCAAATTAATTGCGAAATACGGCTAAACCAGACGTATTTCACCGATTTGAAGTACAGTATCGCTTTCTGCGTTTTCGAAACCATAAGTATGCGAAGTTTCGCCGGCTGTTAAAGGACAATAGAATTTTGTCAATTTTCTAAAGGGGTACCCCTTTGAATTTTAACAAAAATGCGAAATATCTGAAAGTTCGTTGTGTTACACATCAAATTGAAGCTCTTGTCGAGCTGATTCGAGGTAAATCATTTACAACCTGAAAATTTTGCCCGTTCTAAAATTATAGGCGAGAAACTGTGAAACGTTGATGACTTTTCCCTTTTTTCCTCAAATTTTGACGAAGTACGATAGTTAATCTCATTCAATTGTTTCAAAAGGACACGTTTTGTCATCTTTGAGTGTCCAGAACGTAATTCTTCACCTTAAAGGTGCCGAGACTAATCGAATCTTCTTGGGATTGTTTAAACATTGAAGAAATCAATGATTTTTCCCAATTTAATTGCGAAGTACGACTAAGTCAGACGTATTTCACCAATTTAAAGTACAGAATCGTTTTCTACGCCTTCGAAACCATAAGTACGCCAAGTTTCACCGCAGTTAACGGATAATAGAATTTTATCAATTTTTTAATTTTTGAATTTCAACGAAGATGCGAAGGTGTCTGAAAGTGGGTCGTGTTATACATCAAATTGAAGCTTATGTCGAGGAGATTCCGGATGAATTGGTTTCAAGCCGATATTCGCACCCGTTTCAAAATTATAGGCGAAAAACGGTGAAAATTTGATGAGTTTTCCCTTTTTCCCGAAATACTGACAAACTACGATAGTTGATCTCACTCAATTGTTTCAAAAGGACTCGGGGTATAATTCATCAGCTTAAAGGAGCTGAGTTTTGTATTTTTTTCAAGGGGTGGACCACTTGACGGGCTTCGCGAATATTTGCCCGATGACGAATGCAATTTCTCTGACCGTTTGGAACAGGGCATCGATATATTTTTATTTCGAATCAACATTTCGGTCCTAGTATTCAGCAGAATACTTCTTCACGAATTATTGGCGCTAACTTTCATATCCTCCGTTTCCCATCAATTACAACTTTCGAACAACTTCAACGAAAACAGAAATTCCATTCTTTCAAAATTAAATTTAACCAAACAATAAACGACACCCGCTCATCTCCGTTTAATCTAATCCTCGCCCTAAATATCCGTCGCCGCTGCCGTCGCCGCCGCCGCCACCACCGCCAACCGGCGTGCCATTTTCTCGGCGTCTCATCCCCCAACAGCGCGGAATTTACCGCCGCTTACCCCCGATTTAATACCACCCATTTGCCAACATCGCGCGAATAACGGCATCTTCGCCGCGTATGACATTAAACGTATGCGCATAACTTCGACGATCAACGCCGGAAAATATGCTAATGCACCGGCGCGCGCGCCCGCCGACGTGCAGGTACTTGCAGATAGGTAGGTAGGGTATGGTAGGGTAGGATAGGTAGCCGAGTTTGTTCCTAAAGAGAGTAAATATTTTACGAACGATTCGCCGGATTTTTATTACAGCCGAAAGCCTCGCGGCAACGCCGCCGACGTAAAATGGGAGATGGCATCGTAAAATTTGGAAACTTTCGGGAGGGCGATCTGCGGCGAGTGTGTTTTTCGGGGATATGTGGAGCGAACAAATGGAAAAGTCGTTTGGTGGAGGATGGGGAGAGAGAGATAGAGAGAAATATTTTATTTTGAACATTATGGTTCTGGCATCAAGTAGTTTTGAATTGATTTTGGGTTAAAGTCAAAACTTCTGAAAATTTCGAATTTATCGGCTCTCGGCTGGCAGGAATACTTCATCCCCTTTAATCGACTTTAACCTAGATTGAGGGAAGTCCTCCAAAAAATTGCAATCCTTAAAGATTCGTAAACGAAGACGACGGTCCCTTGAGTTGATCTGTGCTGATTGATTTATGACCAGAAAGACAAAGAGACAGTTTGCACAAGAGGTTAAAAAGTCTTTTAAGTCAAATTTTATAAATTGGAAGAAAAGTTTTCGGTTGTTGAGAGGATTGACTTTCTTATAGCGGGACGGTGAAGCGCATGTGCCTTTTCAACAAAGACGACGGTCTCTTGGGTCGGTCTGCGCTGATTGATTTACGACCACAGAGAGACGGAAATAGTTTGCTCAAGAGGTTAAGAAGTCCTTTTAGTCAAATTTGACAAACTGGAAGAAAAGTTTTCGGTTGTCGGGGGATCGACTTTGTTATAGCGGGACGGTGAAGGGCATGTGTCTTTTAAACAAAGACCACAGTTCCTTGGGTCCGTCTGCGCTGATTGATTTACGACCACAGAGAGACGGAGATTGTTTGCTCAAGAGGTTAAAAAGTCCTTTTAATCAAATTTGACAAACTGGAAGAAAAGTTTTCGGTTGTCGGGGATCGACTTTGTTATAGCGGGACGGTGAAGTGGATGTGCCCTTTTAAACAAAGACCACAGCTTCTTGGGTCCGTCTGTGTTGATTGATTTATGACTACAAAGAGACAGAGATAGTTTGCTCAAGAGGTTAAAAAGCCCTTTTAGTCAAATTTGACAAACTGGAAGAAAAGTTTCTGGTTGTCGAGGGGATTGATTATGGTTGTAGCAGGGCGTTGAGGCGGATGTGCCTTTTAAACAAAGACGACGGTCTCTTGGGTCCGTCTGTGTTGTATGATTTATGACCACACAGAGACGACGATAGTTTGCTCAAGGGGTTAAAAATTCTTTTAAGTCAAATTTGACAAACTGGAAGAAAAGTTTTCGGTTGTCGAGGGGATTGACTTTCTTATAGCAAGACGGTGAAGCGCATGTGCCTCTTAAATAAAGACGACGGTCCTCTGGATGGGTCTGTGTTGATTGATTTATTACTAGAATGAAAGGGACGGTCTGCTCAAGATGTTAAAGCACTCTTTTTAAGTCTAATTTGACAAACTCTAAGAAAAATTTTCGATATTCGAGTGGGGTTCGATTCTGACATCGTGGGGCGCTGAGGCGCACATGCTTCCGTCACAACGATCGCTACTACACCGGGACGGGACGGCGATCGTTCGTCAAGCCGAAGACGAAACTATTCGGACGCGACCCGGAATGTCGAAATTTCACTCCGACCATTCTCGAAAAGCTAAATTTAGCGGCACGTGCCCGCAATCTCGTAATCTAATTAGGTGTCTCCGTCGCTAAATATACCGCCCTTCTCCCTCCGCCCTGTCCCCGAATTCTAATTATATTAGTTTAAGAAATTCCAGACGCCGCCTCCCGAAACGGAACGGAACGAAACGACGAAAACGGCGAGCTTTCGCCGATCGTCGCTTAAAGCTCGACGCGTATACAATACGCGTACGATAAAGGAGAAGAAGACAGCTTTACGAGTCGAACGTTTTAAGGGAGGGCCTGGACGTTTTAACGCGCGTCCTTCGCATAAATTAGCCACGTGGTGCGACTGGGGCACTTAAAAGAAGCGTCGTCGTCGTCGCCGTTGTCGATTTCTAACTACCTCCGCCCCTCCTCTCCGCCGCCTTCGATTTCTTCGAATAGGAACGACCTTTTCGCCGGACCGTACGGGCGTTAAATATTCATAGACTCAATTACGCCACTATCAATTGCGACGTGTACTTCCCGTCGGGTACGGTAACGTAACCCAAAGAGCTTGTTTGCGTTGCGAGCCGCTCGCAGTGCCCTATTTGCATAGTTAAAAGGCGTACGTCTACACACACGCACACACGCGCGCGCACGCTTATATACGGCGATCTATCAATGGCTAGCACGATACGTTTTGTATTATTTCTCGGCGCGTTGGACGGTTCGAAAGGAGGAGAAAGGCCTCGGACGACGGTCGACCGGGATTAATCGCTGCCTTTTTCGACCGGTAATTCCGCGAAAATCGCGCCCACGGTCGATCGGTACCGGCAGGTAGCGCTGGCGTTTTTTCTTCAAATGCAAATTTTCCCTGGGCGCAACGGGCGTACCAATCTGTTTCATTCATTCGTACCTATAACGAGACTATTTCCAAAAGCAAGCAAGAGTCAATTGAACAATTTTAATCAGCTCTGTGCAAACGTAAAATCGCTTCTTAGGCGAGAATACACCAATCTTGAATGAATTTGAGATGCTGATCACGAACATCACCTTGAGAAAGTTTTTAGCGTTGTATAGGCGCTATTGCTAATATAATACTAATATTATAAAATCTGGATGACCCTGTATATAACAACCTAATTAAATTAGGTACGCTAATGAGCAACTACGAAGTTACTGTGCAAAAGCTTACTAAGTAGGCACAATTTGCGTATGCCAATAATCAAGGAGGGACAAATGTTTTGTTAGTCACGGACCGCAACCGCAGACTAATTAGCTTCGTTCTTTCCAGTATAATCAGCTCGCAATCGATAAATCAGCCAAATCCATCTCTGCGAGTTATCGACATATGATCTGGGCGATTATAATTTGCCCTATCCAACATTTTTTAATAGTTTCGTATTTAGGGAGCTACTTTCAAGTACCAGAGCTAAAATAATAATTCTAAGACACATGACAATCTATCAAGTAAGGACAAAATGCTCCAATCAACGGCTAGAGGTAGGCAAACTCATTAACCGCGAACCACAACGGCAGATTACAGTTTCGTTTATAATGAGATCCGTCACTATGGTTACGAAACAAGCACATCATTCCCTCAGATATGTAAAATCACTCGCAATTAACTGCACCGTACTAAGCTGAGGAGAGGAAGAAATATTTATTACGGACCACAACCGCAGATTACAGTTTCGTTCATAATGAGACTAGTCACTATGGTCACGAAACAAGCACGATCTTCCCTCAGATACGTAAAATCATTCGCAATTAACTACACTGTATTGAGTCGGGGGAAGGAAGAAATATTTATTACGGACCACAACCGCAGATTACAGTTTCGTCCGTATTCAGGTCCGTTACTACGGCCGTTATGCAAGGGCGATGTTCCCTCAGATATGTAAAATCATTCGCAATTAACTGCACCGTATTAAGCTGAGGAGAGGAAGAAATATTTATTACGGACCACAACCGCAGATTACAGTTTCGTTCCTAATGAGACTAGTCACTATGGTCACGAAACAAGCACGATCTTCCCTCAGATAAGTAAAATCATTCGCAATTAACTGCACCGTATTGAGTCGGGGGAAGGAAGAAATATTTATTACGGACCGCAACCGCAGATTACAGTTTCGTCCGTATTCAGGTCCGTTACTACGGCCGTTAAGCAAGGGCTATGTTCCCTCAGATATGTAAAATCATTCGCAATTAACTGCACCGTACTAAGCTGAGGAGAGGAAGAAATATTTATTACGGACCACAACAGCAGATTCCAGTTTCGATCATAATGAGACTAGTCACTATGGTCACGAAACACACACGATCTTCCCTCAGATAAGTAAAATCATTCGCAATTAACTGCACCGTATTGAGTCGGGGGAAGGAAGAAATATTTATTACGGACCACAACCGCAGATTACAGTTTCGTTCCTAATGAGACTACTCACTATGGTCACGAAACACACACGATCTTCCCTCAGATAAGTAAAATCATTCGCAATTAACTGCACCGTATTGAGTCGGGGGAAGGAAGAAATATTTATTACGGACCACAACCGCAGATTACAGTTTCGTTCCTAATGAGACTACTCACTATGGTCACGAAACACACACGATCTTCCCTCAGATAAGTAAAATCATTCGCAATTAACTGCACCGTATTGAGTCGGGGAGAGGAAGAAATATTTATTACGGACCACAACCGCAGATTACAGTTTCGTTCCTAATGAGACTAGTCACTATGGTCACGAAACACACACGATCTTCCCTCAGATAAGTAAAATCATTCGCAATTAAATGCACCGTATTGAGTCGGGGGAAGGAAGAAATATTTATTACGGACCACAACCGCAGATTACAGTTTCGTTCCTAATGAGACTAGTCACTATGGTCACGAAACACACACGATCTTCCCTCAGATAAGTAAAATCATTCGCAATTAACTGCACCGTATTGAGTCGGGGAGAGGAAGAAATATTTATTACGGACCACAACCGCAGATTACAGTTTCGTTCCTAATGAGACTAGTCACTATGGTCACGAAACACACACGATCTTCCCTCAGATAAGTAAAATCATTCGCAATTAACTGCACCGTATTGAGTCGGGGAGAGGAAGAAATATTTATTGCGGACCACAACCGCAGATTACAGTTTCGTTCCTAATGAGACTAGTCACTATGGTCACGAAACACACACGATCTTCCCTCAGATAAGTAAAATCATTCGCAATTAACTGCACCGTATTGAGTCGGGGAGAGGAAGAAATATTTATTACGGACCACAACCGCAGATTACAGTTTCGTTCCTAATGAGACTAGTCACTATGGTCACGAAACACACACGATCTTCCCTCAGATAAGTAAAATCATTCGCAATTAACTGCACCGTATTGAGTCGGGGAGAGGAAGAAATATTTATTACGGACCACAACCGCAGATTACAGTTTCGTTCCTAATGAGACTAGTCACTATGGTCACGAAACACACACGATCTTCCCTCAGATAAGTAAAATCATTCGCAATTAACTGCACCGTATTGAGTCGGGGAGAGGAAGAAATATTTATTACGGACCACAACCGCAGATTACAGTTTCGTTCCTAATGAGACTAGTCACTATGGTCACGAAACACACACGATCTTCCCTCAGATAAGTAAAATCATTCGCAATTAACTGCACCGTATTGAGTCGGGGAGAGGAAGAAATATTTATTGCGGACCACAACCGCAGATTACAGTTTCGTTCCTAATGAGACTAGTCACTATGGTCACGAAACACACACGATCTTCCCTCAGATAAGTAAAATCATTCGCAATTAACTGCACCGTATTGAGTCGGGGAGAGGAAGAAATATTTATTACGGACCACAACCGCAGATTACAGTTTCGTTCCTAATGAGACTAGTCACTATGGTCACGAAACACACACGATCTTCCCTCAGATAAGTAAAATCATTCGCAATTAACTGCACCGTATTGAGTCGGGGGAAGGAAGAAATATTTATTACGGACCACAACCGCAGATTACAGTCTCGCTCCTAATGAGACTTGTCACTGTAGTTACGAAACAAGCTCATCCTTCCCTCGGATATGTAAAATCATTCTCGCTTAATTGCACTATACTGATGAGTTCCAACGAAGACGTAACCATAGCCTGCGGTTGTGCCCCGTGATTAAGAGAACGTAATTCGTTCCCTCTAAGTATTGGGTACGTGCGATTTTTGCTTATCCGAGAAGCCGACGCGCACTCGTTCCAACTCTGAAAACTTGTGAGTCTTGCCTTCCATCAAGTCACACGTAGGATCAACGTGGTGCGGTGTGCAGTGCAAAGTTACGGTCGTTGTGCGGCCTTCAAGAATTCTCCTTGCAATTATGAAAAATGATAATTTCTCACTTCTCTATCTGACGAAGTATGTACGTATGGTGTGCAGTATAGATTTCCCTCGTTTAGCGCGATCCTAGTATCGCGTTCTATCGTGAGATGGTGTGCAGTGTAAGAATGTCTGTTGTGTGATCGTTGTGCACGGCCTAGGGGTATCCTTTACAGTTCATTTTTATATAACTTTTCATTTCGTTATCTCATGAAGTAAATGCGTATGGTGTGCGGTGTTAAATTTTTGCGTTCAACGCGATGCTTGTGCGGTGTTCTATCATGATATTGTGTGCGGTGTAATTTTTACTGTGTGATTGTTGTTCACAACATATGGGCACCCTTTGCTGTACATTTTTACATAAATTTTTATTTTGTTATCTAATAGAGTAGGTACATATGGTGTCCAGTGTAAATTTTCGTGCTCAACGCGATGTTGTGTGCGCGGTGTTCTATCATGATATGGTGTACAGTGTAAGAATGTTTGATGCGTGATCGCTGTGCACAACTTTGGGGTATCCCTTGCAGTACATTTTTATATAATTTTTCAATTCGCTATCCCACGAAGTAGGTACGTATGATGCGCAATGAAGATCTATGCGTTTAGTGTGATCTTTGTATGGTGTTCTATCGTGATATGGTGTGCAGTGTAAGAATGTTTGATGTGTAATCGCTGTGCACAACTTTGGGGTATCCCTTGCAGTACATTTTTATATAATTTTTCAATTCGCTATCCCACGAAGTAGGTACGTATGATGCGCAGTGAAGATCTATGCGTTTAGTGTGATCTTTGTATGGTGTTCTATCGTGATATGGTGTGCAGTGTAAGAATGTTTGTTATGTAATTGTCGTGCACAGCCTGGGGATATCCTTTGCATTGCATTTTTATATAATTTTTCAAGTCGCTAACCCACGAAGTAGGTAGGTATGGTGCGCAGTGAAGATTTTTGCGTTTAGTGTGATCAATGTATGGTGTTCTATCGCGATATGGTGTGCGGTGTAAGAATATTGGTGGTGTGATCGTTGTGCACAGCCTAGGGGTATCCTTTACAGTGCATTTTTATCATCATTTTTCATTTCGTTATCTCGTGAAGTAAGAACGTATGATGTGCAGTGTTGAAATGCTTGTTGTGTGAGCGATATGGGAATTTTGTAAAAGCTTTTCGTCGGGGATTTGTACACAGTTCTGAATTTCACCGTGTGACGCAAATGATAGCATTTATTGCTATACCGTGTAGTGCATATGGTGTGCAATGTAGGTACACACACACATCTATCGTATTTCAACAGATTTATAACTGATACTTTTCCCAAGAGAGAACTGAGAATGTTAGCTAAAGCTAGCTAGCTAGTAAATGTATGAAACAAATACGGTGTGCAGTGCAAGCATCTGCGTCATAGTAGGCGGATTAGACACGATCAGGATATGGCGTGCAGTGAAAAAAGGCTTGCTGTGCGAGCGTTTTGCGGATTTTTTAGAAAGAAGTTTCTCGTTGAGTATTTGTTCACAATTCTGCACTTCATCGTGTGACGCAGCTATCAACATTATATCTCTATACCGTGCAACACGTATGGTGTGCAATATAGGAACACACACACCTATCGCAGTTCACCAGATTTATAACTGATGCTTTTCCAACGATAGAATTGAGGATGTTAGATGGTGTGCAGTGCAAGCTTCTGCATTAGTTACGTAACATCGCCTACGCTGATTTGTGGGGTTCATATGGTGTGCAGTGCAGCTGTGTTTATTGTGTAGAATTCAAGTGCCCTCTCTGGCATGCATTTTATATGACTTTTCGTTGTTTGACGCAACGGAACTGATAATATTAATTGCTACACCGTGCAGTACGTATGGTGTGCAATGTAAGTTTCTGTGTTCTGAGTTCTGTGTGTGATCATTGTGCGGTGTTCTAGCCACCAGTTGCCACGAATGTCCATTGCTGCATTTTATGTCAGTTAGCACAGATCTGAGATGTTTCCCCGAACTAACCTTTTCCGAAAAAATTGTGGAACATTTTTCGGAAAAGAAATATGGTGTGCAGTGTAAGTGCAGTCACAGTTTCGACTCAATAGATTCCAGTTTTTATTCCGATATTCGTCTTATTCTCCTTACTTCTTACTTTATCGTATTTCGTTCCTTTCCTGTAATTCTTCGAAAATATTGCAACCCTAAGCGAGTGGACGAAATTCCTCAATTTAACTTTCCAGACTTCGAAACGAATCACGAAAAGTACCCTTATCGAGCGCGAAATTCGTCATAACGAGTCGCAATGCAACCGCCACTTATCCTGGCGTAATTTCCTCCCTTAACCGACCCCAAATACGTACACACACACACACACACACACACACACACATTCGCCAACTTATTACGAAATAAACTTCGCCGTCCCGCCCTCGAAAACAAATGCCGTTCGTGTACGATTGTTTCACTGCAATGGCGTTTTGCGAAGATTACAAGGTCGAAAGCCGGCGCGGGGTATCGCGCTTCCGGCCGCTGCACCCGTATACGAGTACGTACGTAATGGCGTATAATTTGCTCGGGTACCCCCTCCTCCTCGGTCCGCGGAGGGCCCGGCAGGTATGAAATTGGGCGACGCGGAAATTTCGTCCGCAAAATCTAAATTGGCCGTGCGCATAATTCGAGGCGAATTCTTCGTCGGAAAGGATAAAGAAGATGAAAGGGTCGACATGGGACCCCCGAACGGGCGCGCAAGATCGGGGGAGGGGGGCAGTAAGAATATGCAAATGCCCCGTTCGTACCTGCAATTTCGTCGTACGGCGGCACCATCGAGGGGAGCAGGAGAAAGTCGGAAAGATCGCCGTTAATGGGGGGAAACGAGGGCGAATCGTTAGGTAGGTGTTTATTCTGGAAACCGGTGGGAGAGGGGAGCGAGGTGATTCCTTTTACCCTTTATTCAAGTCGTGCCTTAATTGGCAAAATGATGAGTGGTGCGACTCGGACGTGGATATCGAAGGGGAATTTCTTCTGAGTTGCCTTTGCAGCGATTTCTCTATACGGAGTTCACGTTAGGAATGTAGTAGGGGCGCCCCGAACCGAGGCACAGTCAAAATAGGACAGACTCCTCGGATAGGCAAGAGTAACTAGAACTTTCCGAACCGAGGCGCAATCAAAATAGGACAAACTCTTCGAATAAGTAAGGTTATGTTAGATAAAATGACAACTATCAAGCGCCATACGTCAGATACGTTGCGCTTTGTGTAATTTGGACCTCCTTATTAGCCAATCAGGTTTGAGAATTGTATTGTTTTATCTATCATCCCACACAGCATTCTTAATGCGAGCAAAGTACTGAGTTCACTTTAAACATGCAGTAGGTGGGGTGCTTTGAATTGTGGCACAATCAAAATAAGCCAAATTCCACGGATAAGTAAGGTTATGTTACATAAAGTGACAACTACCACTCGTGTCAGATGTCAGATACGATGCAGTTTGTGTAATTTGAGCGTACTTACTAGCCAATTAGATTCGAGAATTTTATTGCCCTGTCTATTGTCTACACTGCATTTTTAATGTCAACAAAGTATTGAGTTTACTTTAAGAATGCAGTAGGTGGAGCTCTCTGAATCGAGGTACAATCAAAATGGGACAAAATCCTCAGACAGGTAAGGTTATGTTAGACAAAGTGACAACTATCTAGTGCCAGATGTCAGATACGTTGCGTTTTGTGTAATTTGGTCGTCGTTATTAGCCAATCAGATTCGAGAATTTTAATGCCCTTTCTATTGCCCCACACAGCATTTTTAATGTCAACGAAGTACTGAGATCACTTTAAGAATGCAGTAGGTGGGGTTCTCCAAATCGAGGCACAATCAAAACTAGGACAAACTCCTTGGATGGGTAAGGTTATGTTAGATAAAGTGACAACTATCACCCGTGCCAGATGTCAGATACGACGCGCGTTGTGTAATTTGGGCGTCGTTACTAGCCAATCAGATTCGAGAATTTTATTGCCCTGTCTATCGCCCCACACTGCATTCTTAATGCCAACGAAACACTGAGTTCACTCAAAGAATGCAGTAGGTGAAGCTCTCTGAATCGAGGCGTAATCAAAATGGGACAAAATCCTCGGACAGGTAAGGTTATGTTAGACAAATTGACAACAACCGAGCCCCAGATGCCAGATGCGTTGCGTTTTGTATAATTTGGTGGTCGTCGAGAATGTTATTATCCTATATATCGTCCCACACTGCATTCTTAACGCCAACGAGTTCGCGTTAAGAATGTAGTAGGTGGTGCTCTAAGCCGAGGCACAATCAAAATAGGAAAAACTCCTCGGGTAAGCTGGGTATGTTAGACAACTATAACGTGCCAATGTCAGATATGCTACGCTCTGTGTAATTTGGTCCTTCTTCTTACTAAATCAGATTCGAGAATTCTGTAGCTCTATCTATCCCCGCACTGCATTCTTAACCTAAGCGAAGTATAGTTTTCCTTTTTCTTCGCTGAAGATGACAACTTGCTTGTCGAAAGAAACGCTTTTGAGATTTTGTAAAGTCGGTGTGGTAAGGATCAGAAGAAATTAGTTTGAATGACTGTCGGCTCTCGAATGGGCACGAAAATTCCTAAATCCGCATTAATCACGGACCACAACCGCAGACTATAGTTTCGTGGTCATTGGTACCAATCAGTACCATATATGTATTGTTAGTTGATGATTAAGCAAGTATATTCTTTGAAAGCTAAGATGTGCGAGCCTGAATCCTGTCGTTGGACGAAGTGTTACCAGATGGCGTTGTTATCACTAATATTGTAAAAAGTGGCGTATTATGAAAGTCTTAATCGAGGTGCGTATTTTTACAATAAATTTTTTTATTTATTTTTGACTTTATCGCTAGATGGATCATAAGTTTTTATTGTATGCCTCTCAATTTGAGATAGTACGCCTATGTCAAATGCTCGTATGATCTTAGTGATACACAAATATCATAACCTATGAACATAAAAATCCCCAAATTTAAAAAGTTCTCGATAAGTCGGTATTTCGTTTCACATGTAGATGAGGTGGAAAGCCAACGTTCTAATAATCGTAGCTAAACTAATCGGAACGGGTTAATATTTTGAGGAACCAGAAACGAACTTATTTCGACAATTCTAAGGTGATTTAAGTCATCTTTTCCTAACAGCATTGGCACGCAGTTTGAATTCCACCCATTGTTTCCTCGTACCTCGACTATCCTTCGTCTTGGTCGTTTTCCTTTTTCATTAATGACCCTCGTTGTTGGTTCGGTCGGGCGTAATATCGTGCGTGGTGTATACTTCACACCATCTGCGCAAACAATGCTGACGTGTCGGTGATGACGTGGCAAAAATCGACGACATGTGTCGATCGCGACGATACGTTTGTTATTCGCAATTAGGCGTATTCTGCCGATTCTCGGCCGGATGAAACGTATCGCTAATTGAATTGAATAAATCCGCTAGATAGGTAAGGTATGTAATACTCTTATGCACTAGGGAAGGCAGGCGGGAGAGGGGAGGGGGTCGATACTTTTGAACCGATCCCGAATCTCTGTTCGAGAAACTGAATCGGACTCAATTAGAACGAATGAAATGCATACGGCACATGTAATTCGTTTCATGTGATGATGATGACGACGATTATCCGGGTAATCCATCGACGTGTTCAAAAAGTCGCAAATTTTAATCCTAAGACGATAAGCCGATACCCCCGAAAAAGTAATCGGTGGGGGTCCCTTCCCTAAAGTGGACCATTTGACGTAGTGGGTGCTTTCGATGAACTTTGGTACTTGGCCGAAGGGGACACCAATACCGAAATGGTTTAGAGGGAAATTGAAGAAAATTTACCGCGGGGCCACCGGGAGCACATCACGTGTCCACGTATAACGTTCCATATCTATCTGAGGCTCTGCTTATAGCCACCTTAGTTAGATTCTCCAGAACTAAACCAAAGGGCGGGAATTCCGAAAGGGAAGACCTAAGGTAAAAGGTAAAAACTTTCCGGGGCTGATGGGCGCAAGAGCCGAATGGAAGCGACGATGGGACCAGCCACAAGAACCAGGATCGCCGGTTAGGGGGAGAAAGGAGTAAAGGGATTTTCGTTAGCCAGCTCCTATCTTCTGTTAAGGACGCTGATCTAAAGGCGTAAGCTAGTTAGAGTAATACACTAGGCAGTGTAATGAGATTTTTAGGCATCGGAGCAATCAAGACCCTCTTAGAGCCGTCAGCGTCGCCTTAGAACTACCATCATCCCCTTAGAGGCCATCATTGTTCGTCCTTCGGGTAGTCTGAACAAGCGCGTAGGAATCGCGCGCTTTTCGACATTCGATAACAATTTGGAGGTTAGCGCTTCGTTCGGAGGTTAGCGCTTTGAAAATCCTCTTTGATTTCTGGCCAAATAGATCACTTAGTTACTATTCAAATCCCCCAATAGCGCATCGTAGGCATAGTCACGTTGTCACTTTTGTGCTCATTTCTGGTCGGATAAAAATGCAAGGACGGACAAAACAGCGACAAGGGGGTTATTCCGATATAAAGGGTAGAAATGTGAAGCGGTCTTCTCGCCACCTAAACCAGGCGAGGATTTCCTGTCCTGGTCCGCAATCGGGTACCCGTTCCCGTCGTTATTGGTCCCGATCAAACTGTCTGTGGTGCCAGCAAACACGGTAGTATTATATTTTGTGCTTTTGCGTGTCCCACGGATAGGGATGGTACGTCGTGGGCCACGCTATGCTTGTGCGAACGCTACAATGACGACGGCGTAGGTTCGTTTAGAGCAGGCATGGGCAACCTTTTTTGTTGAAGTTTTATGCTGCGAGTAATCTTGAAAAATATACATTTTTGTGGTATCCTTATGATCCATTATGAATTAAGTTTAGACGGGCCGTGCTAATATGCAACGAAAGAATTCAGTAGCGGGCCGGGCAAATCTTACTGGAGGCCGCATGTGGCCCGCGGGTCGGAGGTTGCCCATCTATAGTTGAGGGGGTACCGGTTTGTATGACGGAAAGTGAGGATAAAGGAACAGGACCCTCCAAGTCTTCACCGTTGACTGCTGATACGAAAGGAATTTCCAGATTCGTCGACATTTGGACCTCCTGATCCGAGACGGAAACCTGTCGCCCCCAAGAGTCTCTGCAGGTCGGGATTACAGCCGATTGAGCCCTTTGGTTAGGATAGTCCTTTTACGGCCCTTGCAAGGATCGATTGTATCGACAGATCCTAATTTATCCAAGTATCCAAGTATCGGGACGGTAAGGGTGGCCCAGTTTGGGCGCCAGTTAGCAGCACGATCGAGTTGCAGCGATGGATGATATCCAAGAATCCTATGTAATCAAGTATTGTTACGTCAGGGCGGTTATGGTGGCCCAGCTCGGGCGCCAGATCGCGGTCCGTTGGAGTTGCAGCGATCGATGGTCGAGGTTAGTTTCCCTTTTTAAGTACATAAGTTACGGTGGGCCTGCGTGTTTAGGTATCAATTCATTTTTGGCGTGTGTTATCGGTATGCGTCGTTCGACTCGCATTTAAGATCGCAAGAATATAATTATTCCACCACAGTTTTCCAACAGCCCTTTTCCTGTTTCGCGCCTGACTTCGCATTATTTAACATTCGCCCGCATTACTCATTTGTTTCTTCTGAAATTCGATACCCATCCATCCAGTTAGTAACTGTTTAATGCACGTGCACTTTCTCTCTCCTTCTCTCCCGTTCTCCCGCTTCGCGTCTTAGTTTGTTAAGTTTGTTTAGAAAACGCGTTCGCATTCGAAACGTAAATAGACCGAGTAAGTCACGGTTTATCTCGCTGTACGCCAGAACGATACACACGCACACACACACCGTACGAATTTCTTATAACATGCAAGTACGACGCTTTATAAATAGCGCGTGCGCGCGCGATACGATCTCGCGGAGAGCGACGCGGAAAAATGTCTCTCGAATGTTTTGTCTAATGCTAAGTCTTGTTTCTTCGATACCCGAGTCGAGATTAGAACGAGCTGAGTAATGTAAAATTATAAATGTTATGCGTGGGGACTGCGTATACACATCACGGATCCAATTCGAACGTATGTACTCGTACGTACCAATTTGTGAAGGGATCCAGGGAAATTGCCTGAATCTGGCCACATCATTTCGAATAATAAAAGATTCGCTTTAGATCTCTTTATATTTCGCTTGACCTGTCCCCTAGTACCTTTATCGTCTATAGAATTACGAGACGCTTTCTTACTATCGGGGTCTTACTCATTTACATTCTGTTTGCCATCTGTTTGACGTCTGCCAAGTCCTTATCAGTCGATAACTCTTTTTACAGTTTCCTGTAGGATGTAGTTATGTATAGCAGTCACATACTTAGAAGTATATATTACGTCATCGGCGCAAAAGACCAATTTGCATGTTTCTTTGTTCATTTGCCTACCCCTCTGTCATTTCGTTCGGGCAAGTCGACATGACGTAATATATACTTTCGAAAGTGTGACTGCTATAGCTTTGAGCTAGTAGCACGACTATGGATGTTGGTTCGGATGACCTTCCAAGCATATTCGGCGATTTGTCGGCGGATTTCGGCCGAATTACTTTGAATATTGAAAAATCGAGAAGAACGTCACGCAATTTAACATATTTTCTGCCTCTTATCCGAATTTCAAATCGCCAACTTGAAAATTGAGCCAACAGCACAATTTTGGACGTAGAGCGGATGAGGTTCCAAGCATATTTCGATTTCGACCGAATTGCTTTGAGTATTGCAAAATCGAGATGGTTGTCAAGCGATCTAACATATTCTCTGTTTCTTGTCCGAATTTCGAACAGTCATCTTCAGAATTGAGCTGGTAGCATACTTTTGGAGGTAGTTCGGATAACGTTCCAAGCAACTTTCGGTGATTTGTCGGCGGATTCCATCCGGATTGCTTCGAAGATAAAAATTGGGATAGGTTCTAAGAAAGTTGCTATTTTTTCTGGTCCTTATCCGAATTTAAAATCGTCATCTTGAAAATTGAGCTAGTAGCGCATTTTTGGATGTAGTTCGGATGACGTTTCAACCATTTTCGGTGCTTTATCGGTGGATTCCAGTTGGATTCCGTCGGAGATTGAAAATTCGAGATGGTTGTCAAGCGATCTAACATATTCTCTGTTTCCTGTCCAAATTTCAAACAGTCATCTTCAGAATTGAGCTGGTAGCACAGTTTTGGACATAGCTCGGATAACGTCCCAAGCAACTTTCGGTGATTTGTAGGCGAATTCCATCCGGATTGCTTCGAAGATTGAAAAATTGGGATAGCTTCTAAGAAAGTTGATATTTTTCTGGTCCTTATCCGAATTTAAAATCGTCATCTTGAAAATTGAGCTAGTAGCACATTTTTGGATGTAGTTCGGATGACGTTTCAACCATTTTCGGTGCTTTATCGCTGGATTCCAGTTGGATTCCGTCGAAGATTGAAAATTCGAGAAGGATTTCAAGCAATCTAACATATTTTCTGTTTCCTGTCCAAATTTCAAACAGTCATCTTCAGAATTGAGCTGATAGCACAGTTTTGGACATAGCTCGGATAACGTCCCAAGCAACTTTCAGTGATGTGTCGGCGGATTCCGGCCGGATTGCTTTGAATATCGAAAGAATGGGATAGGTTCCGAGAAATTTGATATTTTTTCTGGTTCTCGTCCGAATTTCAAATCGCCCATCTTGAAAATTGAGGTAGCAGCACATTTTTGGATGTAGTTCGGATGACGTTTCAACCATTTTCGGTAATTTATCGGTGGGTTACGGTGGGATTCCGTCGAAGATTGAAAATTCGTGAAGGACTTCAAACAACTCAAAAGTTTTTCTGTTTCTTGTCCGAATTTCACATCGCCAGCTTCAAAATTGAGCCAACAGCACACCTTTGGATGTAGTTCGCATGACGTTCCGAGGAAGTTTCGATGATTTTCCGGCGGATTCTTACGGAATTGCTTTGAAAACTGAAAAATTGGTAAGACCTTTAGGAAATTTAATATTTTTTCTGTTTCTTGCCCGAATTTCAAATCGCCATCGAATTGAGGTAGTAGCACACCTTTGGATATAGTTCGGATGACGTTCCAAGCATGTTCGATGATTTGATGGCGGATTCCGGACGGGTTGTTTCAAGCATTAAAAAATTGAGAGGCGCATTAGGAAATGTAATATTTTTTCTGCTTCTTGTCCGAATTTCAAACCGCCACCTCTAAAATTGAGGTAGTCGCACACCTTTGGATGTAGTTCGAATGACATTCGAAAGCAAGTTTCGGTGATTTGTTGCCGGATTCTGCTCGAACTACTTCGAAGATTAAAAATCGAGAAGGACTCCAAGAAATTTTATACCTTTTCAGTTTCTTGTCCAAGCTTCAAGTCGCCATCTTTAATTTTGAGCTGGTAGCACACCTTTGGATGTAGTACGGATGACGATTTAAGTTTTGGTGATTTGTCGGCAGATTTCTGCCGGATTGCTTCCAAGATTAGAAAATACAGTCAAACGGTAAGCAATCCAACATTTTCTCTGTTTCTTATCTGAATTCTGAATCTGCAACAATGAGCTGGTAGTACACGTTTGGGTGTTGTACTTCGTATGACGTTCTAAGCAAGCTTCGAAGATTGGTCGACGATTTGCGGTCGTATTGCTTCATAAATTGGAAAATCGAGGAGGGCCCCCAAGAAATGTAATATCTTTTCAGCTTCTTCTCCAAACTTCAAATCGCCACCTTCAAAATTGAGTTAGTAGCACACCTTTGGATGTGGTTTGGACGACGTTCTAAGCATTTTCAATGATTTTTCGGCGGATTTCGGCCGAATTGCTTCGAAAGTAAAACATCGACAAAGACACCAAGATATCTAATGTTTTTTTTGTTTGTTGTGGAAATCGGCATCTTTAACATTGAAGTATTAGTATACCTTTGGATGTAGTTTGGATGACGTTTCAAGCATATTCGGTGATATATTGGCGGATTCTAGCCACATTGTTTTGAAGCTTGAAAAATAGGAAGGGCACCCAAAAAGCTTACTGTTTTTTCTGTTTCTTGTCCCAATTTCATATCGCCATCTTAAGAATTGAGGTAGTAGCACACCATTGGATGTAGTTCAGATGACGTTCCTAGCAAGTTTCGGTGGTTTATTGACGGACTTCGTCCGAATTACTTCGAAGATTGAAAATTCGAGACTGATTCCAAGCAACTGAGCACTTTTTCTGTGCCTTGTCGAAAGTTTAAATAACCATCTTCAAAATTAAGCCAACAGCACACCATTGGATGTAGTTCAGGTGACGTTCCAAGCAAGTTTCGGTGGTTTATTGACGGATTTCGTGCTTCGAGGATTGATAAATCGAGAAGCATTCCAAGAAATTTGATACTTTTTCTGTTTCTTATCCAAATTTCAAGTGGGTCTCTTTAAAATAAATACTTTTAAACCTTGCTTCTAACTTCATTTCCGAAACAATGAATACGACAGCACCTAAACGAATAAATCTGCGCCGTCAAGGGGACCAAAGCAATATTTACTAGCTGGGTCAATGAGTACCAAGTCCGTAATGATGTTTATGCGTATTTATCTAAACTAGATTTTATCTGCGTGCCCCGCTAAATAGGGCAGATAGGAAGCGAATGATATCGCGCTAATTTTCGCCGATCAAATAGATTAATTACGTAATATATTAACCGGCCCACATGTAAATTGCATTATTCATAGTTAATTACAGGTAATAAGGGGAGGGTGAGGGGCGAGGGGTAATTACGTTTAACGTTTAGAGCCGGACGTTCCGTCCCCCGCGCAAACAGGCCATTTAATTCGTTTTGCGAATTTGCACGTTTTCACTATATTAAAATCGAGTATCACGTGATCTATGGCTGGAAAGAACTGTCAATTATTTAAGAAAGCCAAAATATTCATTCGAAGAAGAATCTAGATGACTCCCTTACCCTACGACGTTACAACCTGCGTTGCCTGGACAACTCACGAGGTAGCTGTGCAATGGCTTACTAAACAGCCACGAATTGCATTCTGTACTGAGAATTTAGATAATAATATTACCAAGATTGCACCGGCTTAGCTCTGTTATTTAAAGGCTACTTCCTTTAAAATCCTATTGGTCCAAATATAGTTGAAACTTCTATTTCAATCCATTTTCAACGCAGTAAAAACGTACTTCGATGACTTTTCTATCTAGTCGTTCGCTGTCGTTAACCAAACATCTACTTACTTTTTTCGGAAACCAGCAGTACACCATATTATTTCTCCGTTGCCTGATAATTAGCTGTTTTAATTTACCATGGAAAACACTTCATCACGGCGTGACGTTGTTATAGAAATCTATATTGTTGATGCCCAGGTATCCTTGGGTTTTTATATCCAGTGGTTATTGGGAATTCTTGTGATGGAAAGTGTTGAATGTATGTGTTTAAATGGTTACATTGCTTTCTATCTTTTAGTCGATGCTTTTTATAATAATTAATAATTTTATTTCTAGTTAAATTTGTTTCTCCTATTAGGCGTCTCTGACTGGACTTAAGAAAAGAAGCTAGTACCCACATGGTAATTAAATGCTTAAAAGGTGGCTCGCGTGGTATCGAAAAAGTGTAAACAGAACCCAACACTACAGCAAATGTCATTTGAACATGAAGATCCAACACCCCATTTACTGTGAATTTAAATATATTGAATTGTAAGTCTTCTTCGAATTAATAATCGTTGGAATTTGCAGGCCTTTCAGCTTTGGCTTAACCTTACTTTCAAGATACCCCTCCCCTCTCCGCTCGCCCCAGAGACATAAATTTGCGGTCTTCCGCCCGAAATCTTCTCAACAATGGAAACCGTATTACTTCCTCGAAGTTCTTTTAAAACGCGGCCCACATTCGAAACGTCTTTTTGAACCATTTCGACCCTCCCCCAGCCTCCCCCGATATCGTCACCAAACATCTCCCCAAACCAAACAATATTAAACTACGGTGGTAAAATCCGCGCGCTCACCTAAAGGATACATCCTCGGGCCGTTTTTCTTCGTAAATACGCTCGTCTCTGTCTCTATTTCTCTCTCTCTCTCTAGACTTGGCGAAGCGACAGATACAAGAACACGATCACAAAGGGGATAAATCCATTTCGCGAATAAACAATGTCACGTCGACAAATATTTTTACAGGTGTACCTTCTCCGGTTTTTCTCGACGATGTCGTTTGATGTCGAAATTTTGTTTTTTTTTTTTTGGTATAAAAATTAAAAACGCGAAACGTAAAAAAGCAAAGATTTCATCAACGCATCATCCCCTCGACTATGTGAACGTTGCCGTTGTTACTTTCCCTTTCTGTCGCTCTCGGGAATTAATCCTCGACCTCCCAGTCCACCCCTTCGGCGCGATGGGCACCCTCCTTTTCATTCTCATTTTTTCCCCAGCGTAAGAATTACCGCGACTCCCTCTCCCCCTCTTTCCACGCCGTGACGATGCGTGGTGTGTGTACTACATACATACATACGTACCAACGTACATACATCAACAAAGGAACGATGCGACCCTAACAAGGGTACAACGTTCGAGTCGTAAAGTAGACGGTAGATGACGTTGTTGTTGTTGTTATACATGTATCTACCTGTTTCGTCGACGGGGGTAAAATTAGAACGCGCCGGTGTTTGTTCTACGGACTATAGAGACCGGTGACGCGTTTCACTCGACATCTAGATGGCCATTGTCGAGCGCTGAACAATGAATAAACGCGTTACATTTGTTTTCGCTCGCGTAAACGACGCGTTTTGATAGAGTCGCTTTCAAAACGTCACGTCACACGTCGACAGCGAGTTTGTTTCCTATTTAAATTTGCGAATTTAGTGATGGGGGACGGATGAAAAGAGGGGGCGGGGGCGGCTCGGAGGTGTAAGTCGTTGTATGAAAGCGACACGAGAAAAGAAAAGTTGTTTATATTTGTTTTATGATCGTCCGTTTGCAATTCCTGCTCAAGTCTAAAATACAAAACTTAGGGGTGACGAAGGGAAGAGGAGGGGATGAGGGGGGACCGAGAAGGCACACGTTGAACAATTCATGAGCACTCAAAGATGACAACGTGACCTTTTGATACACTTGAATGAGATTAACTATCGTAGTTGGTCAGGATTTCGCGAAAAAGGGAAAAATCATCGACTTTTCCCCGTTTTTCGCCTATAATTTCAGAACGGGCAAGAATTTCGGACTGAAAACAATTTACGCGGAATCTCCTCGACAAGAGCTTCAATTTGATGTATAACACGACCCACTTTCAGACATTTCGCATTTTCGTTAAAATTCAAAGGGGTAACCCTTTAAAAAATCGACAAAATTCTATTGTCCTTTGACAGCGGCGAAACTTCGCATACTTATGGCTTCGAAGGCGCGGAAAACGATTCTGTACTTTAAATGGGTGAAATACGTCTGGTTTAGTCGTATTTCGCAATTAATTTGGGAAAAATCACTGATTTCTTGAATGTTTAAACAATCCCAATAAGATTCGATACGTTTGGGCACCTTTAAGGTGATGAATTATGCCCTGGGAATTCAAAGATGAGAGAACGTGTTTTTTGAAACAATTGAACTCGGTGAACTATAGCAGTTTGTCAGGATTTAGGGAAAAATCATCGATTTTTCACCGTTTTTCGCCTATAATTTTAGAGCGGGCAAGAATTTCGGACTGGAAACAATTTAAGCGGAATCTCCTCGACCAGAGCTTCAATTTGATGTATAACACCACCCACTTTCAGACATTTCGCATTAAAAATTTCCCTTTAAAAAATTGACAAAATTCTATGGTCCTTTGACAGCGACGAAACTTCGCGTACTTATGGTTTCGAAGGCGCGGAAAACGATTCTGCACTTTAAATCGGTGCAATACTTCTGGTTTAGTCGTATTTCGCAATTAATTTGGGAAAAATCACTGATTTCTTGAATGTTTAAACAATCCCAAGAAGATTCGATACGTTTGGGCACCTTTAAGGTGATGAACTATGCCCTAGGAATTCAAAGATGAGAGAACGTGTCTTTTTGAAACAATTGAACGCGGTGAACTATCGCAGTTTGTCAGGATTTAGGGGAAAAAGGGAAAAATCATCGATTTTTCACCGTTTTTCGCCTATAATTTTAGAACGGGCTAGCATTTCGGACTGAAAACAATTTAGGCGGAATCTCCTCGACAAGAGCTTCAATTTGATGTATAACACGACTCATTTTCAGACATTTAGCATTTTCGTTAAAATTCAAAGGGGTACCCCTTTAAAAAATCGACAAAATTCTATTGTCCTTTGACAGCGGCGAAACTTCGCATACTTATGGCTTCGAAGGCGCGGAAAACGATTCTGTACTTTAAATGGGTGAAATACTTCTGGTTTAGTCGTATTTCGCAATTAATTTGGGAAAAATCACTGATTTCTTGAATGTTTAAACAATCGCAGGAAAATTCGATACGTTTGGGCACCTTTAAGGTGATGAATTATGCCATGGGCATTCAAATATGACAGAAAGTGTCCTTCTGATACAATTGAATAAGATTAACTATCGTCGTTTGTCAGGATTTCGGGAAAAAAGGGAAAAATCATCAAATTTTGGCGGTTTTTCGCCAATAATTTTAGAGCGGGTAAGAATTTCGCGTTGAAAACAATTTACGCCGAATCTCCTCGACATAAGCTTCAATTTGATGTATAACACAACCCACTTTCGGACATTTCGTATTTTCGTTAAAATTCAAAGGGGTCACCAACTAGATTTTGTTACAGATTTGTGACGTGCGTACGAGTATGTCACTTTTGTTTTAGTTCGTGGGACGAATCTTTGGTTACGGTCAATTTTATATATCCCCGGTTGCTGCAACATGGCGTTAACGAGTCCTCAACGAGGAAACGAATCTAGAATCTGCGGTTATGGCCTGTGATTAAGGGAGTGCGATTCGTTCATTTTACTGTACGATGAAATAAGCGTTAATGAAACAATTTGGTACGAATAATTTTATTCACTAAACTCGACGTGCTTGCTTACGAACGTCACATGTACACATTTTACGTGACAATAACCGGGCGTACGACTTCAAAAACCACCATTAAAATCGCATTACGGACGAAGTGAAACGAAATTTCAACGCTATGACACATTTCGAAACGAGATAGCGTTCATAAACGTCGTCGTAGCAGTCAGCGGCAGCTGTTAACTATCGACGGCAATAAAAGAGGGAAGTAATTTATATCCGAGTTCGTCGCGTCGCGCCCCAGCGAAGATTTCATTCGAGTCGAGTTACGCGACGGTCACCGCTTCCACATTCGGATAATCCGCGATAAATACGAATTCGAGTTCGTTTTTCTATCCCGGATTTCCAGAACGAGCAGACCTCGAAATTATTCAAACGATCGCCCTTGCCCCCGTCGTACCCCTCCTTCATAAATATTAAAACGGACCCAATCGATAGACGGACTTGAAGGGCAAGGTATAAGTCGCAGAACCGGAGAAAGAGAGAGAGAGAGTTGAGGCGTTAGTTTTTTCTTGTCAGGATAGAATTTTTAGGTTTTCGCCAGGTCGGGAATATGATAATGCGGACTCGCGCCGAATGACGGGTGTGTGTGCTCACTTTCGGATCGTCCTCGAAATTTATTCGCAAAAGTTTGACTTTCGACTTTCTCCAATTCACGCGGTGAGAAAGGAAATAATCGTATGAATAATTTCGTCCTCGGTGAAGCGAAGTACGAACGTTAATTCGAAAGAGAAAAAAGAAAAACGAGAATAAATGTAGCAATCGCAGTAAGAAATTTCCAGCGACAGCACTCTGATGAGTGTCAATAAGGACGAAACTAATGAGTCTGCGGTTGAGGTCCGTAATTAATACAGAGCTAGTAGTTGTAAGGAAAAGAAAAATGACCCTGGAAGGATGTTTTGAGAAAAAAAAAGAGGATAAAAAGCCAGTAAATAAGGATAAAACTATAATCTGCTGTTGTGCTCCGTGATTAAGAAGGCGGTAGGAATTGTAAAGAAAATAACATAAACGAACCAAGAAGAATATTTTGAAAAAATAGAAAACGATAAACAACCAGTAAACAAGGACGGAACCACAACCTGCGGTTGTGGTCTGTAATTAGTACAGCACCAATAATTGTGAAGAAAACAACAAAGAAGAATTAAAAAGGAAATTTTGAGGAGGTAGAAGAAGAAATAAACAGCCAGTAAGACATTTCCAGCTACAACACACTGACGAGGTCTTCATAAAGACGACACTACAATCCGCGGTTGTGGCCTGTAATGAACAAAGCACTAACAATTATAAGGAAACTAATAAAGACGAACGAAGAAGAATATTTTCAGGAAATAGCGAGAATGACGGGCAGTAAATAAGGACGAAACAATACTCTGCGATTGTGATTCGTAATTAATGAAGCGATAGAAATTGTGAAGAACAAAAATGAACCGAGAAGGATATTTGGAGAAAATAAAAAAGATAAGCAGCCAGTAAATAAGGACGAAATCATAACCTGCGGCGGTGGTCTGTAAAGCACCCATAGTTGTAAAGAAAAGAACAAAAGAGAATTAAAAAGGAAATTCGGGGAAGTAGAAAAAGTGATAAACAGCCCGGAAGAAATTTTCAGCTGCAACAAACGAACGGGGTAAAGTAACAAAGAAGAACGTAGAAGAATATTTTCAGAAAATAGAGATCACCGCGAGTAAATAAAGATGAAACTATAATCTGCGGTTGTGGTCCGTAATTACGCACTACTAAATTAAAAGAAAACGATAAAACAAAATAATGAAAATTTCGAGGAAACAGAGAAAAGAGACAAACACGTACAGCACACTGACGAGTTTCAATGAGGACGAAACTAGTTAGTCTGCGGTTGCGGTTCGTAATTAATAAAGCGCTAGGTATTGTAAAGAAAACGACAAAAATGAATCAAGAAGGATATTATGAGAAAACAAAGAGATAAACAGCCAGTAAATAAGGACGAAACTATAACCTCCGGTTGTGCTCCGTAATTAAAGAAGCACTACTAATTTTATTGTAAAGAAAACAATAAAACAGAATAATGAAGGTTTTGGGGAAATAGAAAAAGAAATAAAGATTTTCAGCATACTGACAAGTCTTAATAAGGGCGAACATATAATCTGCTGTTGTGGTCCGTAATCAATAAAGCGCATGGAATTGTAAAGAAAACAACAGAAATGAAGCAAGAAGAATATTTTGAGAAAATAGAAAAATGACAGGTAGTAAAGAGGGACGAAATTGTAATCTGCGGTTGTGGTCCGTAAACAATAAAGCGTATGGACTTGTAAAGAAAACAACAAAAGTGAACCAAGAAGAATGTTTTGAGAAAATAGAGAAAATGACAGATAGTAAATAAGGACGAAACTGTAATCTGCGGTTGTGGTCTGTAATTAATGAAGCATTACTCATCGTAAACAAAGCAATAAAACAAAATAATGAAGATTTTGAGGAAATAGAAAAAAGGGATACACAGGCGGCAAGAAATGTTCAGCTACGCCACAGTGACAAGTCCCAATATGGGCGCAACTATAATCTGCGGTTGTGCTCCGTAATTAATAAACTATTAGTAATTGTGACGAAAACAACAGAAAAGGGAAGAATGAGAAGATTTTGAGGAAATAGAGAAAGAAGTAAACACTTGCAGTACACCGACGAGACTGAATAAGGACCAACTTATAATCTGCTGTTGTGGTCCGTAATTAGCAAAGCGCTAGGAATTGTAAAGAAGACAACAAAAATAAACCAAAAAAGATATTTTGGGAAAACGGAAAAGGATAAGCAGCCAGTAAATAAAGACGAAACTATAACCTGCGGTTGTGATCTGTAATCGAAAAAGCACCAATAATTGTAGAGAAGACAACAAAAGAGAATTAAGATGGAAATTTCGAGGAGGAAGAAGAAGACATAAACAGCCAGTAAGATTTTTGCAACTGGTACACACTGCCGAGTCTTAGTAAAGATGGAGTTATAATCCGCGGTTGTGACCTGTAATTAACAAAGCATTAATAATTTAATTGCAAACAAAGTAACAAAGAAGAATGCAGAAGAATATTTTTAGAAAATATAGAAAATGACAGCCAGTAAATAAGGACAAAATTAATTAATCTGCGGTTGTGGTCCGTAATTTATGAAGCACTGCTAATTGTAAAGAAAATGATAAAACAAAATTACGAAGACTTTTGAGGAAATAGAAAAAAGAAATACAGAGCCAATGAGAAATTTTCAGTTATGTCACACTGACAAGTCCCAATAAAAACGAACTTATAATCTGTTGTTGTGGCCCGTAATTAGCAAAGTGCTAGGAATTGCAAACAAAGTAACGAAGAAGAATACTTTGAGAAAGTAGAGGAAATGACAGCCAGTAAATAAGGACAAAACTATAATGCGCGGTTGTGGTCCGTAATTAATGAAGCACTACTAATTATGTATTAAAGAATAAAACGAAATAATTTTGAGGAAATAGAAAGAAGAAATAAACAGACAGTAAGAAATTTTCAGCTATCTCGCACTAACAAGTCTAAATAAAGGCCCAACTATAATCTGCGGTTGTGGTCCGTAATTAATAAAGCAATAGTAATTGCGACGAAAACACCAAACAAGGAGGACTGAGGAGATTTTGAGGAAATAGAAAACGAAATAAACACTTACAGCGCACTGACTCGTCTCAATAAGGACGAAACTATAATCTGCGGTTGTGGCCCGTAGTTACTAAAGCGCAAATTCAGACTAATTTCTTTTCTCTACTATTTGACCACCGCCATAAACTCATCCCCCTTGCCTACGATTTTACTCCGGTCCGAGCTCACATTACCGCATAACTCGCATTCCTTCTGTATCATCATCCTTTCCTTCCACGTTCGCCCCTCGTCCTCTTCGTCCTCCTCCTCCCCCATCATCTCTCTCTAACGGCCGACCGGGCCGGAAAAGCGCCGTAAATAACGCCTTTATTTTACCTCTTCGCACCTTTTTATCGCTCGCGAGCGCTCGGAGGCGAGTTTTCCAATAAACGCCCGGCCCGGCGCAGCGGTCGTCCCCGCCGCACTCGTCCTCGAGTTTCTCGTTATTGCGTACGAGAAGGGAAAAAGTGGGACATTAACTGTCATCCGGTTTAATGATCGCCGTATATTGCGACTCGCTCTCGGTACCCGCGGAAATAATGGCCGGGTCTCGATGCGGAGTGGTGTGTCGGTTCGAATGAGATTTTCGCCTTACGGGGGAGAAGGGACGAAGATGTCGAAGAAATCGTCCGAGTCTTACAGAATTTTTGAGCCGTAACAGGAAGAAAAAGGGAAAACTTCCCCACCGCGTCCTATATAAAATATGGAGAAATCTGAATACGTACGTGTACGAAGCGAGACGAGGTCATCCGAACATCTAAGTTTCGTTCGATTTGGGATTCATCAGCAGGGAATCGATGACAATATGTGTGCTTAGCTTGCATCAGCGTTTTGACGCATTGTTTATCCAAGCGTGCCCGTTTCTGCCCATTTGAGCTGAGCTGAGATGTCCTCGACTAGGAAATAATACTTTCGACTGTGAATTCCACAGCCCACAATTATTAATCAAGTGCGTCAGGTGTGCGGTGCAATAAAAGCGGACAATCGTTCGGCCGTCACCCAGCCCACGTTACACAGTGAATCCTAATTATTTCCTTAATATTTTGCACCGTTTGTTTCCCTATTGTGTCGTTGTTTAGTTCATAAAGTGCGTCTGATGTGCAGGACAATGAACAATGACCACTGCGTCCGGTATGTATCTTAGTTATTTCCCTTAGTTATTCCCAGAATTTGTTTGAAAGTTTCGGCATAATTTTCGAAAATCGTTTCTCCAGTATAACATTGTTTATTGTAAACAGTGCGTGTGGTGTGCAATGCAAGAAACACGGCGTTCGGTGTGCATCGTAATTATGAATAGAACCTTATTCGTTCCCTTATTACTTTGAGTAATCGTTCAGCGCGAATTATACAATAAACTATTCCTATTTCATAAATTCAAACAATCGTTTTCCTATTGTGCAAATTGTTTAGTTCACAAAGTGCGTCTGGTGTGCAATGCAGCGAACGATCGGTTTGTATCCAAGCTATTATTTTGAGCAATCGTTTTCCAAGTCTGACATTGCTTACTCAGCAAAGTGCGCTAGGTGTGCAGTGCAATGAACACCACCTCCGATGCGCCCCGAAATTATGAGATATATAGATTTTTATTCGTTGCCTGGTCACTTTGAGCAATCGTTCGCTTGCTACTCAACGCAACTTATGCAGCGAATCACATACAATTACTTTCGTGAGTCATCATTTAGCCGTATAGTGCGTCTGGTGTGCAGTATGATGAAAACTGGAATTAGTGCGAATTTTTTGGTTGATTGATTCTGACACTACTTTGGGATATAGTTCTCTCGGTGTGTTGTTACTAAGTTTGCAGAGTCTGCCTAGTGTACATTACAACGAGACTGCGTCTGGTGTGCGTCGAGGTTATGACTACCATCTTTTGGTTTTGCCATTATTCTGAGTTATCGCTTTCCTGGTATAGGGTAGAAGTTATTTCTAGGTAATTGTTTAATCCAAAAAACTGCGTCTGGTGTGAAGTCAAATCAACACTACTTTCGCTAAGTAGTAAAGTTATTGGCAGAATCTGATTATTTGTATCGTTTCCTCGAGGAGGACTTTTTCTGGTATATCGTGATTAGGTGTGCGGAGTGCGTCTAGTATACAATGGAACGACTACTGCGTCCGATGTGTGCCGAGGATATAGCCAGAATCTTTTTAGTTTCCTCATTATTCTGAGATAATCATGGTCTTGGTATACGGCTTATGATACTCCTAATTAGTCCTTGTTTAATTCACGAACTGCGTCTAGTGTGCAGTGAAATGAACACTGCATTCGGTGTGCAGTAAAGTTATAAGCAGGAGATTGATATTTTCCTCTCATTTTCGTGCAGTAATATTTCTAGTATACCGTTATTAGGTCTGCAGAGACGTATTTTAGTCTAGAGATTGCGTCTGATGTGCAGACTGATGGTTTGCGTCTGGTGTGGACTGAACAGAACATCTAATCTAATCTTGCGATAGTGGATATCACGCGGGCTGTACCTCTCATCCTGAATCGTAATTTAACATTCTTTTAGCGACTCCAGCTTCGTTGCTGGCGAAGCACCTATCGCCAGGAGGAATTAATGATTGACTATATGACCTTCGATCGCACAAAACAATTTATTGTTAGTTACAGGACGCCGGTTACCTGTCATGGTAGCCATTGTAAACTCAAGTTCTTTGTGCGCTCGATCTTATTCTTATCCACGTCCGACTCCGTTACCGGTCCACAAAGGACACGACTTCTTTGACAATCGCGCTTCGGACAGACGACGTGCCCCGAGGGACATCCGCGAAGTAATTACCGCGACGTCCTAAATTGATTCGTCTCCTCGAAGTTTCGCCAGCTTTGATTCGACGACGACTGATTGCATTTACGGGTCTCCGTGGAGACGAGGAGCTTCCCTCGGACGGTGGCCTTGAACGTAGGAAATATGGCGATTGGAATTAGCCTCGCATGTGATGACAATGAGATATATGTAATTTGATATAAAAGGAAATTTTAGGATTTCTGGAAGACGAAGCAGCGGCTAAAAGCGTTAAAGTTGCGATTTGCAAGAAACCTAGTAGGACTAACGCATAGAGATAGTCATGTCGGTGACTTTAGAACGATGTTAGTCTCCAAAAAGGATAATTTGGTGGCTTCGGAAACCCCTGCAACGAAGCCGCCTGTGGTTTTAACATTCGTCCTTGTAAAATATAAAATCTTTATATACCATGTCTGCGATTAGATCAACAAGGACTTAATCAAGCTGAAATTCCCGTTTTAAATTATTATTTCATTCCTGTAATTTCCGTCACTGCATTCCGATTTCCAGTTGCTCCGAGTCCGATAGTTACTTCAGGAATTTTACCTTTATCTACCGCGAATGGCCTTTTTGTGTTGCTTAATATCGCGATTGGTACGCTAATTGCCTCAATAGCTTGATATCGTCGAGTCGGTGCATAAACCCGACATAACTTTCAATCATCCTGTTCTTTCCGGTTGCTCCGAATCCGATAGTTACTTCAGAAAATTTTATTTTTACGTACCGCGAGTGGCCTTGTCCTGCTGCTTAATAGGTGAATAAATAAGACATAACTTTAAATTATCCTGTTCTTTCCAGTTGCTCCGAGTCCGATAGTTACTTCAGTAATTTTACCTTTACCTACCGCGAATGGCCTTTTTGTGTTGCTTAATGACGCGATTGGTACGCTAATTGCCTCAATAGCTTGATATCTTCGAGTCGGTGCATAAACCCGACATAACTTTCAATGATCCTGTTCTTTCCGATTGCTCCGAGTCCGATAGTTACTTCAGAAAATTTTATTTTTACGTACCGCGAGTGGTCTTGTTATGCTGCTTAATAGGTGCATAAATCCGACATAACTTTCAATTATCCTGTTCTTTCCAGTTGCTCCGAGTCCGATAGTTACTTCAGTAATTTTACCGTTATCTACCGCGAATGGCCTTTTTGTGTTGCTTAATGACGCGATTGGTACGCTAATTGCCTCAATAGCTTGATATCGTCGAGTCGGTGCATAAACCCGACATAACTTTCAATCATCCTGTTCTTTCCGATTGCTCCGAATCCGATAGTTACTTCAGTAATTTTACCGTTATCTACCGCGAATGGCCTTTTTGTGTTGCTTAATGACGCGATTGGTACGCTAATTGCCTCAATAGCTTGATATCGTCGAGTCGGTGCATAAACCCGACATAACTTTCAATCATCCTGTTCTTTCCGGTTGCTCCGAGTCCGATAGTTACTTCAGTAATTTTACCGTTATCTACCGCGAATGGCCTTTTTGTGTTGCTTAATGACGCGATTGGTACGCTAATTGCCTCAATAGCTTGATATCGTCGAGTCGGTGCATAAACCCGACATAACTTTCAATCATCCTGTTCTTTCCGATTGCTCCGAATCCGATAGTTACTTCAGTAATTTTACCGTTATCTACCGCGAATGGCCTTTTTGTGTTGCTTAATGACGCGATTGGTACGCTAATTGCCTCAATAGCTTGATATCTTCGAGTCGGTGCATAAATCCGACATAACTTTCAATTATCCTGTTCTTTCCAGTTGCTCCGAGTCCGATAGTTACTTCAGTAATTTTACCGTTATCTACCGCGAATGGCCTTTTTGTGTTGCTTAATGACGCGATTGGTACGCTAATTGCCTCAATAGCTTGATATCTTCGAGTCGGTGCATAAACCCGACATAACTTTCAATCATCCTGTTCTTTCCGATTGCTCCGAGTCCGATAGTTACTTCAGAAAATTTTATTTTTACGTACCGCGAGTGGTCTTGTTATGCTGCTTAATAGGTGCATAAATCCGACATAACTTTCAATTATCCTGTTCTTTCCAGTTGCTCCGAGTCCGATAGTTACTTCAGTAATTTTACCGTTATCTACCGCGAATGGCCTTTTTGTGTTGCTTAATGACGCGATTGGTACGCTAATTGCCTCAATAGCTTGATATCGTCGAGTCGGTGCATAAACCCGACATAACTTTCAATCATCCTGTTCTTTCCGGTTGCTCCGAATCCGATAGTTACTTCAGAAAATTTTATTTTTACGTACCGCGAGTGGCCTTGTTATGCTGCTTAATAGGTGCATAAATCCGACATAACTTTCAACTATCCTGTCCTTTCCAGTTGCTCCGAGTCCGATAGTTATTTCAGTAATTTTACCTCTATCTACCGCGAATGGCCTTTTTGTGTTGCTTAATGACGCGATTGGTACGCTAATTGCCTCAATAGCTTGATATCGTCGAGTCGGTGCATAAACCCGACATAACTTTCAATCATCCTGTTCTTTTCGATTGCTCCGAGTCCGATAGTTACTTCAGAAAATTTTATTTTTACGTACCGCGCGAGTGGCCTTGTTATGCTGCTTAATAGGTGCATAAATCCGATATAACTTTCAACTATCCTGTTCTTTCCAGTTGCTCCGAGTCCGATAGTTACTTCAGTAATTTTACTTCTTCGTATAGCGAGTGGCTTTCTTATATTGCCATTGGTATGCTCATTGCCTCAATGGCTTGACATAATCCAGCCTATGTATAAACCCGACATAACTTTCAATCATTCTCTTCTTTCCGGTTGCTCCGAATCCGATAGTTACTTCAGCAAATTCAACCCGTACGCACCCCGGTTTATGGAGCCCAATGACGCGATTGATGAGGCAATTACGTTAATAACTTGACGTCGTCCACTTATTTCCGCACTAATTGTGCCAAGAAAACAGCGATTCGCTACGGATTTGCGGAATATAATTCCAGGATGCCACAATTTGGACTAGAACCCGAAACATTTACTACTAACCGCAAACGTCACGTTCTGATTTGATTCCGAGACGCATCCGACGTGGCACGCTCTGCATATCGCGCAATTTCCTCTTTGCTCGCCCCCGCCCCTTCACATACCGCATTCACGCTTTATTATTATTCATAAATTTCTAGCGGCGAAATTTCTTTCTTCTTTTTCCCCCGTCTGCACCGGTCGTAATTCGCCCCGCTTAATGGTTATTCATGCAGTTGCGCGAATTGTGCGCGAAAAGCTCCGGCGAGTCCGACTGACTCTTCTAACAAATAATTCGAATGAAGCTTCCGGACGGTTGCGAAACAGGCCATCCTTTCTCCCCCTGCCTCCTCCGCTTCCTCCACGTCCTCTCCCCCGTCGTTCTCGTTTTCCGCCGTTTCCCTTTCCCACCCTCCCATGTCCAAATAAAAAGACATTAGAAAAACCGGGCGTTGAGCTTTTGTAAAAATATCGCCCCCGCATAAAGGGAACGTTTCTCCGACGCGGGTTTAAATGCGCGCGCTTTGCGGGGATCACCGCGGTGCATTCCGCGTTGACGCTTAAGCGGCGCACACAAAGAATACGACGCGAACCCGGTGACGAGGAGTCTTCGGGGGAGGGAGAGCTTTCCCGTTTTGCCCTTAGGGGGCGAGATGTTACGGAAGCGAAAAGCGGGAAAAGGATTAATTTTTCAGCAATCTTTTCTTTTGTAAGACGAGCCGTCGTCATCGTCATCGTCTTCGTCTTCTCGTAATACCGATCCTATCGGTCGGCTAAAAAGCGGTTATTTTTAGAACTCGGAATTAGAAATCCGCTCTGGATGTTTAATCCGTTTAAGATGGACGCCTCGAAACGGATTTGACGAGCTTCTTCGGGCTCTCCGTTTGATGTCATCGTTTATTGTCGCATTATCGTGTCACCTTGTCATCATTATTCGGAGAAAACTTGTCTTGTGATTCAAGCGATTTAATTGGCTCGTTAAGATAGAGGTTCGTGTCGGGTGTTCGAAGTGTTTCGGGAGTAAATGTACAGAAGAGACTATATATCACAGTTGACCTAAGTGCCACACCCACCAGACATCGTTTAAACCAACTCTAAAAACTAACCAGAGACGACGAGTACACATCAGACTCACTTCAAAACGAGTGTTCGCACCAATTCTGTGTGTAATCTCTACTCCACTGCACACCCCACTCACTTCGTAGTTTAAGCGACCAACACGAGCGATCAGATGTATCATATCTATGCGCACCAAACGCAAACAAAACAAGCGCACTTCACAGAATATAGGAGGACACTCAAGGAAGAAAGTGACTACTCAAAATACGACGACACAACTAAGATTTTATGTTCGTCGCACTGCACACCGGACGCACTTTGCCCACTAAGCGATTCCACCTCGAGAAACGATTGTTTACAATAATTCTGAAACTACCACGATTTTGTGCTCTATTTTAATACATACCGAGTGTCGTATTCACTGTGCTCCACACCAGACGTACTTGACTACGTTATCAAGACGATATCAGCAGAGCCAACTATGGTTTCGTGCAAAACACGTGGTGTGCATTGCCGGTTTCTGTTGTGTGTGATCATCGTGTGGACTTCGAAAGGCTGTATCTAGTGTACCTGTTAGCTACGAAAACTTCCAGTAAAATTTTGCATTTTGTCAAGTTACGATTGGTATTTTAATAGGACATCATCGATAGTCTCGTATGGTGTGCAGTGCAAAAACATCGTTGTCTAATCGTTGTGTGGAATTTGTAGGATATCCCTTGCGGAATATTTTTATAGAATTTTGCATTTAGGTGAGTGGCATTACTGAAAGTATTATTCGTTGCATTGTGCAGGATGGATGGTGTGCAGTGCAAATGAAGTAAAAGTGGTCACAATAGACAAAACGACAATATACATCGAAATGACTGAAGAAACCCAAAAGCTCGATCTTTAACTTCGTTGCACACCGAATGGCGTGTGCACTGCACTGCACACCAAACGTCCTCTGTGAACGTAAATCGTATTTTAATAGGATATCACCGATAGTTGTGTATGGTGTGCACTACAGAAGTAATTGCTATCTAATCGTTGTGTACAATTTGCAGAATCTTCCTCTCCAAATATTTTCATAAATTTCTTCCCGTCAGTGAGTAACACAAGTGAAAATATTACGTATGGTGTGCAGCGCAAATAAAATCAAAAGTCGTCACACTAAACAAAACGACTAAACGCTCGAAACAATATGCACTAAACGCACTCTGTGAACACAATTCCTATTTGATTTTAAAAAAATCATTGATAATCTCGTATGGTGTGCGGTGCAAGAAGCCTCCATGGCTAATCGTTCCGTGGAATTTGCAGAATCTTCTCTTCTAAATATTTGTATAATTCTTTTCCCGACGGTATATGACACCACTGAACTTGCTAAACATTACATTATGTAGTACGTATGGTGTGCAGTGCAAATAAACTAAAAGTCGTTACAGTAAATAATACCATTATACACAATTTAAGTAAATCAATAAGATTATGTCCTTAACCTCGTTACATCCCGAATTCGGCATGTATTGCATTGTGCGCTAGACGTACACGACGAATGCAATTCGTATTTTAATAGGACATCACAGATATTCTCGTATGGTGTGCAGTGGAAAAGGAATCGTTGTCTAATTGTTATGTGGAATTTGTAGAATATTTCCAGCTTAATATTTTTATAAAACTGTGCACTCTAGTGAGTGACAACATTGAAAATATTAATCACAGTAGTACGTATGGTGTGCAGTGCAAATGAACTAAAATTTGTCGCAGTAGACCTCGAAACGACTGAAGTTAGATCTTTAACTTCGTTACACACCGAATGCCCTGTGCACTGCATTGTACATTAGACGCCCTCTGTGATCATAATTCGTATTTTAATCAAACATAATCGATAATCTAGAGTATAGTGTGCAGTGCAAGAAGCACGACTGCCTAATCGTTGTGTGGAAATTGCAGAATCTTTCTCTTTAACATTTTAATAATTCTCTTCCCGTTACTGAGTGACACCACTGAAAATAGTAAACGTTACATTATGTAGTGCGTATGGTGTGCAGTGCAAATAAAGTAAAAATCGTTACAATAGACAAAACAATTGAGGAAACCAACAGGACTATGTCCTTAACGTCGATACCTTCTCAATACAGCATGCATTGCATTGTGCACTAGACGCACTCGACGAATGCAATTCGTATTTTAATAGGACATCATGGATAGTCTCGTATGGTGTGCAGTGCAAATCTAATGGTGCTGTCGAATTTATAGAATATTCCCCGCTAAATAGTTTTTGCGAATTTAAATTTCCCGCGCTGTCAGATAATTGTCCAATTCACCAAATAATTGGATAAATACCAACTTTAAGCGCTAAAATATGTTCTCACACGCCTCATTTGCGATCTTCCCTATATTAACAATTCAAATTAAATATTCAACGGCAAACATTGCAGATTAGATTTTTGTACAGCGGCCCGGAGGAGTCCTTCTCCCCGAAATTTTAACTAAAACTCGTTCTTAATCGCTCCCCAAAGCCAAAGGAAAAGAAAAAGCGCGCCGAACGTAATTAAGCAGCTTCGCGCTTCCCGAACGCGCCCTAATTAAATTCTACCAGTGTTACCAGCTGCAGAGAGAGTTCTTAAACAGGTCGGCGTTGCGCTCGAACGATCCGAGTGCCAGTATTTCACTTATTAATTTCACTCGCACCCCGTTTTTGCGAAATTAAAATTTATTCTTATTGCGGAAGATGACCCCCTTACCGTCGTATCGAAACGCACAGCGCCCGGGTCCATTCCGCCGATTAAAAAAATCTCGTTTAAAGCGGTGCGGTAATTAGGCCGATAAAATTTCCATATTCGATCCGCTTCCCCCTTCCGTCCCACATTTATCCGTTACCTTGAGCGGGATCCCCCGCGAGAAAATAAAAACAAAGGTTGAAGGTCGAAGGCGTCCGTCGGATCGCGTTCGCGAGGATTTGCGAAATTAAAATTAGCAATTTCGCTTAAGCGAATTAGAAGGGGAGGGAGGGGGTACAGGGGAACCAGGAATGGAAGGTGTGTAATGCCGTTTCGTTATGGCAACGACCTCCACCCCGGCACCCGCTCGCCAAATTAGAAAAGCGAAACGTGTTAAACGCCGAAATAATTAAAGGGAGTCCAATTTTCTTAAAACAGATTGGAAGATTTAGACGGAATGGATTCCGCCCCGCCCCCTCCGTTCACCACCCACTACATCGACTTAGATAGCTTCGAAGCAGGGGTTTACCACCTTTAAGCGAAGAGGCTTCCGCGTAATTAAACGTTAGTGAACACCCTGCGATATGGTAGACATTTACGATAAATTTAACAAAAACGTTCTTAAAGAATAGGAAGGTAGAAGATCTACATAACTCTCAAAACGAATGACTTGCACTGAGGCAACTTTCACACAAAGTTGTGCAACAGTTGCACTGTAGCCTACATTGCACATCCCAATACTTAATGTTCCTTTCAGGGGTGTTTAGTGCATCGCACTTGCACTGCACACCATATCTATCTCGTCAATTCGCAGCTGACAGTTAACCTTCTGTTTTGGAGAAAAGTACTAGTCATTGTTGGGTAAAAAGTGACCCATGTGTAATACACGCGGTTCAGTGTAGATGGCGCGCTATACGACAATCATCAATTTTTACACATCATACGACATTTTAGAAACATTCCCTGTCTACGTACAACATACTCAGCGAAAAATATTCATTCTTGTTGGTTTCGAGAACACCAGACGCAAATTACACACTGCACTGCACTGCACGCCGCATCAAGATTCACAACTGATAGCGTCAGTTGTGAGCGTTAATCTCGGAAATTCGTGTAGTATGCAGTGCGCAATGTAGATGGGGCACTTATACAACACTCGTACACCATCATATCGTACATACCACATTTTACATTATCTACGCGCACCAAGTGAAATTCCACCAAGAAAATTCTCTCGCAAGTACGTCGATTACGTCCGAGATGAATCCGCTAAGGAATCGTTTGGTACTTGATTCGAATCGATAGAAATCGCGATTAGAAAAAAAGTTTGAGAGTCACTGAGATCGTGCAAGAAGCACGAGAGTATGTTCGGATATGTCCGATAATAACATTCACAAGGGGGAAGTTTGTTAAAACAAGGACGAATCAACTCGAAACTCGCATATTGCTTTGGTTCATATGTAAATGGGAGTCGTAAATCAGAAAAGGTTGGGAACCACTGATCATAAATATGACGACAGAATTTTAAGAAAGACCTCATAATTATAACCAAAGTGGTGATTTGTTAGCATATACGCAAACTAATTCGAAGAATCACTGGTTGCTTGATCTCTGCAATGGGGGACGGTAAATCGAAAAATATTGGGAACCGCTGTTTGCAGGGCATGCGATTAAATCCCATAACAAACTTGAAAATGGCATCTAGAGAGGTGATTTCATAAAATATAGGCGAAAGCGTTAAGAAATCGTTCGTTGCTTGATCCGAATCGAAAATATCGTATGTAAGAAAAGAAAATGTTGGGAGCCACTGATCATAAGGATGACGACAGAATTTTCGGAAGGATAATTACAACCAGAGTTTTGATTCGTTAAGATATACGCTTATTAATTCGAATAATCATTGGTTATATGACCTCTGCAATGGGGGACGGTAAATCGAAAAGTATTGGGAACCGCTGTTTGCAGGGGATGCGATTAAATCCCACAAAAAACTTGAAAATGGCATCTAGGGAGGTGATTGCATAAAATATAGGCGAAAGCGTTAAAAATCGTTCGTTGCTTGATCCGAATCGAAAATATCGTATGTAAGAAAAAATGTTGGGAGCCACTGATCATAAATATGACGATAGAATTTTCGGAAAGATAATTACAACCAGAGTTTTGATTCGTTAAGATATACGCTTATTAATTCGAATAGTCATTGGTTATATGACCACTGCAATGGGGGAGGGTAAATCGAAAAGTATTGGGAACCGCTGTTTGCAGGGCATGCGATCAAATCCCACAGCAAATTTGAAAATGGCATCTAGAGAGGTGATTTCTTAAAGTACAAGCGGAACAATTCAGCAATCGCTTCTTGCTTGAGCCGAATCGAAAATATCGTACATAAGAAAAAATTTTGGGGGCCACTGATCATAAGGATGACGACAGAATTTTCACGGAAAATACTACATGAAACTGGTTTATTAAAATATATAGAGTAGCACACTCGAAAATCCTTAGCCATTTGATTCATATCGAAAGGAGCGTTAAATTCGAAAATGTTGGGAACCACTGATCGAAGGAAACATGACCGTACCTTCAGGCTCAAAGTTCATGATCACGTCGTCTATTGCTATCGGCAACATTTTCCATGGAAACGAACCAAAAAAGGACGAAACAAGACACTAACGTTACAACGCCCAAACAAATTCAAAACTAAGGACGTTGAACCGCACGCGTCGCACGTAATTCATACGACCAGCGCCAAGATTAGACGGCGTGCGATTTTTTCGCATTCGCGTCGTAAAACGCCGACGTAATTTGGCACGACGAACGTCCCTAACCCGGTCACGACGAGCGACGTTTAAACGGTTGAACTTGACTGGGGCGACGTGCGTCAAATTTGTCAAAAAGAAAACGTTCGAAATACCAACCGGGCGCGGCGACGCGCTTTTGGACGTATTCCAGACGCGGGAAGGAGGGTGAGGAAGTTGCCGACGTACGATCACCGGAAGATGTTTGAAAAATTATCGAAACGCTCTCGTTCGGATGGGAATCCCCAAGAGGGGGGAGAGGGAAGATACGGTTTGTAAATGCAATTTCGTCGTATTCGTTCGCGTTTCGTTATTGGAGATGTTCATTTAATTGTCGAAACGCTCTTTGTAAGAAAAAATAATAAAAGACGTTACACCGAAATAAATTACCTCTTATCTTTACCACGCCGATTTTTAGAAGACGTCAAATGCGTATTTTGACCACCGAGTGGTAATTTTTATAGGAAGCACACAAAGGAAGAAATACATCACTCGTCAAATCTGCTACACTGGTATCAGTGTAGACATCAATAATATTAGTGCGAGTGTTGGTGCTAAGGAGTCGGATATATGTAACTACGCCCCCATTTACACAATACAAGAAACGAACATATCATTGCGCTGGCTGACAAAGTCTTCCATAGTAGTGTTAGTGTAAATATCTGTGATAAGTATTAGTGTTAGTGATCGATGACAACAAACGCCGATCTAATATGACATTTACGAAATTGGGCTTACCACTATTTTAGGACAATACTTGGCACAGTACTATGTATAGAAGCGGAATTAGTGTAAGTATCGGTAATTAGTATTAGTGATCAGTGCTAGTGCTAACGAAACGTCATTAAAGGTATAAATATTTCATCGCCTCTCCTGGCGCATCACTATGCAGTGCTTTTATTATAAATATCGATAATTAGGGTTTAGTGATCAGTGCTAGTGTTAGTGAGTGTCATACAACTGCGATGACATTTTAGATATTCAAGGTATAAATAATTCATTGCCCCGTCTAGTGCAGTATTATGTAATGATAATATTGCAAAGGTCGGTCATTAGTATTAGTGGTCAGTGCTAGTGCTAGTGAGCGACATACAACTGTGACGCCTTTTACGAAATTCAAGGTATAAACATTTCTCCGACCCGACTGGTGCTAGGTACTAGGTACTAGGTACTAGGTAGTGGTATTAGTGTGAGAATAGATAATACGAGTTAGTGATCAGTGCTAGTGCTGTTGAGTGTCATACAACTGAGGCGCCATTTATGACGCCCAATCCTGTACAGTACTTTCTAGTGGTATTACTGTAAGTATCGGTAATTAGTTTTAATGATCAGTGTCAGTGGTAATGAGTGTCATATAACTACTATGACATTTACGAAATTCGATGTACAATCATTTCATGGCAGTAGCTGGCGCAGTAGTATATAGTGGTATTAGTGTAACTATCGGTAATTAGTATTAGTAATCAGTGCTAGTGCTAGTGGGTGCTATACAACTGCGATGCCATTTACGAAATTCAATGGACAATTATTTCATGGCGATACCTCACAAACTATTATATAGTGGTATTACTGCAAGCATCGGTGATCAGTGTTAGTGTTAGTGATCGATGATAACAAGCAACAATTTAATATATCCTACGAATTGGATTACGAACCGTCATTGGTTCGGATAGAAACCTGTGAAATAATTGAAAACGCTTGGGCATTCGTTAGTCCTCAACGCCAGTATTAGTGATGAGTGCTAGTGCTAGTGAGTGTAATATGAGTGCGACAACATTTGCGAAATTTGACGTACTATCATTTCATGACGGTAGCTAGAACAATACCCTATATGTAATTGTTGTAGTCTAAGTATCGGTGATCAATGTTAGTGATCAGTGCAAGTGCTAGTATTAGTGAGTCTCGTACAACTGCGGCGACATTTATGAAATTCGACATACACAGATATTTCGCAGAGTATTATACAGTGATATTAGTGTAAGCATTGGTGATCGGTATTAGTGTTAGTGATCGATCATAGGAAGTAGCGATTTAATGTAGTAAGTCCTAGGAATTGAATTACGAACCCTTATTGGTTTGGACAGAAGCCCTTGATGTAATTGAGAACGCGTCAGCATAAGTTACGCCTCAATTCCAGTATTAGTGATGAGTACTATTGCTAGTGAGCGTCATATCACTACTATTACATTTACGAAATTTGACGTACTATCATTTCAAGGCGGTAGCTGGCGCAGTATTATATAGTGGTACTAGTATAAGCAATGTACGTATCAGTAATCAGTGTTAGTGTTAGTGATCGATCATAACAAATAACGATTTAATATAGTAACACTTAGGAATTTGACTACGAACCCTTATTGGTTCGGACAGAATCTGTTGGAATAATTGAAAACGCGTGGGCATACGTTGTTCCTCAATAGCAGTATTAGTGATCAGTGCTAGTGCTAGTGGACGTCATATGACTACGACGACATTTACAAAATTCGACGTCCCATGATTTCATAGCGGTGCCTGTAGTGTAGTAGAAGTAATATAGTGTTACTAGTGTAACTATCGGTGATTAGTATCAGTGATCAGTGCTAGTGCTAATGCTAATGAGTCCCTCTAATGTTGCGACGCTATTTACGAAATTTAAGGTACAAATATTTCAAGGCTATATCTCGAAGGGTATTAGTGTAAGCATGGTGATCAGTGTTAGTGTTAGTGATCGGTCATAACAAGCAGAGATTAAATATATACGAGGTGCTAGGAATTGGATTAAGAACCTTGTTTGGTTCGCATAGGAACTCTTGGAATAATTGTGAACGTATAGACATACGTTGCTCCTTAATTCTAGTATTAGTGATCAGTGCTAGTGCTAGTGAGCGTCATATAATTACTATGACATTTACGAAATGCGACGTATAAACATTTTATGGCGGTACCTGGCGCAATTGTATATAGTTGGATTAGTGGAAGTATCGATAATCAGAATTGGTGATCAGTGCTAGTGTTAGTGCTAATGCTTTGAATGTCAGACAGCTGCAACCTCATTTACGAAATTTTAGGTACAAACATTTTATCGCCCCGTCCGGTGCAGCCCTATGTAGTGATATTATTGTAAGATTCGGTAATTAGTACTAGTGATCAGAGTTAGTGCTAGTGAGTATCATGGATGTAACTGCGACGAAAATTCGGGAATTCGACGTACAATTATTTAGTAGCGGTTAATTTAGTTATTCTGTTGGGTTGAACTAGGTGACCTTTTCAATTACTTAGGCAAACTACGTGATCTAAACCTTCACGCGATTTTAGTTCGACTGCGTGATCCTATCGACTACCCTAATTTTCGTGACTTGGGACTTGAATCGGACGTAAGCAATGCTTTAGGTTAACTACGTGACTTCGTCACGTACAAGTGCACGTTACATAAATCTCATTTCAACGCGATATTCTTGTTTTCCTTCTTTACGCTTGTATTCGTCTATAATCGGACGAATATTACCGGTTCGAATCGAGATTGTACGTTTCGGACCTTCAACGGGCACTACTCCGAAATCTCGACGCTGAGGCGAGTACAGTTGGAAGTCGATTTATGTACGGCGGCGTCGAAATCGAAACTGGCAGCTTGGAAGGCCGCGAGCGATTTTGGGGGAGCGATCGGGGATAAGAAGTTAGAGGGAAATTTGCAGTTTTCATAGATGGAAGCAACGAAACTTCAGGCAACTGTCATTTTGGGCGTTGAAATGCTGAAATCGAGGCAAATAATTATTATATCTAGATGGCGATCGTTGTTTACGTACGTACGTGATCATCAGGGATAGAATTAAATTAATTTTTTCTAGGCACAGATCCTACACCCGCTTTTCTCTTTTTCAAATCCAATCGCATTAGCGTAATTAGGACGATTACGAAGGACATTTCTACCGGGCGCAAATTCGGTCAGCGCTAGCGGCGGGATTGCAGCATCGTAAGCACTTCCTTCCTTTCGCAACGGCGAATAGCGCCAACAAAGCGCAATTAGAACCGACAAAAAAGAGAGATACCTGAAACGTTAACGTCCATTGTTTCCGCGGACGCTTTTTGTCCCCGGCTACACGGAACGCACGAACAAAACTATTCGCGTTTTCCGCCCCTTTCTTTTCCACCCTTTTATTTCTCCTTGCCCCCCTCCGCAATTTCGTGCGAGTTTGTTTCGCGAAAATTTCCGCGAAAGCGCGATCGCCGTTCGCGGTCCGCGAGTAATTATCGATTTTAGCCGTCCGTCTTAATTGGTTTCTCGAGAGTTCGCGGACGACGACGACGAGGAAAAGCGGAAACGGCGAGCGCGTTTATATCGCCCGGGCAATAAAGAAAATCGTTAAAGTTTCGTTTCGTACTGCTACGACAAATAATAATTAATGTGAAAAGTTTCGGCGAGAACGGGGACGCGTATGGTCGACGACGTTCCTTCGTGTTCGCGTTGCGGGCGAGAAATGAAATGTGGCGATGTGTCTCGCCTCCGATCGAATACTGAAGATGTGCGATTAGTGATTTCGAGATTTATAAGAGAGATAAGTATCATCGCGGCAGTAGATATCATCATGGGATCGCGAAAGAGCTAAAGAAACCTGTGGCTGGAATAAATTTCAACGAATTTGCGTGATTCGAAGGTCGTTTAGTCAAACTACGTGATTCGAACGACACGTTAATCTAGGCTACGTGACATAGTTGTAGAGTTTAGCCAAGTTATACAAATTCCAAGAATCGTTTAATAAGATATCATTGTTCAAATCTAGCGTTTAGTCAAAATACGTGATGGCCTCGGATTTCAATTGAATTACGTAACACAATTCGATTAGTGATTTCGACATTTAGAAGAAAGATGTATTATCGCGGAAGTGGATATTATCATCGAATCTGGAAAGAGCTAGAGGAACCTATGGCTTATGCTAATTTCAAGCGAATTTCTATGATTTGCAAGTCGTTTAGTCGAAGTACGTGATTAGAACGACACGTTAATCTAAACCACGTGACATAGTTGGGGAGTTTAGCCAAGCTATACAAATTCCAAGAATCGTTTAATAAGACTTCATTGTTCAAATCTACTTTTTAGTCAAAATACGTGATGGCTTCAGATTTCAATTGAAATACGCAACGCTGTCTGATTAATGATTTCGACATTTATAAGAGAGAAGCACTATCGCGGAAGTAGATATCGTCATCGGATCTGGAAACAACTAGAGAAACCTGTGGCTTGTGTTAATTTCAACGATTTTTATGATTTGAAGGTCGTTTAGGCGAAGTACGTGAATCGAACCACACGTTAATCTAAACTACGTGACACAGTTACGGTGTTTATCAAAGCTATGCAAACTGCAAAAGTTGTTTAATAAGACTTCATTATTGGAATCTGCTATTTAGTCAAAGTACGTGACAATCTCGGATTTCAATTAAATTATGTAACATTGTTCTATTAGTGATTTCGAGATATATAAGAAAGAATATTATCGCGGGAAGTGGATATTATCATCGAATCTTGAAGGTATCGTTTAGTCGAACTACGTGATTTGAACCACACGTTAATTTAAACTAGTGACATGGTTGGAGAGTTAAGCCAAGTTATACAAATTCCAAGAATCGTTTAATAAGACTTCATTGTTCAAATCTACTTTTTAGTCAAAGTACGTGATGGTCTCGGATTTCAATTAAATTATGTAACATTGTTCTATTAGTGATTTCGAGATATATAAGAAAGAATATTATCGCGGGAAGTGGATATTATCATCGAATCTTGAAGGAACCGTTTAGTCGAACTACGTGATTTGAACCACACGTTAATTTAAACTAGTGACATAGTTGGAAAGTTAAGCCAAGCTTTACAAATTCCAAGAATCGTTTAATAAGACTTCATTGTTCAAATCTACTTTTTAGTCAAAGTACGTGATGGTCTCGGATTTCAATTGAATTACGTCACGCTGTTCGATTAGTGATTTCGAGATATATAAGAAAGAATATTATCGCGGAAGTGAATATTATCATCGAATCTTGAAGGAATCGTTTAGTCGAACTACGTGATTTGAAGTACACGTTAATTTAAACTACATGACACAATTGGGGTGTAAAAGTATTATTGCGGAAGTGAATATCATTATCGGATCTTGAAAAAGGTAGAGGAATCTGTGGATTGTGTAAATTTCAATGAATTTGCATGATTCGAAGGTTGTTTAGTCAAACTACGTGATTCGAACCAGACGTTAATCTAAACTACTTGACATAGTTGGGGTG